>UFQX01000367.1:283022-722130 GCA_900497675.1 Arapaima gigas | reverse complement strand
GGCTGAAGAACTGGAGCCCGGATTCGAACCCACCAAAAGGTTTCGGCTGCCCCGTGTGAGGATCGAACTCACGACCTTCAGATTATGAGACTGACGCGCTACCTACTGCGCTAACGAGGCCGCTGCTCTGGCCGCTCAGGTTGGTACTGCTAAATGCAAATTTGGAAGAAACCCATTATATTTTTGTTTTTAATGTGTTTTTTAGTTGTCGGTGGTTTAATGTAACAACAGGTATCGCGACTTTATTAAATATTAACTGTTCGGTTTTCCGCGGTTTAAAGAAAAACAAAGAATTGTGCACAAGCGGGTTTTTGTGGATTTTTAAACAGCCGCTGACGTTTTAACCCTATTCTTCCGGCTTCGTCTTTAACAGAAATGAAGGAGGGCGATGCTTCAAGAAAGTGTTTTATACTGTCATCCCCTTATGCAATAAAAGTAGCTGAAACGAGTGAAAGAAAACCATGTCTACTATGGTGACCACAAAATGAACTTTTTTCTTTCTTTATGTCTTTTGCCCCGTGTCCCCCCCCGCCGCCAAAAAAAAGAACATGAATCTGAGCGAATGAATAATTTAAGGAAAAATCTCGGTTTACCGCATACAGTACAGTATAAACCATAAGCGGACGGACGAGATTTAAATGTATCATTTAGATCTATTCCAGATTGAGAAAAAACTGATTTTAAATGTAAAGTTTCTCTAATAAAAAAAAATCCATATTTCAGAACCTTGTTTATTTGCAAGGCCTGAATGCTTATATATTAATATAGTGCGGTAATAAATATGTCGATTATACAATTTTATTAATAGCTCTTTCCATCGATAGGCACAGGTTGTTTTATACTCGGTATCATGTCAGATTAATCAAGTTACATTTAAAGATGAAAGCGATTTATATTTAATATTATTTTTCCAACAAAATGCGTGTCGGTACAGATTCGGTTCCTCTCCGGAATGTTCTTCTACTGGAAATGTGAAGTAATGGCTCCTCACACCTACTCCTCAGTCCTGGGAGTTTTGAAGGGAAAACAGACAAAATGTCCGCCCCGGTTTCTGGTTCGAGGCCCTCAGGCACCGTCTTTCTCAAACTCGCAGATGAAGTACATGGTGAGGTGACAGGCGACGTCGTTCCAGCCGCCCGCGGCCACCATCTCTGCACAGTCCTCGTCCTCGTAGGCGTTGTTGGGCTCTCCTTCCCTCCACCTGCTGAAGGTGCTCATGGGAGATCGGTCCACGTAGGAGAAGTGACCCTCGCGGTCCATGTCGTTGATGCCGATGAAGACCCTGGTGAGGCCGGCCTGGGCGACGTAGGAGGCGATGACCCCGTTGGCGGCGTTGTCCTTGGGCATGGCCAGGTGTCCTCCCCTGCCCTGGCAGTACACCTCCGCGTCCACATAGCGCTTCTCCTCCTTGACCAGCAGGTACACCTTGCTGTCCGTCTCCTTGACGCCAGCGACAGCTGCGGGGGAGGGCAGTGCTGAAAAATGAGCACCTGTATTTCTATAGTCACTCTGTCACGCCCCACGTGGAAGCTGCACATCAGCACGGCGACAGCAAAAATGCGGACGACAGCTGCAAACGTACCACTTTTCACAAACTTCAGCTCGTTGCTTAGCTGCGACACGAGGATGTCCATCTCTCCGATCATCTTCCTGAGGGGGGCGCACTCACAGGGAACCCCTGCCGAAACGTCATCGTCAGAAACGCGGCATCGACGGGGTCGTTCTTTCCCGCATCTCCGTCCCGGCCCCCGGAAGGCGTGTGTTACGAACGTAGCGAAGCGCGTAATTCAATGTATGAGACGTGCAAAGTGAAATTAATAACACAACTGGATAAACTGTCTTTGCCGGATCCTCAGTCTTGGATGATGTGTCTGTCATATGTCGAAAGGCAGCAACTGGACAAACGGGGGCTGCAGGGGGCGCCGCGGTTAAGGCCACCGCGTTCGAAAGAAGGACCCGGGTTTAAACCCCAGCACCTCACTGATCAAAGTTCTTACCTTGAATCGATGCAGTAAAAACTACCCAGCTGTATAAGTTAGCTGCATAGACGCTTAAATCGTTCGCCCAAATATCACAAGGCGTCATGAGTACCTTAGTATGCAAATTTAACATTATAATGAATTGTTAAAGAAGTTATTCGTAATAAACATATTCAGAGGGTGAAGAGCTCAGTCGTACCCGGTGCTCCATTTGGTCCTCTTGGCCCAGGATCTCCTGTATCGCCCTTTAACCCTATTTGGGGAAAACAGAGGACCAGGCTGTCGAACGCAACCCTTCTGATCGCCGCGGTGTATTATTAAACCCGCAGCATAAAAACGGTATCTGTTAAAAATAATATTGTGCTGTACCTTTGAAGCCAGCTGGGCCTGCTTTCCCGTGACGTCCCACGAGACCTTTCTGCCCCTTTACTCCAGGACGCCCTTCAGGACAGAAATACATTATAGTTGCATCCCTTCTAGAATAATTCATAAGAAATTTTAACGCTACTGTTACGAGCGGGAGCGGGACAGTAGGCCGCACTGGGGCCTCGGCGTGGGCTGTGGGTTCGAATCCACACCGGTCTGCGTGGAATTTGCGTGTTAGTATTTGTGCGGGTTTCCTCGCACAGTCTAAAGATGTGACTCTAAACCGCTGCCCGTGAGCGAGAGCGGCATCCCATCCGGGGTGTGGTTTCGGAGCCTAGCGCCCGGCGATTCCGGAAAAAGCCATCTAAAGAGCCGAGATAAAGCGGTTAAGGACACTGGAATCCAGTTTCCATCCTCGCTGGAAAAAATGGGTACAAATTCAACACTTAGAGGCCAAAGCTGTTTGATTCCCTGTTCTACACGTGCACAGAAGCGCAATCGCTGAACGGATGCAGAGACTGTAGGACGTACGAGACACTTGAATATTTACTACGTGGATTCTGTGCCTGTATTTTTTTCAACGCCCTAAAATAAACACGTAGCACTGGGTGCATCATTACATCAGTGTTTATCATGTCTATTTCCCTCAGGTGTCTTACCTGGCGCTGCTTCTCTCATATCAGCCTCGACCTACGTCTCGGAAACACTGCTGTTTTCTGGTTTGAGTTACTGAGGTCAATAAGGTCACGCTAATGCTAATGCTAACGCTAAAGCCATCTGTGGTTCTCCCAAGCGCTTGGGCGTGTGGGTTTCTCCGATCATGATTTCTGTATTAACATTTCTGCCCTCCTTGTTCTACTGGAAACACTTGGTCTTTAGGAGCTTGGCGGTTTGCCGAGAAGGGCGCTGTGTAAAAATAACCTGCGCTGGTCTGAGAGCCGTCTTGGCGGCCTGGTTGACCAGGGACACGTTCGTTCTGAGCGCTTGTTTCGGGGCAGACAAAGGACGGTCGTTCTTCAGGAAAAGCGTGCTTAGGAACAGCGGCTTATATATAAGCTCCACCCTTTCTCCCCCTCCAGACCCAGGCCTGCGGAATCTCACCTTGACACTATTTGGGGGGGGGGCTTTTAAAGCCCGCGTTTTTCGTTAGGTATTTTTGCTTAACTGTAACATAGCTCACGTGGTGCCTTACAGCTCCAGAGCACTGGATTCTTCCAGGTTCTGCGTGTGTGTGTGTCTGTGTGTGTGTGTGTGTGTGTGTGTGTGTGTGTGTGTGTGTGTGTGTGTGTGTGTGTGTGTTCTCCCACAGTCCAAACACCAGTGTTCCAGGTAGATTGGGGTCCGTGTGGGTGAATTAGTGTGTGTGGCTGCCCTGGTTGTTTTTTATGAATAAATGCTAATAATGTACCTGTTTAAAAAGTCACTTTGAGTAAGTTTAAGAAATAACCTCCAGGTTCCTCAGCCGTCATCACCGCTCCAATTTCTGGTTACTTTTGTTGGAGAAACTGAGAGGGTGAACAGAGCACTGGGCTCTCGCCCTGCTCAGGTGCATACGGTGCTGTGTCCCCCCGTAGTTGAGGGCTTCGTAAGACATACCCATCTCTCCCAGGGGCCCGACTCGTCCTGGTCTTCCGGGGGCTCCCTTCTCTCCTTTCTCTCCTGCTTCTCCTTGTCGGTGCGGCAAGAAAAGTGGTTAGGATGTAGTCCAGATACAACTTTTTCGGGAAACACGAACACATTTGCATTCAGAGCAGGCAAACAAGTACTTCTGTTTTTGGCCAAAAAAACTGATCATGACAGACAAAGGGGCGCAAATGTTTTCAGGTGTCAGGAGATCAAGAGAGCGGTGGGTACAGAAGAGATGGGTTACGAGATCCGTCTTCAGTGTTGAAAGGGATTCGGCGGCTCTGAGGGACAGATGGACCTCATTCCACCAACTTAGGAGCCAAAACGAAACCTGTCTTCTTACCTTTGAGTCCAGGGACCAGTATTTGGATGGAGCAGGGCTCCTCGGACATGTGCTGGCAGCGGCCAGGCCTCAGCTGAGTCAGAACAAACAAGGTAAGGAGGCCGAATAGGACCAGCGCTTCCGTCCTCATCCTGCAACCTGCAACGACAGACCGGTCTGAAGGGGCAGAGTCAGTACGACCTGCCGTCACAGAGGCGTTTTGGGGAAACGGCCAAAACTGCAGGCCTTGGTTACCCCTGCAGCAGACAGACCCCCCCCCCCACACCGTGCCCAGTGTTTTTACCCCAGCTTTAACTTTCAGGTCCCGTGTTTGGCTTTAAATTCAGTTCATTGTCCACCAGTCTTTGCGCATTTAACCTTTACACAATTCTGGTCAATATATTAAAATCTCAGTCACCGGATGTAAAAACATACATCATTTCAGCTTTTAGAATAAAAAGAGTTTAGCAGGAAACTAAGACTGTGTGCATTCACAGCTCATTCAGAAGTGTATCGATTTGCAGCTAAGAAACTCGCGACTCTTTTCTCCATTAAGCGGAAAAAACGTGAGGAGGTTGATAAGCTTAAGTGTGTCTGTCTTTGGCAGCCGGTGCAGAGCCTCGCAGTGTGTTTAGACAGCTGGAATGGAAGACACAAAACAAATCTATATAAGTGGATAAAAAGCTGAAATGCATTTGCGTGTTTGTGTCTCAGCGACACCTCGGATGTGTTGTCGACGCGGGTGGTTTTTGGATTGCAAAACAACGCAGGTGGTGCTGTTATCACAGCGGCAGGCGGCCATGCGTCTGAGCGCCGCTGACCCCGCAGTGATGGATAAGGTGCCGGGAAGCTACAGCAGTGATGAACTGAAGGCGTGAACTGAGGGAGGGCGTCCTTACGGAGCCAGAGCGGACAAGCTGGTACGGGGTGCGGTAAAGCGTGGTAAAGCGTCCAAACATCTGTTGGTGTTAATAACTTTAGCGGCACTGACTCCTTTTTTGCTGTTTTCCTTAGCGGCTGTAAACGGAGCTCCTGGTTTAATCGGATCATTTCTACTTATAATGAAAAGATGCTGGGTTCAAATCGCGCTCCATTAGAATAACTTTGAGTAAAAATTACCTCAAATGGGAAAATCACTGCAAACAGCTGTAGCAGACAAACTTAATGTTTTAAGTCACTTTGCAAAAAAATCATCTGCTAAATGAATAAATGCAAACAATATTTTAACAGAAAAATATTTAGTGTGGTATCACGGAACTAGGAGTTATGCATCTCTTGAAAAAGCCCAAAAAAGTGCAAATGCTTTTTTTTTTTAACTTTTTTAAGGTCTTTTACTAATTTCCAGCTCACTAAGCGATTGCCCCCTGTTCAGACTTCTACAGGCAGCTGGGGGTGAATGTAAACTTTAATTCTGAATAATATGTGACAACATGTAAGTGTTCAGTTACCAGTGGCACCGATAACAAGGCTTTTCTTTGTTCTCTTAATTTAAACACATTTATTCAAGCATTTTAAAGCTGCACAACACCTGGTATCTGTTTTGCAAAGCAAGATTTTCCAAGTTATCCAGAGAACCTGAGCAAGAAGCATGATGTTCCTGCGAAGCTCTCACCCGCTGCGGAGTGCGGCATCAACACAAGCACGCAAATCGCACGCTCCGAAGGAACACAACACGCAAAGATCAGAAGACGCACATACCTTTTGTTAAGACGTTCCAAGACCCCCGGACAGACAGCGCACTTGGCATGAGGACGGATGTAAATGAGCCTCATGACTGTTTACAGAAGGCCTTGCGCTGGGGCTCCGTCAGAAAGAGCTCACAGCCTCCCCGTCACCCTTCGGGCCCAAAGGGGTAGCCGGAGACGCCCGAAAGCATCCGTAAACAGAGCAGAGCCATCTGCGCGGCGCAGTGATAACAGCGCGTGGGAAAGCACAGCATAAGCTCTTACAAGGCCCTGATAACACACACAAACTCATTCGTCCTCGCTCCGGCGGCTTGGCCGAGGACACGGGTGCGATGCATGACTGGTTCGCTACACTTCTCTAATTAGTCGACACAAGACACCCTCTGGTTTCTCTTTTTTCAGCTTAGTTCCATAGAATTTTAACCCCCAAGAATGAACAATGTAAAAAGTATTCACCCGCACTGGGCTTTCTTCACGCGCTTCATGGAAAAGGGAGTGAATACTTACGCACGTAATGAATTCAAAGCTGAAGTTAGTAGAAATATGTTTCTATTTGGATTTTTTTTTTCCCTTCTGCTGATCAGTGACAAAAAGTTGAATGAATTCCACTGTGACCGAATGCTGTAAAATAATCCAATGTTTGAAAGTACAAAAAAAATCCAAAGGGAGTGAATACATTTTGTAGGTAACTCAGTTGCGCTTCTCGCAAAACTTTACAGAGTCATCATTAAATAGGATTTCTGGAGGCAACGGCACTGATTCGGAGCCCCTGTCTTGTTCCATTGTGTCACAATTAGTTTTGTACATTTTAGTAACAGTTTACCTGGCCAGTCGATATCGAGTCACTAATATCCATGTGAGAAATATAATTTTCAAGTCTGAAAGTTCTCTCTGATATAAAATGAAGGTTAGTTTCTTAGAAACTAGAAACGTACATAAGAAGGCCACATGACTCTATTTGTTGAATTTTTAAGGTTTGGTTGAAATGAGGAAAGGAAAACGGTTGTTTTTTCACAGGTAGAATAAGCTTGAAATCCTTACAATAAAACACGATTTACTAGGATTGCCCTTTCACTACCAAAGTAAGAAGGGCTTTAAAATGAAATCTCTGCTATTGGCGCCAAGGTCATTCATGGTTAGGAGATTAAAAAAAATCTACAAATAGATTTATAAAAAATAGATTTCAGAGTATATTGAGAAAACGGTGAAAGCCACAGTTTATCTTACCCTGCACTGACTGTGTATCATCTATACATTATATTAACCCATAATTATCATGAACTGAAAGGATCAGATTCCGGTTTCATGTCTTAGGCACAGTTTTATGAGCCACATAAAACTCTTTTCTCTTATTAATCCTAATAATCCTGTTCTGGGGATTTTTTGCAACATACTGTCATTTCCTGACAAATAGAAAAAGAAACACCCTTACTACAGCAAAGGAGAACAATTTGAATTTGTTTGAGCCACGCCGCAGGTTTAAAAACACATCCAGTTCACGTTTTTGCCATGCATCATCTAGCACTGAAATGTATGTGTATTTTTTTTTAAATTTATTTATACCCTTTTAAAGAAAATATGACTGTGAGAAAATATGACAGTTCTTCTCACTCTGTGATCTTCAGATTGGGAAGAACACGATGAATCACTGCAGAGATACAGTGAGCGCTTGGACAATAGTTAACTGGAAAAGTAGTTTTGAATTGTCAGTTTAAAATAAACTGCTCTTCTTACACACAAATAAAACTGAAATGTTGATTATCCTCTTAAACTGTCTCCGGGTAACGCGCTCTCCATACTCCCTCTAGCGGTGAGGTTTCGATATTGCATAGAACAAAGCGATCACCTGGAAGTGTGAGCGCTCTCCGCAAATAAAATGAAAGAAGGTAACACCGACTATACACTCACACGACTTTAAATATTACTATAACGGCCAAAATAAAGTGTACTTTTAAAAAAAAAACAAACGACTTTTGACGGTAAATTATTTTTATGAAATGTTTGATCTCAGAAAGACCAGTAGATGGTGCTGTGGTACATAGATGTTGTTCTTCACGTGAACCTTGATGTTTGCTTTAACTGTCTTGCGCACCAGTACATCTGGTCTCTGGTGCAACTATCATGATACCTGTGTGCCTTTAGAGGTGCTAAACTGACTTTTCTCTTGAGTCTATCAAGTATCAGTAACAGGTATCCAAAGTTTTTATTCCTCCGTGAAGTTGACAGGCTGGTCTCCATAGTGATGGATGAAGACAAATCCCTGGGGAGATTAAGGGGCTCATTCTGAAAATCCGATATCAAGGCCACCCCTGAAACCTGCTGTGCCTTCACACACACACACAAGGCTGTGAAACTACACCCTGGATGGGATGCCAGGCACAAACACTCTGGGCAACCAATTAACCTGAAACCCATGTCTTTGGACTGTGGGAGGAAACAGACACAGACATGGGGAGAACATGCAAATTCCAGACAAACTAAGCTGGATTCGAACCCACACACGAACTGCCCAGAAGCTGTGAGGTGGTGACACAACTCCTGCCCACTAATAATCACAATGTTTTAAATATAGTTTAGGTTTCTTTTGACCTTTATTCCAACTCTTTGTTAGGTTCGTGCTGGGTGTTTTTCTAATTGTACAGAATAATAAGGGAATAGAATGACACCGTTGTGTTTGAAATGGACTGCGTGTACAGTTTAATAATTGAAAGCTTGGAAACCCATAATGTGCATATTTCAGGGCCTTTAGTGAGGTGTGTTTTGTGGAATTTTTTTGTACAATATCAGCATGTGCAAAACCAAATTTTCTGTTCATCTTGACCTGGGCTTATTAAAAAAATAATAATTTTTGAAAATTAAGGAAAAACATTAGTATGAACAGAAACACTGTGGATGCACCAGTCCTCCTCCACAGTCCAAAGACATGTGTTACAAATGCATTTGTGACATGTGTGGCTTTAATTAACCCTATTGTGTGTGTGTGACACAAATGAGACACGATCGTGAGTTCCGGCAAAGTCCAGCTCCTGTGCCGCGAGTGTGTGATGCAGCCCCGGGGTCCCTCACTATTTTACACGGAGAAATAAATGGTCATGTAAACTTCTGTGGCGACATGGTTAACGCACCTCGGTTCCTGTGCAGAAACGCGATAGCTTGGGCTGCGCCCCTGTTGCGTGTCCTTCTATGTACCCATCCTGTATCAGCTTTCGGGCCTCGGGTAGGATGTCCTGGTGAAACATGAGGTTCGGGTTATGGGCCTGTAAAACATTGATGATTCACGCGTGTGGAAAAAAAAACAGGGCGTCTTCTGAGGTGAATGTACAACAGGCCAAACGTCCGTCCCGCTGTGCACTTTGTAGAAGTTTCCCTTAAATACTTCCGTGCCCAGTTCACCAACGGAACGTCTGTCCTGAAATACATCTTCAACAAATATAATGAACATCTAGATTTTTTTAATGCTTCTATCATGTGTCTTTTATAAATTGTAAAGCTCTTCAAATAATTAAAATCTTACTAAAAAGATTCTGCTGTCAAACAGTTTCCGATACATATTTCAGGAACCTGTAATATTGTTTTTACATTTTTTAACCATTTATAATGTTATTACAGTATTGTTACAGTGTTCTTACACTGTTATCATATCGCCGTTACAGTATCGATATAGCGCTGTTACAGAATGTAATGTTGTAATGTAATACTGTAATACTATTGTAATACTTTTATTGCAGTTTTGTTTTTGTTTTGAAATTGTGTTGTTACTGTGTTGCTACAGTGCTATCATAGTATACATTTTTACAATGTTGCTATAGTGTTGTCAGTATTACACAAGTGTATGTTTCTTTTGAAATGACAAAATAGGAACTAACTAGGTGTATAAATTGAAAGTAAGTGAAAATTGTAAGTGGATTTGGAGAAATGCAGTAAGAAACACAGTAGTACAATAAATGTGTTACTGTTTGCTCTCTGCGCCCCCTACAGACGTACGGCCGCTACTGTAGCTCGGCCCTCTGACGTCAGCGGCCCGTTTCCCGACCTCATTCTCAGGCTGCGCGAGGCAGGACCGGGACGCGGGACTCGACCTCCGGATCGCCGCTTTTCTGGAGCGTTTTTACTGTTTTCGGGAGAAAACTGGAATAAAGCAGAAATTCCCGGATTAAAAACCGCGAAGGAAGCTGGGAGTGAGTATGAATCGCACGGCGGAATGGCCGTCGTGCCGACGGGGTATAGTGTGTATAGTGTGTTTGTACATCGGGTGTGTGTACTAGGTGTGTATACAGGCTGGGCGTCGGTGGGTTGTACGATCGGGTTGAAGTGACCCACAAAGGTCCGAGAGATGGAGGGATACCCCCCCCCCAGCAAAGGACCAACAACATCAACAGCGTGTGTGTGTGTGTGTGTGTGTGTGTGTGTGTGTGTGTGTGTGTGTGTGTGTGTGTGTGGGGGGGGGGGGTGGGTGAGTGAGAGACTCTGTCACAGTTAAATACAATTTCCATCATGAATGGGCTGATGGTGGGCAGACAGACCGCGCGGGGGGGTCTGTGAACTGGGATGAACTTCAGTTTGGCGCAATATGAGTAACTTTAAGTCTTAATGGGAAGATTGTTATTATTTCAATGTTTTATCCATTGTGACTTTCTGACTTAGAGGATCTTCTTTCCAGTTCCTTTCCATTAATACCTCAGAGTATCTTTACAGGGTAGGTACAGAACCCTGATCAGGACTTCTTCAGTAGGAGGTGGGATTCAAACCCGAAACCTTCGGACTGCAGGGCAGCAGCTGTAACCAGGACCCCAAATGCTATCCAACCCATTATTTTAGTTTTTTTCACTGCCAACACTGAGATTTTAAAGGTCCGATTGTGACGTGATTCAGACGTGATCTTAGAAGCATAACAAGAGCTTTAGTGAGATCAGATTTAAAATATCGACTTTTTAAAATCTGCGTTTAGAGTTGCTGATCTGAGTGAGATCTGAAAGTTATTACTGGCAAAAATGGAATAATATTAATCAGCAATTTGTTAAAAAGTAATGAAGGGATAATGTAATATATGGAAGTGGTGGAACCTGTGGCAGAAGGTGTCAGTAGTGGTCTGTGTCTGGATGGGTGTTATTGAAGACCACCATCTTGGGGTCAGACTTTGGAGGAGGACGTGCTGGAGTGGTTCTGCTGGGATCGTGGTTTGTACCCTGTGAGATCAGCCTGTCAAATAAGTACAAATGTGTATTGGTTCTCTGTTAGCGCTGGACTGTCGCCACGCCGCCGAGGGATCGATAAACCACCGTTTCCCCCACTGCACCTTCTGCAAGATTTTTCCATAATTTGGCTCCACGCTGATGCAAACTGTCCTGTTTGCACACAGTTTACACACTGAAGTTCTCCACGGTTTTGGTGTCATCAGGCTTATTTCCTATTAAAACATGCGTGACGCCTGTTCATTTGCATACCTGTTGGATGCAGTTGAAATATTAGACACACTTGCAGTCTGTTTGAAAATCCACTGTCGCCGCTGTGTCACAGTCACTAAAAGTTTAAAGTAACGACATTCCTCAGTTTATTTACTGGTTAAGGTCTGTTAAAGCCATGTATATGACTGTAATAAATCAAAAGATATTTAAAAAATTTTTTTGCACCTTGCAAAATATTCCTATTAACTTCAAGCTCCTTTAAAATGAAAACTAAGAAACTTGAAAACCTGACATTTTAAAATGATGCAAAATAACAGCTTGTGGCCTCCAGCTGTGAGGGCCGTTTTACTGCCACCTATAGGCTGGGAGTGGAAACACTGGTTACGTTGGTGTTGCTACAGGCAGAAATTTGGCAAACAGGTTAGTGAAGAAAGTGCATTTAAAACTAAACAGAATGAACTAGAAACTGTTTGTATCTGTGGAATGTTTTAATTTGACCGCCTGTAATGTAATAAGGAACTGGGTTACAATATATTTTGGGCCTGTTTTTATGGCAGGGCCTGTAGGTCGGTATTTTGTTGACAGGTTTTATTGTTTCCTCTCCGCTGCGCCATGGTTCCCTGCCATCGGGTCACATGTCCGCTGTTTCATGATACCGCCATTTGCCTTATCCTCTCCTTTATCCTTTCTAATTACCGACCGGTGCCTTGCATTGCGAGGGGAACCTTTGTGATGCTAATATCCACGACGACTCAATCCCCAGTTAAGACGGCTTGTCAACCCCGCTGCCGTCTGGCGGCTCTGTGCTCCTTCCTGCTTCCTGCCGGCTTGTAGCAGACACCAGGAATACGTTTTCCATTTCCTCTCTTTTCACTGTGACAGCAGGAAGGGAGAGCGGGCTCCAGGAAACCCCTCTGAAGCCATCACCCACCCCCCTTGACCCAGAACCCCCATCCCCAGGTAATGAGCTGTGTAGTTGCTGCAGCCCACGCTGCCTCGGAGGTTGGTTTTTCCATTCATCTGGAGTCCAAGGAGGCAAGGCAAGATGGGATGTGAGAGGGACAGAGGGGGGAGGGCATCACCCTTAGTCTGAAACTGGATTCCAGCAGCCAGGAGACACATCTCAGATGGTCAGCTCCTGTCACCGTAACCATGTGAGGTTGGGGTCTATGCTCCATTATGGGTATTTGAGGCACTCCGCTGTAAAATAGTGGCTCGTGTCCTGAAATCCTGTCTTTTTCCTCTGCTGTCAACCTCTTATGACCTTTTTTGCACTCTTTGAGGTCCTGTGTTCCAGCTTTTAACCCTTAGACGTTAAAGCATAACTCATACTCTTCAATGAGTGGGGTCAAAAGGACTTCCATTTGGGGTTTGGTATCATCATCATTTTACATTTTAATATTATTATTATTATTATTATTATTATTAAGAAGAAGAAGATTTTTTATATTTTGGTCCAGATTAAAATCCCATTGTTATCATTTAACTTTATAGTCTCAGCGGATATTTTCTTTCCGTTTTGCAATGTAAATGACAGCAAATGACCACAGGATTTTTCGCACACCTCTTCTTTCTGCTTTCAGGGTTTGAGATGCATCAGATGGTGTCATTATGTGAATGCTCCCTCTTTCAGAAGTCAGGTGTGGGTTTGAACGGCCCTCATTGCTTATTGACTGTGTGTTACATGATGCAAATATTACGTGTTATTCCTGATGAGCAGTAGCACAATTCACCCAGAAGTCAACAGACAGGAACCTGAACATGCAAACTAATGTTTTAAGATCCCAGGAGAGGAAACACTGGTGGAACCTTGATATAGGTGTTCCTGGTAAAGTGCTTCAGGAAATCCTGCTGTATGGGTACTGCTTCAGAGTCTTTGTGCCCCATGGTAATTTGAATGCAAACGGAAAAATGCAGCTGGAAAAAGCAGAATACTTATTCTATGTATGTGTTCATCCATCCATCCTCTAGTAATGACTCCTTGTCCAATTCAGGGTCTTGGAGGTCCAGTGCTACAGAAGTATAAGATGTGAGGTAGGGTACACCTTACGAGGGACACCACTTTATCACACGCTCATTCGTTCACAAATAATACACGCTGTGGCCAAGTTTAGAGTCTCCAATTCACTTGAAACACTTGAACCCTCTTTGGACTGTGGGGGAAACCAAAGCAGCTTGAGAAAACCCACACGGACACAGTGAGACTGTGCAAACTCCAGAGACAGATTCAAAGTCATGTCCGAATGCGCTGTCCAGGTGAGGTGAGGCACCAGAACCACCAGCCGTGCCACCATCCCACTTTAATATATAATCATAAACTGCGGGTTTTTTGCTGTTGCCACCTAAAACAAATCGTGATGTTGTGGTATAATTGTGGTCAAATGCAACAGTAAAGAGAGGCCGGATGGTGCTTTGGTGATGAAGGTTACCTTCCCCCCAACATTTGTACTCATTACCCTGTATTAGTCAGCATGGTAAGAGCAGTCGGACGTCTGCCGAGCCGCTTAGCTGTCGTCTGCGGCCCGTCGGAAATCCCTCAGATGGAAGCTCTCATTGCATCTAAAAGTGGAGTTGAGAACTGTCTAATTCAGTGAGTTTGGCAGGAGCTGCCGTGACAGCACAACATTGTGAGCTTCCAGCGCATCTTTGTTCTTGCTGTTTGTCAAATATAAACGCAGAAGAATGACAAAATGTGTGGCGTCGCCCAGCGTTGGGCGAGGAAGTAGGCTTGGGGTTTCTCAGGGATTTGTTTGCCATTCAAAATACAGGTTTGCATTTATTTCATAGGGTTGGTTCATATCCTTGGCATCGTCTGAGATGGATGTTAATCTCACGTTTTATGTTGCTAAAACTATATATACTTTAGACTGTGCAGCAGAAGGTATATTGACCAGCAGTCCTGTTCACTTCAGCTCAGTGTGTAACATTACCATACTCCTGTTTTTCATTTTCAAATTGTATATAAATATTAAACAGGGTGCTGTGTGTCCTCAGCATGTTCATTTTGTCGAGAATATTTTGTTTTATTTTGTTCAAGTCAAGGATTAAGGTTGACTTTGTGTTCATGCTGCTTCATGCAGATGTACAAGAGAGAAATAGACGTAGTTTCTCCTGGACCGCGGTGCTCAGTACACTGAACTTACGAGGACACAAGACATCACAGACAAAATGGAAGATTAGGTCGATGAATGGGTAAATAAATAAGTAAATAAATAAGATGATATATAGATAAGTGGATAAATAATGAACAAGGTATGAATAAAGCATCAGTGTAAACACTGTTGATGGTACAGTGGGGGGCTGGTGGTCAGCCCTTATGCTTTCCAGAATTCTGCAACCTGACAGCCTGTGGAAAAAAGAGGTACAGCTCTTACTGCAGTACCACTGAGCAAATTGTATAAATGGGTAAATAATTCTAAGTGGCTTAGTATACAAACCCAACACTGTAAACTGCTTTAGAGAAAAGCATCAGCTACATGAGTAAATGATAATGAATAATATTAAATTTGGGAGTCTGATTTATCACCAGGGCCGATCTCTTGTATGAGCTTTTGGAAAATAAAATGCAGATGAATTTTTCTTGGTTCAGGGTCCACTTTGTTGTCATTCTGCAGGTTTTGAAAGTGGTCACCAGGGATTCTCAAAGCATGACGGGCCTTGAGCTCACAACTCAGCATTTCTTGAAGATGGTTCCCCTGAGAGCTATCACACAACAGGCTCCAAGCACACGAGCGCATGAGTTTGCTTTGAGTCTAGTGGCTGTTGTACTGCAGATGCACGGGGGACCTCTGCATCCATGGGATCATTTGACGTTCAAGCCTTGCTTGGCAATCTGCTTTTATACCTTGAGTTTCAAGATCGTCCAGCGCTTCCCTACTATCTGTTTGCTTCTTATAATGTTTTTCTTTGATGTTCTTTGCACCAACCAGCAGTTTGTAAAGAGCAGGTAACGGGAGATAATTCTGTCGTGTCACTCGCTTTGTCCCCAAAACCGTGCCAAGTACACGCAAATCCGGCCCTATGCCTGCTGACAGCACAATAGTTAACTTTGTAATAACATTCAAATTTGTTTCCCGATTTGAATGGAACCTCATGAGGTCTGCTGACTCCATTGGTTGTGTCCCTTGAAGCTCTTTTGCCTACACAAAGCTGCACATACAGGGAATGACCCCGGCGGTGTCAATGACAGGTAGACACTCTTCTCAGGATGGTGGAGTTTGCCCTCATTAAGTGCTCACTTCACCCCTCGGTTTGCATCTTTCATCTGCTCACGCATCACTGGTCATATGGTCACCGCCAATCTGTCCCGATATCAAGCGTTTTCTTATGTATAACTTTTATCTGCGTCTGCACACACAGGCGAATCCCATTTGGCCGGTATAGAGAAAGTGGGTGTGTGTGTGTGTGTGTGTGTGTTGTTGTTGTTGTTGTTGTTGTTAGCGAGGTCAGCAGGTTTGCATGGTTGCTTTGGTTGGACTGTGACAGTGTTTTCAATTAATGTAACTGCTGCCCTGGGTTCTGACTGCGCTCAGCCCACATTAATATTTCTTTAAACCAGACTGTGAAAAGAGTCATCCCACCAACACAACTTAGTGAAGTTTTGAACGTAAGAACCAGTTGGCTGATCTGAAAACTGGGGTTTGTTGGAATAAGTATGAATCACTGGACTGTTTTTGGGTAGAATGGGTGACCTTGGGTGGCATTTGGGGCCTGCTTGAAATCTGACGTAGGGGACATTTTCTCGTGACCCTCTAAAGTGCTCAGATAGGTATTTTCATTGGAAAGAAAAACATTTCAGCTGTATAGTTTTTTTCCTCTTGGAAAACAAATTTTACAAGATGATTTGCATGGGAGAGCCATGATGGAAAAGAATTCGGGACCGGAATAGAGATCGATTGGCTCATCTTCATGACGCTTTCTGTCATCGTGTTGCATGGGAGGCAGGCAAGGACCACCCGAGCCAGTGATTTGAAGTGTGCCATTATGGTGAGGGTGTGCTTCCCAGCTGAATCCTGCTTACGGTCCTCCCTTGCCAGCCTGCAGTGAGGAAGTGGAGGCACTGTGTAAATATGGCATAACACCTTCCAGCTTTGCTCATCTTGACACAGTTGCCCATCTGTCTTTAGTCACAGCTGTATTTCATTTGGTTGGCTGACAGTTTTATAGTACTTCACTACAGCAGGTTCATGGAGTAACATTTTAACAGGCTTGATACGGGAGTAGAAACTGTAGGTTTGTCACAATACCAATTTTACAGTAATACTCCACTTTAAACTCACAAAAGTGAAATGTTCAGTTTTTCAGCTAATATGCGGGTAGTTACACCTCCTACCGGTTAAAATGTCTCGTACGTACAATTGTCAGAAGATGTAAATTGTAATAAAATCTAAAAAAATGGGCCTAGATTGATTTGGTTACACTTTGACTGCTTGTGTCTCTGTATGGTCACTTTGAATATGCTTTGGCTAATAGTTGATTCTATGTTCCAAGTTTTTGGGGAAGAAACAACAAAAAAAACTCTTTTTTCATAATTTGTCTCTTTTGGATTTAAAAGCTAAACTTAGAGCCTGTAAAAGAGAGCATGAATACGCAACACACTTTAAAAGAATCACTACATGTAAGTTGTCTTTTGTTAACCCTTTTATAAAGTTTGTCTAACTCGGCTCATGGCACCTTTGGGGATTGTGCTTACGTGACATTTTGCCTTCATTCACAGGAGAAAGAGTGATTACATGACAGCAAACCTTAGAAGTTATGTATTTATAATAAAAAGTTTAGTCAAGGCTGGTCATTCTGTCTCCAGTCCCTGAGTTATTCTTCAGCAGCAATAAATAAGATAGCGGTGAACAGTGATGCAGACATAAATGTACAGTGTAGTTGAAAATGTTTATAAATATTAACTCTTGATCTTGAAGAGTTTGTGGACACGCTGTTTCTTATTCCCTCCCTGTGATGGACTGTTTTCCCATCCAGTTTGTACTCTACCTTCACCCTGTGCTTTCACGATAGGGTCCAGTCCCCTGTAACTTCTAGAAAAGTGGTTATAGGTAATGGATAGATGGAAAAGTGAACTGACTACCTGGTGCACAATTAGCAGCACTGATATACTAAGGGATGGCAGATGTTTGTGAAATGTGGTATAAGTGGTGTAAGACAAGCAGCAACCATTTTCAGTCTGTCCGGCATTTCGCTCAGAGAAAATCATAAATGTGCCAGTTCTGCCAGGTCAGAAAACCCTTCTCTAAGGTACTAGCTATTATACTGTGATGGAGTGACTGAGCTGGGTGGCTTTTACGAGATGTTTTCCACCATTGAGGAACTTAATTGTGATGAACACCCACAGTGTGAAATGAACACTAGAAGATGCCGTTGAAAATGAGCCTTTGCTCCATGTCTCTGCTCAGAGGCCTGGGTCACCAGTAGGTTGCCAGTGTCATGGTGAAGAAAAAAGAGAGTCACTTGAAGCAATATTCTGCAGAGAGCAGGTACTGAAGAGACTGGATTCTGTGGATCTGGTGAATTTTAAGTGGGTGAATCAAAGTAACAATATATACATACAGTACTGTGCAAAAGTGTTAGACATGCAACTTCAATGTCTGTTGAGAAGTACAGGTAGATTCTTATCTACCATCAGGGAGGTTTCTCATTGGTCCCAAACTCATTCTGCAGCTTAAGAATGACCCCAAACACCCAATCTCAGTCATACACAACTATCTTGAGCAAAAAGAAGGAATCCTGCAACAGATGGTTTGGTCCCCACAGAGCCCTGATCTCAACACGATCAAGTCAGTCTGGGAGGACATGCAGAGACAGTCAAAGTGTGCAGAAGAACTGTGGCCAGTTCCTCAAAATGTTTGGAAGAACCTACCAACCTCTACCTTAAACTGCATTGAAATTTTTGGTTAAGAGAATGGATGCTGTTTTAAAGGCAAAGGGGGGTCCCACCAAATATTGATGTGATTGAGGATTTTTTTTTGTCTACTGCACTTTTTAGAAGGTTTATTGATTAATAAGTATTCATGGCATTATTTTTGGAACCATCCTCGCTTTATAGCATTTTTCCCACAGGTGCCTAAGACTTTTGAACAGTACTGTACATAACAGCGTAAGAAAGATGTTAAATATATAAATAATAATTGGGAAACTGCAGTTACATTGCACGTCATTATTGTGTATTTCCCGTAGTTTTATTGTCAGTTAACAGATATTTGCAGCTTTATTTAAATCATCTCATGAATGTAAGCCTAACTTGACTCCTTGAGAATGAAGTATTTTAGATGCTTATGTCCTAGGATGCGCATTGTTTTTTTCTTTCTATTAATTTATTTTTTAAAGAGGACAGGAGCAGAATTCAGCACTGCAGATAAGATCTTTACCTCTATGCAAAAGATGTTTCCTAAAACCATCCTGAAATCTCCATTATATTTACTTATGGCAGAATAATGAGAAACTATTCAGCGATTCTTGTTTGGTAAGTTTAGCCAGTTGTTATCCTTGCCTTCTCTTATGTGTTTTGTATACCTGACTTGGGTCCCAGGGGTAAATTTGCCTGTTGAACTTCTGTTATGGAACAAGTCCAGTTTCCAAAGGTACTTGAACTGGCCGCTACCATAAGGCTTCCACTGTTGTCCTCTGTGGGCTTGGAGATGCCCCAGTGATCTCTCAGTCATACCATTGATCTCCAGCCAGCGTTGATTTACGGGACCCCGAGTCCAAACTCAACTTCTTCAGCTCTCGTGTTTGTGTAAGATGAACCTTGGCAGCTTGCTTTCCGCTGTAACATTATTGATCTACGATTGAGGGTTAGTTCCTCAGCTAGCCATTTCCAGAGACTTCCGCCAAGCTGGTGATTCTGCCGGTTTGTTTGATGATCTGCAGGGTGGTGCTCTTGTCATTTTTGATCTTTTGCTTTTCAAAAAAAATAATAAACTTATTGTCACTGTGGACCGTAATACATCTGCAGTAAATCTGGAGGCTGTGAATTATCACTTTGAATTATTGTAGCTTTGCTTAGTTTGCATCTAAAATTGCTGTTATTGTTGAGCCTCATCCAGGCAGCTTTTGGTAACCGGTGAAGGGACCAATCGAGGAGATTAACATGGGTTTGGTTTATGAGGTTAAATACACAGGTTACAGTCAAGGCCGCCTCCTCACCTCATCCACCGCCGCTCCTTCTTTTCTCTGCAGCTGCCGTGCGCAATGGAGGATGGGAAACCAGTGTGGGCTCCTCATCCGACTGACGGGTTCCAGCTGGGTACCATCATAGATATCGGAGCCGACACCTTGACAATAGAGCCACTAAATCAAAAGGGAAAGGTGAGCAAGAGTGTGATTCAAGGACCTGTTTGTTTGTTCGTTGCTTATCATTTTGTTTAAAGGACCAGTTGTTGACTGGTTTACAGAACCTCTTAATACTCGATAATGAATGTTTTCCAGCCTCCCTCCTCCATATCCGCGGGGACTCAGTGACTCATTTGCCCTTCATAAGCAGGAACCACCTGGGAAATCCAGTTCCCACCCAGCGTGTTGCTTACCCAGCAGCCTCAGTGGCAATGTTGTTCTTGCTGGTAGAACAGAGTCACAGTGCAGCGCAGTGCAGTTGGATAATGGTTGAGGGAACGCTGAACTGCAGAGTCAAGCCTAATCGGGGTTGACGGAACATGCTGAACGTCTCCAAAGAGCGTCCCCGCTGAATGAAAGGGTCACTGGCGGAGGTGGAGTGTTTGTGTTTATGAATGTACGCCTCGATTTTGCAGTTTGGAGGGGGCACACAATGCCTGGCCTGTTTGTTGACAGGCTATCCACGCCAGGCTGCACTTCAGTCCACTCCACATATGCCCCCCTTGGCGGTGGGCAGGAACAGTGCAGTCCACAAAATGATCCAACACAATGTTCCTTTGTTCACCAGACTCTCTGGACCGTCACCCCCTCAGTCTCACCAGGCTATTTGGCGAAATTATGAGGAGAATATAATGGAGTATTTTGGAACTGGAAAGCTTGGTGACCCCAAGCCTATTTTGCTGGGGTCAAACTGGGTTCTTAGCCATTCCATGTAGAAACCCTAGTTCTAGTTGGGTTTGCAAGAAGTTTAGATTCATCAGCTGTGAAGCCATTTTCCTTGTGCAGTTACAACCTTGCAAAAATAAGTTGAAATTCTGACATCAGCTGTAAAAAAAAAAAAAAAAACATTTTTGAATTTGCATAATTCAATATATGTGTGCAAATAAAATCTTACAGGCAAAGGAGGATTTCCCTGATCTGCTTTACAACTCCCCTTCAGTACAGCGCGTGCAAGAATTTGAACCCTAAAATTCAAGTTGTGAACTATAAAATCACATTTACATGAAATGCCTTACATGAGCAGAAATTTCAGTACGAAATACAAAATACGAGACCCGTTGTCTCTTAACCATGTTGCTGGTTCCAAGCAGCTCAGAAATCTCGTGACAATTTATTATCTACAATAATATTATGCCCTAAAGTAATTTAGAAGAGCAGTATTATCGTTGTAAAGTTTGATGCGGTAAAACACTTGGACTTCCCAAGAAAGACAGCATTATTATGAGTGACTGTATAACTTGGTTTATTATTCATTTGGCCGTTTCAAATGGCCTTTAGCAATAAATTTAAAAATACAAAAGCAACAAACTGTATACAGCAATAGTGAGATAAATGATGTGACAAATGGGGAAAAAATGGGATGGGAGTGAAAGTGTACTTTTTTTGAATTTTTGAATTGGATTTTCTCTGTGTCCAAAAGACAGGGATTGTGCTTGTTTTGGTGACAGACGTTGGTGAATTTTTTTGTGATTAAAGTATTCTTTTCTTTCTCCCCAATTTAAATTATTCATAACAAACAGCTCTTTTTACAAGAAATGTCTTTGTACCCAGATCTTAGGGGGTGAATTACGCTCATTATGTGAGGGACGTATGGAATAGCTTTGTTATAATGAACTAAAATAGTGGTGAAATTCAATTCTTTTACACATATTGTTTATGCATTATTCTTTCTTGTGTTTCCAACAACAT
The DNA here is from genome assembly GCA_900497675.1 of Arapaima gigas. NCBI lineage: Eukaryota > Metazoa > Chordata > Actinopteri > Osteoglossiformes > Osteoglossidae > Arapaima > Arapaima gigas. The sequence goes on along the minus strand of UFQX01000367.1, from coordinate 700,718 downwards.
TATCGTGCATATTTGTCGAAGGTGAACAAGCCCGGTGTCTGTCAGCCAGGAGATCCGTGGCCTCCGTCACGCTGTCCTTGTTCGGGTCCTATACACACACCAGGAGATCCTGTTTCACCTGCCAAATAATTCATTTGCTCGCAGTGTTTCTCCTGCGCTTTATTGTGCCAGTGCCTGTTCGGCTGAAGCCGATTTAGTTGATTACTGAAATATAAGGCTTTCCACGGGAGAGAATGGCCTCTTCACACCCGGGCGCCTTGAGCCCTGTAGGTCGGCACAGCATCTACAGCTGGCCGCCCCCTCGGTGACTGTCAACGGTTCAGCGTGAGGGATTTCACAAGAGATGAGCAGCACCTGGTCAAAGAAAGAAAGATCTGTCAAAGACAATTTCATTAATATCTGTGTTCATTGTTTTTTAATTACAGACCATTTTAGCTCCCATAAGCCAAGTGTTTCCCGCTGAGGACGATGTCAACAAACATGTGGAAGACAATTGTGAGTCTGACAATATTGTGCATTGTTTTCAAAATGAAATGAATTCCTCTGCTTTTGAAGAGATGAATAAAACTTGTCTTCAGAACTGTAAAATAAAAGTAACAATCTTTTTAATTCTAATAGTTGCAATCATTTTTTAAAATTTTATTTTGACTATAGATGCATTTTCCTTGGGTGTCGCTTTTGTCTGTTGTAGGTTCCCTGATGTACTTGAATGAAGCCACACTCCTAAACAATATCCGTGTTCGGTACAGTAAAGACAAAATATATGTAAGTATTTACTCTTATTTGCATCTAATATAGACAAGTAGCGCTCTAGTCTCAGTGCCTGGGCTGTTCATGTGTGGGATCCAACCCGGCTCAGTCTGTGTGGAGTTTACACGTTCTTACCGTGTTTGTAGGGTTTTATTTCAGGTGCTCTGGTTTCCTGTCACAGTCCAAAGACATGCATTTCATGTTAATTGGTCACTCTAAATTGCTCATATTGTCTACATGTGTACCCTAAAGGTGCGTGGTCACCCTACCTTGAACAGGTGTCCTGTCCAGGTTGTGGCTTCGCAGCCTGGTACCCAGAGATTCCAGGATAGGCTCCGGACCGCTGCAACGCTGACCAGGATAAAGTGGTTAATGATAATGGATGGATGGATCTATGGGCAGTGAGTGATATAATGGATAGAGTTCTCACCTTCCAGTGAAGGTTCTATGTTTGAATCCCCTCTCCTGGTCTGGTGCCTTTGATCAAGGTACTTGGCCTCAATTGGCACAGGAAAAATACACTCCTGTGTAATTGGGCAGATGATTTACAAGCTTGACATGTTAAGTCACTTTGCAGAGAAGCGTTCAAAACACGGTTATTCATTTTTCCAGTTCCTTTTCTAAATATGCACAACTCATCCCTGTGTTCAGTACTGGTCAGGCCATGGGGACAGGATAACTTTGCAAAGCAGACCATGGAAGGTGTCATGAGCCACTGTTATCCAAATGTCGGGGGGGGGGGGGGGGGNNNNTTTTTGGGGGGGGGAGGGGGGGGGGGGGGGGGGGGGGGTGATGGCCTTGTTTAATCCTGGGTCTTCTGAGAACCACCTTTGCAGCCTGCTGTGTTTTCCACTCAAGTCCCCCGTCATATGCCCTGTCCTGCCCATGTGCCCATAATGGGTCTCCAAATCTTAGGTGATCCTCCAAATGTCTCCTGCCTCCTGATCTTGTTGCACCATCAAGATCATTAGGTCTGTTGAGGTGGCAGGGGGTGGTGAGAGCCAGTTGGCCCCCCTCATAACATGTTTTTTTTACTCCAGAAGGAACCCAAAGTAAATCACATCTGTCCAGTGAAGGGCAGATGGCAGTTAAACTGTCTGTTCTCAGTGTCTGCTGTGATCTACTCCCATAGAGCTCTGTAGGTATTGACGCCATTTCTGTTATGTCCTCCAGACATTCGTAGCCAACATCCTGGTAGCGGTGAACCCTTATTTCGACATCCCCAGCCTGTACTCGCCCGACACCGTGAAGCAGTACCAGGGGAAGTCTCTGGGCACCCTGCCTCCACATGTTTATGCTGTTGGTGAGAATCTGCCTACATTATGTGTGTATTTATGTAGTACAAATAATCACATAGGTACAGAAGATACAAGAACATGGTAAAAATGTACACCGATGAACTGCAGTACCGTACAGGGTTCATATTAAATGTTCAGGATGATATTATGTTTAATACATGTTGTCCTGTAGCACCGTATTGCTAAGAAGTAGTAAACAGTTTATAATGCATTTACAGAATTAATATTTTTAATGAAGAGCTTCAAGTCATGCTCACTGTGTGCTGTGTGAAGTAGCAGATTTAAATTGATGTGTGTGTATTTTGTTTTTTTTTTTTCCTTCTTTTCCACCTTCAGCGGACAAAGCCTACCGGGACATGAAAGTGCTTAAAATGAGCCAGTCGATCATCGTGTCGGGAGAATCTGGTGCTGGGAAGACAGAAAACACAAAGTTTGTTCTCAGGTCTCACTTTATTTGTTTATATTGAATTGTTTGCTGTGGGGAAGAAAAAACAATTTCATAATGTATCCTCAAAAGCAATAACTACCCCCCAAATTTATGCAAAAGCACTTAGGGATTTAAAATTATTTGTGTATTAGCTCACTTTTGTTAACCACTTGCCTACATCATAGTTGTTTGCATCATTAATGCATTTGTTAATGTTTTTTCCCCTCCAGGTATTTAACAACATCATATGGAACAGGCCAAGACATCGAAGAGAGAATTGTTGAAGGTATGAATTTTGCACAAATTTTAAACCTGGTTTTACTATAATAAACACCATCAGCAGAACATTGTAAAAGTCCAACATCATGCCGTGGGAGTTGAACAGTTCCTGCTTTTGTTTCCAGAATTGAGTGTCACTTTGGGGAAAAGTATCTTCTAAATGCATAATTGCACGTTTGTCTCGTTGGCTCGCAGCGAACCCCCTTCTGGAAGCATTCGGAAATGCAAAAACCGTGAGAAATAACAACAGCAGTCGCTTTGGGAAGTTTGTGGAAATTCATTTTAATGAAAAGGTATCGTCCCTCTCTTTGTTTCAGTGCTGTATTAATGTGCAGTCTTTGAATGTTGGGTGAAATCTCATAAGCTGGAGGGATAATTACCTTTCATTTCAATGGGAAAAATTTTTTAGCGTTCTTGGGCCCACAAAGTCATCCCCATGTTTGTTTAAGTAAGAAAAATACCCATCAAAAAATAGATTAAAAAATGTGTATTAAAACAGACGTTTCCTTTCATTAATAATACCCAGCAATGACACGATAATACAGATTCACTAGATAAACTGAGATGAGGTGACAAGATGGCACTTTGTGAATCTCGGAGCGCAACTTCAAACAAAGGTGTGGAGACAGTGACTGCGGTCTGTGGACTGGTGGTGCCACCAGTGAACTGAGTGTGGCTGTTGTGTCCTTTTAAGTCCCTCACTACAAATAATAAAAAGGGGTCAGAAAGTCAAAAAACTTTTACTTAACTCAGAAGACTGCAATTAACAAATCGGAGACTTGTATGTCGAGGGACCGTTGTATCGGAATAATTTTTTCGCCCTTTTGCCAACCTTTTTTTCCACCTGTGTTACAGAACACAGTGGTGGGCGGCTTCGTGTCCCACTACCTCCTGGAGAAGTCCCGCATCTGCATGCAGAGTAAAGAGGAGAGGAATTACCACATCTTTTACCGCCTGTGTGCCGGGGCGTCGGAGGGCATCCAGCAGAAGCTGCACCTCAGCTCGCCGGACAACTTTAGGGTAAGCAGGGCAGCCTGGGGAGGGCAGGATAAGTGACGCTTGTTACTTATTCCTAAAAATTTGAGTTAATTGTGAGCTTTATTCAGCTTTCAGAATCATAAATGTATATTTAAAATGGAACATTTTAAACAGAATAAAAACAATATTACTTACATGGCCACTAGATGTCAGAATGTACTGTAGAACGATACAAACGTCAAAAATATTATGTGGAAAAGTCAAAGTAGCATTTTATGTGTATCTGTGCTTTGTGTTTCATCATAAAAAATGTGATTAACTTTGTGATTATGTTTGTGTCTGGCTATGTAATGTATCTTTCAAAAAAGTCACAGTGCTGCTAAATTTTGAACAATGTCTCAAATTCTTCTTATTATAATTAAAAAAAAACTGTTATCTTTAATTTTTGTAGGTGCAAAAGAAGTTAAAATTAAACTGTCGGTGTTGTGCTTTAGTTTTGCCTCCCACCATCCGGTTAATTCCCCTGGTATAACTTCCGATTTCATGGCAGCACAATGATATTTATTTCATTTGTGGCGGCTTCCTGTGAAGACCTTTTTATTTATTTAAGTTGTAATGTCACAGTTTATATTAATAACTTTACTCAGCATTTCGGAAACAACACCTACTGGCTGTGAAACATATTTCTTGTGAAAGAACAGCATCATATATACAGTTTCAATTAGACTAGGTTTCATTATTTTGTACTGGTTTGAAAATTGGTCTGTTTCCCTCACAGTATCTGAATCGGGGCTGCACACAGTTCTTCGCAAACAAGGACAGAGAAAAAGTGATTCCCCAGAACCGCAAGAGTCCTGAGGTACAGTATGTTTTGGAATCACCCTGTCATATGCTTTGGGGTTGAGACTTGGTGTGACACCTTATACACGCCGTTTCCACTGACCTGTGACCTCAGAAAGACGCCGCCTTATTGGTGTGATGTGGCATCATAGGAGACCCAGCTGAATGAATTTTGAAGTTGGCCAAGTCCTTTTTTTTTATTTTTAATATGTGGTTGACATTTGTGTTATGTGCTCTGAGCCTATGAGCAGATTCCTTCTGCTATCAGTATTGCACCCATTGCAATAAATGCTCTATTTATTTCTGGGCTTAGAGGTTGTCTTGCAGTGTATAAGAAACTGATTTTGTTTCAAGTCAAACACTAGACAGTCTTTGTGAGCCGACTACTGTTGTTCTTCAACTTATAAACACAGATGTCTGTCAATAACTCACTTTGTGTGCAACTGGTTTTGTTTGTAGCCTCCACGTTACCACTTGGTCCCATCAGCAGTAAATATTTAAAGATCTTCAGTAACAACTTAATGCTATGCAGACATCCCTAAATTTATCTACAGGACAAGTTTCGTACAAACATTAGATGTATTGAAGAATTAAAAAATAAAAATACTTTGAGTTTTTTTTTTTTAATAATAAATTCACTGTACATAAAAGTTACTTAAACATAGCAGTCTCCACAAACTCTTTTTTGGTGTCGACCAATTGACCCTGTAAACATATGCATCCATTGTCATCCTGTTATTGATCACGGACATTCAGGAACGCCAGACCACAAGCGTAAACACTGTGGAAGCGAGTTAAATCAAAGCAGTCCCACACACCTGTACTATTTGGGTGTGATTTGCTGCCATCTGCTGGCCTGGCATGTAAACACACACCTGAAATTTCGTAAAAATAAGTAGGTCTAGAAAATGCAGTTAAAAACTACAAAAAATGAAAGGGAAAATTATTGTACCTTTAAAAAGTTTTAGCACGAGAGGTCACTTTTCTTGTGCCTAACTGAAATCATTCCTACAAGAATGAAGAAATATTCACTGAAGTAATATTTCTACTTAATATCTCCAATATATTCTTGAATATTTCCACTTAAAACTGCACGTTTGTGCTCTGAAGTTGCTTCATACCCTTAATTAAAAGAACAAATTTTTGAATACTAGGTCTAATTTTGTGAAAATAAGATGTTTTACCTGCTGACTCCTGCCTCCATATTTGACAAAATATATTTTTGCTTCAGAATTAGTGGGGGGGGGAAACTCGATTAAGACATATTCGTGCAAACTATTAGTTGCCCAGTTGTTGCACAACTGAAATTTATTTCATGATAAATTTTCTGGTATTTAAACACTTAATTACATCTCATTTACCTTAATTACCCTTAATATCTCATTCGCTTTTTTTCTTTTAATAATCTTTTCATTATTTTCTACAAGGGGTTGCAAGGCATAACCCCTCTAAGTTGACAGGATTAATTGATTTATAATTATCTGCAAATTGGGGACATAACTAATGCTGTAAAACAGGCCACCTGGGACAGTGTATTACAACATTTTGTGCCTAATTTTTGAATGTATTTCCAAAGATCAAACCAAGTCATGAACAAAGAATTGTACAAGTACCTATTTAAGCAAGATTTGTTGTGCACATATTTAAGCAGCGTCCTGCTTACTGCTCCTAAGGCAAGCGGGTATTTATTTTTTATATTATGATATTTGCACTGTTGCAGGTTTACTACCTGTTTTCTTATCCTCTCATCTGTCCATTTACTTATGTATTTGTGTATTCCTACTTTTTTAAAAATCTTTTCCGACCTATTTATCGATTCCTTTTTTTGTCTATTAAGTGCACCGTGTGGATTAAGAGGAACTTCATTTGGTTCTGCCTTATACACGTGTTGCCCGAGGCAGTGTGACAATCGGTGATTCTTGATCATTTTCAGTAAATAATAATGGGTGTAAAGAGGCAGAGCTGCGGGGTGTGTGTAAGTCAACCGTGTTAATCTGTCCTCTGCATCTCTTCTCATGTCCGACGCAGGATGATCAGGTGACCATCTTTTGTTTTGTCCGTGTGATGCTCGCGCTCCCGTTTGCCTGCCTCACAAGCGCGGAGGGCGTGAGCGTGTTGTTGAGCATGATGCAGGGAATGGGGTGTGTTGACGTGACTGTGCTTTTTCACCAGTCCAGAATGCCACAGTGCAATATCTGAGAATCTGTTAAAAAAAATCTTATAAATCACCACTTCACAACTTAAAGTGCACATAAATCATCACATATTTTTAGCAGCTGCACCACTTCTCCCATCTGAGTTGGTGTTGCTCTGTGACATTTTGCCGAATTAGTTTTTTACTGAAAAGTCAAAGTTAAAGGTTGCGTGTGACGTTTGCTGTTTGCATTTTTTTATACATATGATACAATTCTAATTATTTATCTTGTTTAACAGATGTCTTTGTCCAACAGTTAGACAAGTTAAACAACAGTTAAACAACTCTAATGTTGTTTTACTTTGCATCCAACCACCAGCAATGAACTGTTGATGCTACAGTTATAAAGACATGATGTTGAAAGTTTTTGATAAAAGGGTCAAGTAGATGTGTGCTGTGTGTATAAACCAGCCATACATGGAGGGGTTCTAACTGCTCCATGGCTCCACAGCACCTGAAACTTGGCGGCCTGAATGACCCCTTACTGGACGACCAGGGCGACTTCAATCGCATGTGCACGGCTATGAAGAAGATCGGCCTGGACGACACTGAGAAGCTGAACCTTTTCCAGGTGGTGGCGGGGGTCCTGCACCTGGGCAACATCGACTTTGAGGATATGGGGAGCAGCTCAGGTAAACTGGTCCTGGATATATATATATATGTATATATAATAGGCACGCACGCACGCACGCACGCACACACACACATGCATTCGGAGGACTTTGTTATATCTACTGCCAGGCTTTCCTTTTAATGTTCTGCCAGCTTCACGTCAGTCTGTCTCCCTGCGGGGACCGTGTTGTCTGCTGCTCGCGCTGAGCCCTGAAGATCTCCAAACTCATCCTTTCATCTGCAAAGAGTTAAACAAAGAAGCCATCCTTTAGGAAGAGCTTCTGTTCAAAGACTGGACCACTTTTCCTTCATTCGACACAATGATGTAGAGGCTATGTGGAACTTTCTAGAAAAGAAACATAGTAGAAAAGCTCTGAAGCTAATCGTAGCATTGGAACCACTGACCACAATCTGGGCAGACAAGCAATAGATATCTGGAAGAAGGCTTCATCTAAAGGCTGGTTCTCTCCTGGGGTGACCCCCTCAACACCATCCCCACTGCAGGCCCAATTCTTACCCTGTCCTCAGACAGATGTAAACACAGTAATACCACCAGTAATGGTGGATCAGATCACCCCTCCTTGCCGGTGTTGTTGAAGGGTCCAGCGGACCCTAATGACAGCCTGGAGGGATATTAGACAGTCAGCCTGGTTGTTCAAGGATCACCCTTTGTTATCATAAAGCCTTCTCATTCCACAGTGTGTTTTTTTCACTGCTAAATAAAGGCCAACTATAAGCTTTAGCCTTCAGAATGTGTGCCAGTCAAATTTGACCCATTTACCACTTTGTAAGTATGGTTTATTTTATCTGATTCTCCTCCACGCTGATCATCTGAGCACATAAAATTAATGACCGCTGGTTTTTCAGAACGTTACCTGTTCTATTTTATGCAACAGTTGTGGCACTGATATAATTTGGTAATTTGGTGACTATAATACGGAGTCAAGACCATCGAATTCAAGAGCTCACACACACACATAAGCAGTATTGTTTTGTGNACAAAGGTACAGAATCATGCCACAAACTTTCCATCTAAAATTGGAAGTATTTTTATTTTCAACTAAAAAAAAAAAAAAAAAAAAAAAAAAACCCACAAATGGCAAAAAGAACAGTAAAACTTGTGATAATGTGATAGGAAATAAGTTGGTTAAAAGGTTGTTTTATAATTGCTTTATGAACAGTTATAATGTGCAGTTGGACAGGGACACTAAAAATAAAAATTCTACACAAATTTTTTATTTCCTCTCTTTAATTTCTCTTTTTCCCTTCCATATTTTAACATGCGCTCCCCGTGTCTGACATCCCTTCAGGTGGCTGCACCTTGAAGAATGGATCCGGCCCCACGCTGGAGTACTGCGCCGAGCTGCTGGGTCTCGAGGAGGAGGACCTGAGGGTCAGCCTCACCACCAGGGTCATGCTCACCACAGCAGGGGGCGCTAAAGGGACTGTGATCAAGTAAGGGGTCGCATGCCGAAAGAAAGAGGTGCGCATTTTAGCACGGCAGTGCAGGCGTGGGATGGGCTGGAAAAACCTCCTAGCAGCGTAGTGGAGGCAGCTGTATGATTCATTTGAGGCAGCAGGCGGCGTAGTGGTTTTGCGCTGTTGCCATGTCAGAGGGCCTGGGTTTGAAATAAATTACATTTATAGTAAAACAACAGACATTTTCTTTCTTTAATCACATACAGCAATGCAATAATAATAATGATAATGACATAGACGCTCCAGACGGATTGAGACGAGACCACAAGTCTGTACATGAGATAACTGCACAAGGATGGGTGGCAGCATCATCGACAACTCTGCTGGTTGTTGTGTCCTTGTAGGTCCCTCACAACAAATAATAAAAAAAGGTGTCAGAGAGGTGGGCAGCACATTTTCAAAACAGCATTTATTTAGCTCGGATGACTGCGCACACTCGCGTTGTCTCGTGCACACACTCTTTCACACTGGTGTGTATGTTCATCACAGATGCCAGGCACTCGTACACTGCAGCGGCTGCCGGCACAAGCGTTGAAAATTCACCCGCGCTCGGCTCTGGTTTCTCGTAAACGCGAAAAACCAGCCTCGTACTTAGTTGTAACTCATAAAAGGGCATCGGTTTAATTTTTACGCAAAAACTCGCGTCTCAGGGATTCCTGTACTCTGCATTAGCTTGGAGAGAAACATCAGTTCTCGTGAATAATAAATGGTAGTAATTCAGGCAGGTATCAGATAAACTTGTAGAGACAGAAGAATTGTTCAGTAGCCTGATATTTAATTCCATTTTTATTTCCATTGTAAGTGAATTTTTTTAAGTTGGTTTCTCTTTAAAGAATATTAAAGATATGTATAAAGAGAGTATTAATTCAGATATTCATATGAACACATATCTGCATGATGTTCTACAGTAATATATTTATGATGGTGGAACTGAGAGTAAGCCGTTTTATGGATCCTGTCTTCTGAGGCAGATTAATGTCATCCACCGAATGGCAGATTTAAATTTAGTATATTTCTGGAGTACGAGATAAATGCTTCCACGAGTAAACAAACCACACTGAGTAAAATCCTACATAAAATCGAGTGTATTCTAATCTTGTATCATTTGTACGAGGGGGGAAAAATCATTTTGCAGTCGATTTTGATGGCGGAGTAAGAATGTGTGGGGGGAGAGCTTGAGAAGAGCAGGTGGCATGGAACTTTCCGGGTCCCATATAAAGGCTTTCACTCAGCTTTGATCGACCAAATAATCTGGTCTGGATTATGGCTGGAAATTGGAAGGTCTGTGAAAGAAACCGGGGGTCCTTAGAGGAACAGAAACAGCAACCCCTCCACCCCCTTTTGTTTGTGTTGCTCCTGCAAGTGTTTGAAATGCCAAGCAGATTAATATTTCACAACGCACAGATGCTGGCCTTGGAGTATTTTGGCTGTTGAATAATTCAGCCTCGCCTGCAGAGAACATCCCAGTGTCTTAAAAGGGGCATGAGAGGAGTTGTGTCATAGCCCCTCCCCATGGCGGGGAATGTTTAATATCCTGGAGTTTGGGAGGTAATGTCAGCTGAGTCGAGGTGTCGGCAGGGAGGTTAGAACCAGTGCAGGGTGAATGGATTGCGAGCAGGAACCTGGGGGTAGGACAGGGAACAGGACATACTGTTCTATGTTTTTTGTATGCCAGTCTGCCCTGGGACCTGCACTACCTCTGAGCAGGGAGCTCTGCCCAGTCCATCACCAGGACCTCACTACCCACCATCCAGACCACCTGCAACAAGGGCTGTGTCAGGAGGGCATGCATCATCACCGAGTTCCCCTCTCGCCCTCTCCACAGTCTGTTCTCACCACTCCTGTGTAGAAGATGTCGTCGTAGCTCGTGAGCCAACACCCCCAGGCTCAGGGAGCAGCTTTTTACCGCAGGCTCTCAGGCTGCTGAATTCCGGAAAGCAAACAAATTGTGACCACCCACACCCCACTGTACTATTACTGCTGACTGTTTGCACTGATCCTTTTTTCTTACCTTATTTATTATTTACCTATTTATTTATTTGTCATCTTATTTATTATGTTTCTATTTCTGTCTATTTACCTATTTATCTACAAATCTATTCAATCTATGTCATCTTTTGTCATCATGCTGCCTGTTTAGTGTATTTGGCACCCTGGACCAGGAGAAACTACATTATTATTCATCTTCTACATCTATATAAGCCAGAATAATACTAAAGTGAACCTTGAACTTTGTACTGGGTAGTCTGGGGACAGGCCTGTACCCTTATGTACACCCAGCACACTGCAATTTTGTACCAGTAATTTGGTCACATAAAATAAGCCAATATTTTGCAATATCTGGAAACCGTTAGTGTTTACAGTTTGTCGGATAACATTTATCTGCTGTTACAGTGGAGAGGAGGGGTAGCACTGGTGCCTCACAGTGCTTGGCTTGTGGGATTAGATTCAAGTTTAGTTTGTGTGGGTTTCCACCAAATGCTCTGGTTTTCTCCCACAGTCTAAAGACATGCTTTTCAGGCAGATAAATGACTCAAAATTGCCAACGGTGTGTGTGATTTTTCCAGTCGTGGACCATAGGCTTTACCCTGCCTCACACCCTATGCTTCCAGGGTAGGCTCCAGACCAACACGGTCATGCATTAAACAGTTATTTTGAGTGATTAGATGCATGCATGAAAAGCTGCTTGTTGAGTTACTGTTGGTCATGGGTTGTTTCTTTCATTGGGGACATCAAAAAGTGCATCTTGGGAAGGACCTGGTCACGTTTTTGACTCCCGCTTACCCTGTTTTTCCTGCCTTCTTCCAGAGTACCGCTGAAGGTAGAGCAAGCAAACAACGCCCGTGATGCGTTGGCCAAGGCGATCTACAGCCGTCTCTTCGACCACGTGGTCAGGCGGGTCAACCAGTGCTTCCCATTTGAGACTTCCTCCAATTTCATAGGGGTCCTGGACATCGCCGGCTTCGGTCAGTGGTGAAGTCACTGAGTCAGTTTTGACTCTCTAAATCAAATTTTTAGAAGGTTTCTTGTTTATACCTTCAGAACTGACAGCTAACTGTGTTGGAAGATAATTGACAGAGGCGTTTGGGCACATTTAATGAAATTTTTATTTTGTTTTCCCCAAGAATACTTCGAGCACAACAGCTTCGAGCAGTTCTGCATCAACTACTGTAACGAGAAGCTGCAGCAGTTCTTCAACGAGCGCATTCTCAAGGAGGTAAGGGTGCTCCAGGAGATGATGTGCTCTGAATTGTGATCGACCGTCTGGTCACGATTGGTTGGCGACTTAAATCCCGGTCCCTCGAGGAGTTCGTGTCATCGGTTGCCTGATTGAAGCAGATGAGGTATAAATTCTCACCTAGGAATACGGTGGGCAGAGCCATCGCCCATTTGTTTTGTTTTATTCATTTTTGTAGCCTTGGAGGAAACCAAAATTCACGACTATTGGAATTAAAGGCAGATCACAGAGCTCAAAGCCAGTTTTGGAGTTGTCTTTTCCTATCAGCCCAGATGTCACAGGAGATCTGTCATGTTGTTGAATTTTGTTTAAAGAAATGAATTATTAAAGAGTGATTATTTTCTGCTTACAGGAGCAGGAGTTGTACCAGAAGGAAGGCCTTGGTGTGAACGAAGTCCATTATGTGGACAACCAGGACTGCATTGGTCAGTTCTCGGTCCACCTTTTCTCTGCTTATCGCTCCACGTGTGCTAATGAAGTCTTCTGCACATCATCGCGGGATCCGTTTAGCTCTCGACTTTGCAGCGAAATTCGTCTCATGTCGCATAGCAAATCCCACCTCGCGGACGTTTGCGTCTGCTCTTTGCGCGAGCCGTGTTTGGCAATTTCTATTGTGCTCCCATTTGCTCGCGATTGTGAGATGGAAAGGCGAACAAAGGCGGTAGGCGACAGCCGAGATCAAAGTGCCACATGGCCTTACAAAGAGCCGCGTGTCCAGTCTCACACTGGAACAGACGTGGGAATGGGTGAGGGAGGATGAAGGAGGTGGGAAGGTGAAGAACACAGCTATTCCGATGTGCCAAAAAAGGCGCTAAGTCGCTGAAGGTTCACATAGAACAGGTTTCTTACTGTGATAGGCTGACTTGGTGGAGCTGTGTCTACAGATTTGGCTGGACTCTTTGAAGGTTGCTAATTCAAGTCCCACTTAAAGCTACTGCTGTAGAACCTTTCATGTGGATACTTAGCCTGAACCAATATAGTTAAGTTCCTAAACTTATAACTGTGTTAATAACTGTATTAACCGCAAAGCAATAATAATAATAATATTTGGGGCAACGGGTAGTGTAGCGCTAGACCTGCTGCCTTTGGACTTGGGAACTGTAGGTTCGAATACCCTTGAGCAAGGTAGTTGCCCTAGACATTACCCAGCTGTGTAAATGGTAAATAAGTTTAAGCAGCTTAACAAGTTGCTTTGAAGAAAACCGTCAGTTAAATGAGAACCTGTAAGTAATACAACAAGCAGCTACATTTAATAATAATTTCCTCTGTGCCCTGTCCTTTCAGCACTTCTGTCACATCAGTGTCTTATTCATTTTAATCATTTCTTTTAATTAATGCAAGTTACATTCAGAAATTAAAATACTTTAAATTGCAAATGCCGGCCTTACGCCCCCACCGGCACCCAGGAGTCGTGCACTGTTGTTATGGAAATCAGGATCAGTCCCATCTTGCTCCAGACGTCTTATTCATTGACATGGCATATTAGACACTACTGTATGCATTGTTCTCTGCATTTCTAAGGAATATTACAAGTACAATTTTCATTTAAGAAAGAACATCTGAGGTAACAAATCATGGAAATTTTTTTGATAGCTGTTACTTCAATAACTACCATGCCTTTAAACTTCCTGCAGCTGTATTTTGCGCATTCTTTATTATGATTACATTTAGCTACAGAAACTAGACTAGACGTGAGTATGTCTTAGAAATGAGACAACAAAAATGTGCAAACTTTATGTGACTTTGGGCAAAGTGCCTGCTTTTTGAAAAAAAAAAATTGAACAGAAAGAACAGATACGTAATGTTATTTGTACCCGCGTGTTTCCCCTTCCCAGACCTGGTGGAGGCCAAGCTCATCGGCATCCTGGACATCCTGGATGAGGAGAACCGCCTGCCGCAGCCCAGTGACCAGCACTTTGCCGAAGCCGTGCACAGCAAGCACAGGGACCACTTCCGCTTGATCGTGAGATGTTCTTCTCTCACTGCTCTGTCCTTCTGAAGGACCTTCTCTGTTATTGAATAATACAAATAAATAAATGGAATAGTGCTGACATTTGACGTCTCCTCTCAAACTCTTTCTTTTCGATCCTTTCATTTACTGTACCAAGTTATTCGATTCACATAAGGTGACAGTCTTGTTACAATACATGTTTTTTTTTTTTAATTCTGATCACATACTGTAAGAGTAGGCAGAACTACTGTGTTGCTCTCACACGTGTCTTGACTCATTTCCAGTACTTAATATTTTCAAAATAAAAATTGGCACTGAACGTGTTGGACAGTCTGGTGGAAGCAGAATAAGTCCTGTTTTATCTAACTTTGGCAGTTAAAATCAACTCCACCTTTTTGTTTAGGTCCCAAGGAAGTCCAAGCTGGCAGTTCACAGGAACTTGAGAGACGACGAAGGCTTCATCATCCGACACTTTGCGGGAGCCGTCTGTTATGAAACGGTACATCCCCATTTCACTTGTGCTCATTTGACACATAAGAACCGTTGCACGTTGCATCAACATTATGATGGTTATTAATTTTTGGTGTATATTAAGTGAACTATACAGTACAGCGATGCCCCGATTATTGCTCTACACATGTTCTTGACAAATGGAGCTTAAAGAAACAGTGTACTGGATAAATAGAGGTTGAAAACTGCTCAGCATAATACAAAATAGAGTAGTCATATCTTTAGTAACAGCAAATAGACAAAAAAGGTTATTTTGTTTAGATAAATAATTTTGTTTTGAAATTTTGTAAAATATTGCAAATTGTTATAATAAATTAGATAGTCAAAAGGGCTAAAATAAAAGCAGTGTCGCAGAACGAGTATTTTTCTGTTTGTCAGCGTCAAAAAGCCCAGTTAAATCCATTCCGATTCAGTGGTGTAAAACAATGAAACATGAAAAAGTCTGAATGGGCGATTGCTTTTTATACGTGCTGCATGTGACTAATTGTATGTATGTATTTGTATTCGGTCTGCTGTGTGCCTTCATACTAGTTTGACTTGGTTTCAAACCGTGTTTCGGGGCTCTGGCTGCAGGCCCAGTTTGTGGAGAAGAATAACGATGCCCTACACATGTCCCTGGAGAGCCTCGTGTGCGAGTCCAGGGATGCGTTCGTACGGCAGCTCTTTGAGAACTCCAGCAACTCCAAGGACTCGAAGCAGAAAGCCGGCAAGCTGAGTTTCATCAGCGTCGGCAACAAGTTCAAGGTGGGACAGAGCAAGTGTTTCTCAACATTGTGCTTAAATACCTTCTTACTATAACAATCGTGACATTGTAAGTTGCTTTGCGACAATAATAATAATAGTAATAGTTATTTTTAAGCAACCACTTTTGGTGTGTAAGCACTGTAGAATGTTTTCCTTTTTCAAGTTATGCTCCTCAGAATTATCTGAAAGGAAAATTGTTGATTATGACGGACCATAAAATTACAAACATGTACTTTATTTAACCTGCATGTCCTTTAGTGTACAGAAGGATGCTTTGAGAACAGTCTGTGAGAGCCTATAAAACACTTTTTCTCTATTGTTTGCAACTGTGTTTCTGAATCTAATGGCTCTCCTTCCTACTGTTTCCCTCTCTTTATTCCACGTCCCTCTCCGTTCTTGGACCTCCTTCTGTCTCCTGACACCTTCCCTAAGAGCGCTGTGATTTGTAAGATGAATGAACTCAGCCTGAGATGTCTAGAGAGAGGGAGAGAGAGAGAAAGAACAGGAAAAAGCAGTGAGGGGTAAAGTCAGTCTTGGCTGAGACGTAGACGCAGCCAGGTAACTTGTCTTGTGTCTCAAACCTGCACCGCATCTCCACAGCGAACGTGAGCAGCGCACTTCTGTTTCACCGTCTGCCGGCAGCTTCTCACCAACCGCATCTGTTCTCTCAACTCAAACAAATGTTATTCAAAGGTTTTTTTTAAACAACATGCAATTTGGACACAGTGAGCTGCACTTTACCATCAAACATGTTTATTAGGACCTAAATCAGTGTATTTTAAGGGATGATGACAGAGGTTATGGGTGCAGGTCTCAAAATACCATTTGTACCCTACTCTCTGTTTTTTTTTTTTTTTAAATTTGTGTCCTCTTCATTTAAATGACAACTGCAGCAGGTAGTGTAATAGTTAGAGCTGTTAACATACCATAGTACCCTTAAACAAGATACTTGAATTAAAACAGTAAAATACAGTAATACAGTAAAAATCACCCAATTGTATAAATGGGTAAATAACTGTAACTAGTTTAGTATACAAAAATACTATTTTATAACCAGCTTTGAAGAAAAGTGTAGTAGTAATAATAATAATAACACCAATAAATAATAATGATTATTTATTAGACGGTCCTAGGTTATCAAGCTACCCTTGGGTGGGACACCCACCAGTCCATCACAGTATGAGGAAAATAATATTAATATTATATCAATGTAATAATTTACTTTGGTTTAACTATTTGTATCATGATTTTAACAATGAAAACAAATTTAAATTACTTAACTAATTGTGAAGCTTGTTGTAGCACCATTAGGTTTGTGTGATACCTATTTGCAGGTTTGTTAAAAATACTCTTGTCATACTTCTCATTTCAGAATATATAGTGTTCAGTCATCAACACCTCTTTAGAAATTGAGGTTCTCCGTTGACAGCTTTCACAATACAGTACTGACGGGATTCGGGATTTTTCTTGAATTTTTTGTGGTGTGTAATTATGTGAAGAAGTCCTGCCTCCCTTTGTCAGAACAAAGCTGTATTAGTTATTTTCACACAGTTATTCTTGACACATATGTTTATAGTCACTTTCAGAACAAACCTACTGAGACCCAGTACTCAAAATCAGTCAGGGAGAAGTTACCTGTTTTGCATCCCATAATGCATCTTACCTACACATCCGACTTGGTTGTGCTGTCTGGTTGTGCTGTCCAGGCTTCATCTGTTTGCATGAAAAGTTTTGGTTTTTTGATCTAAGACCACTGGCATCAGTCACCACCTGCTGTCATATCAAGTGTGGTTGAATTTCAGGGCCACTTATAATAATTAATAATAATGAATCGGTGATGTAATCCTGCACGGTTGGCATCTGAATCCAGCCCGGTGTCCGCTAATCGGCAGCATCCGCTCACGTTTTCCTCCACAGACGCAGCTGAACCTTCTGCTGGAAAAGCTTCGCAGTACAGTTGAGTATCTGAATATTTAATCAGCTCGTGTGGATTTAACCGCGTGGCCTCCTGTGGTGTTGGTTTAGCAGTGCAGTGATTTTGGCTGTTTTTTTTTTCCCTCCTTCAAAAGGGATCTAGTTTTGTTCGCTGTGTGAAGCCCAATCTGAAGATGGTGAGCCACCAGTTTGAAGGAGCTCAGATCCTCTCTCAGCTGCAGTGTTCAGGTGATCCACTATCAAGCTACTTTTTCTTGCAACCCCTGCAGATTTCTTGGAGTTCTTGAATTCCGTTTTGTCACTAAAAAAACCAATAGAAAGACACAGGTTCAAATACCGCTTCCTGCTGTTGTACCCTTGATCAAGATACAGTAGTATCTTGATCGGCACTTTAGATTCCGAGAAATGAAGCCTTAATGTAACAGTACTGTAAAGAGGTCATTAATACAGTATGGTGCATAAATGGAACTTGAAATCTCTGCATGCGCGTTCCAAAAAAATGAACCCGCACGTAAACACAGTGCAGTTTTTTTTTTCAAAATATATGTGGTTTGTTTTAAAATATGGTCAATTATAATTATAGACTACTTAAAGGTCTAAAATAATTTAGCGTTATAGTAAAACAACACTACAGGACATCGATCGACGTATCGCTATACTTACCGTGAAATTTTGAGAAAGATGTCAAATAAAAGAGCATGTTTTGTTGTGGAAGCTAAATGAGTATACTTTATTAAATCAGTTTTAATATTTATCTGCACTGCTCTGCCGTTTGCAAAAAGAAGACGGGACTGAGCAGAGGAGTGAAACTGGCAAATAGACTACTTGTCAAATAGCAGCTGCTGCGCATTTAAGTAGCACGGAGAGTCAAGACTAGTTGATTCTCATACAAATAACTACTAACTTTTATGACCATATATTTTAACCAGAGCTCTAATTCGCCTTGGAGAGAATCATCAATTAAATTAATAAATAAAAATCATTTTAATTATCCTGCTTCATCAGCTACAGCTGTATGTAGTTTTCATTCATGTATCAATAAAAACAAGTTTGATAGCATGTAAATAGTACACTGATTTATTATTATTATTATTATTATTATTATTATTATTATTATTTACTTATTTTTGTTTTGCCCCCATCAGGAATGGTTTCTGTGCTGGACCTCATGCAGGGGGGCTTCCCATCCAGAGCTCCCTTCCACGAGCTCTACAACATGTACAAGCAGTACATGCCCTCCAAGCTGACCCGTCTTGACCCCCGACTCTTCTGCAAGGTCTCTGCTGTCCCAACCTCGGCTCCTTGTGTGCTGCAACCTCCTGCACTTCTGCCTTTTTGATAATTTTCCTTCTTCTCCTCTTCCAGGCGTTGTTCAAAGCCTTAGGTCTGAATGAGAACGACTACAAATTCGGCTTGACCAGGGTGTTCTTTCGGCCTGGAAAGGTTGGTCTTGCTCCTCGATAGCTGAGTGGCCATCTCTTTGAAAAGGGGATTGGCTTTTTAGCTCAAACTTGAAGGAAATGTGCTTCTCGTGTTTGTGGAGAAAATGGAGTTTGACCTACAGCCATTTCCGTTTGGCTGTTTGTCTTACACTGTTTGCTTTTTCGGAGGTGTTAGACTTTGGTGGCAGTGCCATTTTCATGGTGGGGTCTGCCCACATTCCTGATCGCAACCCCCTTGCTCCTGCCCATTTGCCCAGTTTGCCGAGTTTGATCAGATCATGAAGTCGGACCCCGACCACCTGGCTGACCTTCTCAAGCGCGTCAACAAGTGGCTGGTGCACAGTCGCTGGAAGAAGGTCCAGTGGTGTGCGCTGTCTGTCATCAAGTGTATGTAGCCTTAAGTCAGCCCCTTCTTGACTATCTTAACCACTTGATATACCCAGAATCCCATTAACAGCTTTGCACAGTAACATTTTGGCTTCATTGTAGTCGAATGCCCTCCCTCTTTCCCTCAGAACTTCTAAATGTCTTTCAACATTTACAAAGTGCCTCAAAGTGCATCTTTCCTGGAACCACTTTTCTCCACATCTTCTACCTTTTATCTAATGTCTCACAACCGTTCTGAAAACCTGCATTGCATCATCTGTCATGATCACCTCTCTGTGAAGTCCATATGTAGCTGCTCGTGTAACATCTCCAAACGTTTGTGGTTCTATAACTTTTAATCTGTTGTAAAATGTGCTTTTGTTTGCTCTGAGTGGTGCATTGCTTTTGGAAAAGCCAGATGAATAAATGTAAAGCATAACAAGTTTCTGTGACTTCTCTGGTACAGTGAAGAACAAGATGAAGTACCGTGCCTCCGCTTGCATTAAGATTCAGAAGACTGTTCGAATGTGGTTGTCCAGGAGGAAGCACAAGCCAAGGTGTGTCCCTCCTACACTGTACACCAACTCATATCACTGGTTGCTTAGCACATTCCTCATTCCCTAAGTTTAACGTTAGAGTTTGAAATAAAGTAGGGTTTGTGTAGAAGAATTTGGTTTCTCAGACCTGTGACTGACCCACTGACTGCCCACTCACCTCCTCTCATATCACAGGATTGATGGCCTGGTGAAGGTCAGGAACCTGAAGAAACGGATGGACAAGTTCAATGAGGTGGTCAACGGCCTGAAGGAGGGCAAACAAGAGATGAGCAAGCAGATCAGTGAGCTGGACACCTCCATAAGTGCTCTTATGGCTAAGGTCAAGGTATGAACCTTCAAGCAATTGTCAGTGTTCTTCACCATATGACTTGAACAATATTTTTTGCTATTTAAAATGTTAAGTTCTATTTTGTCACGGTCTAAACACCCCTTTTGTGTTATTTCTACAGTTTTACATCATCAAAAGCATTTTAAGTGAGATGCCAGCACCTCTTACTTGTTACTTCAACGTTGTCATCGCACCATCTTTCTGCCAAGGTCTTAGAGTTTTTAACAACCCAAGTTCTGCTTCGATATTAATTATTTGGGCTTTTTTTCCTTTTTTTTTTGCTCACAAAGTAATAACTTGCAGCACAGCTGTACTTTTCAGATGAGTGACTTTCTAATTTGTACCCCAAAGGAGCAGAGCAATTTAGCAGTATAATCTGTTTCAGGGTCTCATTCCCACTCAAGATCAGTATTTTGTTTCTGAGCACGAGCATCTGCTCACCTCATTCTTACTGAGGGCTGTACGCTGTCCTCTGAATAATGCATGGGGCTGTGCAAAGGCCCTGTTTTTTAGACCCTTCTGGCACCTGTGATTGTCATTTTCCTAATTATTTTTAGTAGGTCATGGGATAATAATCCATCAAACATCACAAAATGGTCACCCTTCTGAGATCCCCCTTTCCATGCATAGCTGCCAGTTAGAAGAATCAGTGCACTTGTTGATCATCCCCTGAACTGCTGGACTTCTGCAAAGGTTTTCTAAGCTTGAAAAGTTTGGTAGATGAGTCCAAAATGTTGCTTTCCATGACTGTCTTTCAAGTACCTGTTGTCAGGGGACTCTATAAGTTGGATTTTAAGCTTGGTTGGACTATGTGTGGTTTGGTGCTCATATATAATATATGTATTGGATTTCAAGTTTCAAGTGGTTGGGGACTGTGTCTGGGAACAGCACTGCAACGATGAGGAAGATGTGAGATTTAGTAGTCGCAGAAGGTGAAGAATTAATTAAGTGATTGCTTACATAATGAAGTGCAAGTCTCAGGATTCTGAGGGCTACTCTGGTTATCTTGTCTTGCTTTTAAGGCAGACTGGACCATTGCAGTTTCAGTGTCTGGTGGTAGTCAACTTGATTTTGATTTTTTTAAAACCCAACAGATTACAAAGCATGTTTGTCCCTCTGTATACAGTACTGTGCAAAAGCCTTAGACATGCAACTTGAATGTCTGTTGAGAAGTACAGGTAGATTCTTATCTACCATCAGGGAGGTTTCTCATTGGTCCCAAACTCATTCTGCAGCCTGAGAATGACCTCAAACACCCAATCTCAGTCATACACAACTATGTTCAGCAAAAAGAAGGAATCCTGCAACAGATGGTATGGTCCCCACAGAGCCCTGATCTCAACATGATCAAGTTAGTCTGGGAGGACATGCAGAGACAGTCAAATTCTGCAGAAGAACTGTGACCAGTTCCTCAAAATGTTTGGAAGAACCTACCAACCTCTACCTTAAACTGCATGCAGGTTTGCAAAAGAGAATTGATGGGTTTTTAAAGGCAAAGGGGGGTCCCACCAAATATTGATGTGATTGAGGTTTTTTTGTCTACTAGAAGTTTTATTGACTGATAAGTATTTATGGCATTATTTTTGGAACCATCCTCGCTTTGTAGCTTTTTTCCCCACAGGTGTCTAAGACTTTTGCACAGTACTTAACATAGATTTTTTTTCCAACCACTTGACTGCTCTGGATTCATCAAGTCTGGTCTTCTAAGTCATGAGTAGCTCAGCAAGGGAGAGAACTTCTCACTGGCCATCACAGTAGCTGCTATCTCCATAGCTAAGCCTGACCAGTGTCTCTGACCTAATTTTTCCAATAAATAAACGCCCAGGCCACAGTTATGACCCGCGAGGACATCGATCGTGAGTACCAGGGCCTGGTGCAGCGCTCCGAGCAGCTGTTGGGTTCCATGCAGAAGAAGAAGCAGGAGGAGGAGGAGCGGGAGCGCCTGCGGCGGATCCAGGAGGAGATGGAGCGGGAAAAGAAGAGGCGGGAGGAAGAGGAGCAGCGCCGCAGGCAGGAGGAAGAAGAGCGCCAGCTGTGAGTGTGGAGGGGGGTCTCAGTAACCCTTTGACTTTCTCCACACACAGCCATATTTCAGCACTTTGACAGCCTTTAATCATGTGCATCCTAATCTGGGAAGGACGATGGACCCGACTGTGTAGAAACTCATTACACCGTTGCTCCACAATCACCGACTGTGCTGGTGAAGGGCACGGCTGCATAGTAAAGCAGAAGCGTGTGAAATATGACAGCACCAGATCAACTTTATAGGATTACTATAAATCATCGTGCTAATTTGCTCTGTTTTAATATGGCGGAGAGCACGCGGTGTCATAAGCTGAAAATGAAACATCTGAAGAAGTTCATGTATCAGTCATTGGCTTTTAATATCTCTCAATTCTGCAAGTGAGTGAAACAGCTAGTCTTCCACTAATGATTAATCGTTGAGGTTTGAAGAAACTTTTAAATGAATTTGAAGCCCTGATTATACGTTTAAATTTGTCAGGTCGAGTATGGACAGATTTTGAGGGAATTAACTTTTCTGCTGGGTAATTCGAGGCCTGATTAAGTACTGATTTAAGTACATTGTACATAATTTAATCGGCGACCTGCTTATGGGATGAATAATGTGGCTGTCCAGGGTTCTGAGAGGGTTAATGACCCTATTAAGGCAATTGATAGGAGCTAATCTTCCCGTTTATACTTCAGCCTGGACGGATGTTTTTGTCACGCTCCCCAGGAAAGCCGAAATGGAGCTGAAGAGGAAGCAGGAAGAAGAGCAGCGGAAGAAGAGGGAGGAGGAAGAGAGGAGGATGCAGGTGGGGTTTTGGGTGGTACGAGTAGGTCAGGGGACCCCCAAAAGGTTGTTCATTGTGTCTGGGACGCGTGGGCTCCGTACTGCCTTACGGAGGTTGTGGGAAGCTTAGTCTACATAAGTCCCCCAAGCCCAACAAACAGGTGCTTCTGATGGATGGAGACTCACCCTGCTAAGCTTCTCCCACTCCCCCTCAGGCAGATGTCACTTCCATCACCCCCCTGCTGTTCCACCTTTTCCCTCTAGGTAGGGAGATGTATATTTTCCTTGTGTTTTTGCTACTGAGCACTCAACTCGTCCAGGTTTGTGCTTATCATGGCAAGAAACAGATTACGCAAATGCCTGCTCACTCATCCTGAAAGGTTGGTGCAAGTTCTCACCCGTGAGACCTGCTACAGTTGGGCCACAACGTAGCCCTCGTCACTGAGATGAAATGGGTGAAAATCAGTTTTGCAGTGATGTTGGTCAGCTGAATGTACAAGTCGACACCTTGCAGGAGGATATGGAGCTGCAGCTGGCTGCTGAGCGGGAAGAAGAGGCGCAGCGGCAGACCATGCTGGAGCAGGAACGCCGTGACCGGGAGCTGGCCATGCGCATTGCCCAGAGCGAAGCCGAGCTTATCACTGAGGAGCAGGCAGATGCCGGACTGCGCAGGTACTGCAGATGGCAGCGTGCGCGCACCCACACACACACACAAACGCACACGCACACCCAGGAACAGGCAAGCCTAAGAAGATCCCCCCCTCTTCCTGAGTGTTAAATGTCTTTATTTCCCTCTTCCCTCAGTATTGACACTTCAGGTGGCACAGCATCCCCAGAGAGAGCCGAGTAAGACTTGAAACTGCCCCCCTCCGGTGGAAGCCATCAGTTATTCCTCTTTAGAACCCTCTCAGCCCAGACGACGATTCGGATTAGATGACATTGTTTTTATTTTAATCGCTAACAACAATGCAATTCTTTCCTGAAACGAACCTGTTTACTGTTTCGCTAACTAATCCGCTTTACAAGCCGGCCTTGAATCGGCTGCTGCCGCGTAAGAAATATTTTAATTTTGCCAGTCAGCAAACGGAAGATCACACCAAACATCAAATGGGTTCACTAAAAGGGAATCGGCCGTGTTTGCTTCTCGTGTCTCAATTCCCTGGTCGGTAAAATCTGGCTGTGCAGTTAATTCTGTCTTTGCTTTAAACAATCTCCTTCCGTGCAAATGCGCGTTTAATTTCTTAATTGTTTGTTTGTTTACAGTTATTCATAGCTTTACAATGTATGATTAATTCATAAGGAAGCAGTTTATGTAGTGAGTAAGGTAAGCGCAGAGGATCCGGGTTTGAACCCAAACTCATCCAGGAAAAATTGTCTAACTTTGTAAATGGGTGAATCACTGGAAGTAGCTTAGTGTACAGACTTGAAGTTGTTTAAAGGTAAGATATTATAACTAAACAAAGTTTCTCCATAAAAAAAGTGATTAAAGCCTCTTATGAGCCAATGAATAAATGAAGGTAAGGGTTTACGCTTGTGCTTTTTACAAATTTTCTATTAGTTTGTTTCTACTTACCCCTCTTCTAACCCGTGCTCATCATTTAGAGCAAGTGACAGCTTTAGGTTTTTTTGTTACTTAAATGCACTTTTAAAATTGATTCCGGCACAGACACACTTATTTTCAATATCTAATTTATCAAACTGAGGGCTACATCTAGAAATAGCTCTGTAGCTCTTAGTCCAAACTACTCCCCTCGGTACTAATGGCAACCATGTTCTTTGTACTATAGTAAAATTAGGTATTTTCACACTAAATTCAGGTGGAAAAAAGTAAGATTTTTTTTTAAAAATATTATTTTACATTAAACTCAGCTATTTTTATCAAAAAGGCGACGTGCAGTGTGTTTAGCGCTCTTTCCGACGTGTTGCCTTGGCGTGCTTAATACGGGATTTACTGTTCGACGCCTTTGTTGAAATCATAAAAAAAGAAACTCAGTTGAAAGTTGCACTAAACTTTAAAACTGAGACAATTCCAAAGTTGATATCTACAGAGGTATCAGCATGGTAAGAGAGGGCACCTCAGCCTGTCTTTGGGTTTATAGCCGTGTAGAAGAAACCGAATGCCTTCTGCTAGTCGTATGGTTTTACATGAGAGTTTAATGAAAAATAATGCGACTTAGCCCCACAAGGCTATATGTTAAATTTATTCACCTACAATTTGAAGCCCTTTATTATCCTAAAGGAAAGACATAAATTTTCTGGTATAATGGGGGAACTCGTGTTCCTTCGAAGGTGCTAAAAGAAGTAAAAGCACAGTGGAAAAAAATGACGGGTGTTACTTCACATTTACAGATTTCGCTTTATCCGTCTTGTGTGCTTAACTTGTGCTTTTTTCTGGTTTCGTCCTGCCGTGTTAGGGGTGCGCAGGTACAGGCCACCAAAGTGGCCGCCGGCACCAAGAAGTATGACCTGAGCAAGTGGAAGTACGCTGAGCTGCGGGACGCCATCAACACCTCCTGCGGTGAGGAACCCGACATAGTGCTAAGCAGAATCACTGACTTTATTTCGGGAACAATATTTTCATAAATTTAAAATATGACTTTTTATTGAAAGTTTAATTCGGCTTGATTCATCGAGACTAGCAAAGAACCTCATTTTCCCTTTTATTGATGGTCTAGATATACTGCAGACAATAATTTGAAATTTCTCAACCAACGTGGTGATCATCATCCATATTGTAGGAGCATCCACAGGTCATCGAGTGCAGTCGTGGCGGCTGTGTGATGTCTTTGTGTTTCTGGCTGGTGTTAAGACCTCTTCTGTACCCCTATTGTAGACATTGAGCTTCTGGCAGCCTGCAGGGAGGAGTTCCACAGACGCTTGAAGGTCTACCACGCATGGAAGTCGAAGAACAAGAAGCGCAACACTGACAGCGAACAGAGAGCCCCCAAGTCAATTACTGATTATGGTAGGAGATCAGTTCAGTTCTAGGAAACGCCACCTCCAGGCAGGCAATCCCTGCCTCTTGAACTAACCCCACTTTCTGTCCAACGTTCTTCTCTTTTCCTTCCTTGTTCTTCCTGTGGATCTAGCGCAGGGTCAGCACAGGAGTACCATTTCTTTGTCTCCCATGGCATGGCCAACAGTGAGGGATTAGCCCTCCTCCTACATCCCCCTGTCAGAAACTGTTAAGTCAAATTTACGGATCAGAATAACAGCAGCTGGTGTCCCAGCGCAGGAATTAATCCCTGACCTTCAAGGTGGAACTATCAAATATGTTCAACAGCAGTCTGACCCCAAGTGTTTTGCTAAATATCCCACTAAAAGAGATGTGGTAAATAATTTCTTACCTCTGTAGCTCAGCTGCTATTAAACCACCGTGTTCTGCATATAAATGAGTGAAAAACTAGTATGAGGAATATAATTTTGTAGAAGCAGATTTGCTTTTTATGATGGACTGGTGGTCTGTCAACAATCTTCCCTACTTGGCCTTACACCCTTAGTTTACTCAGTTAGTTATTTAGCTTTTGCAAATACGTGAACAAGAGGATTACTTGTGATCTCCTCATACTTTGTTGAAAGGCTCCCAACTTCTCCGACTTCAAGAGTTTTGAGCCTCAGAGTGAAGCAGCAGCACTACAGTTCCACCGATGCTGTTAGGTCTTTTTGTTTGCTCTCTCAAACAGCAGAGCCACCAAGAAACGGCAGCGACTGATCGTCTCCCCTGCATTCGTGCTTCAGGGACAGGTGGAGTTTTGCTGCGCATCTCTCTGTGCCGCACCTCAGTGGCTGGTTGTGCTGAAGGGAATGTTTCTAGAGGTCACTTCAACATCACTAGAATTTTCCGAAATCCATCTGACATGTTTGACTGCTCCTTTGTGGATAAATAAAATGTATAGATATAATGTCGCGGCATTAATGCTTGGTGTTCAAAAGCAGTGCTGTAAATGTGCATGAACTCAGGGGTTCACACCTTTGTCAGGTAAAATGCATTTAAAGTTACTCTGCTGTCTGCTTTACCTCTGCATCTCACTGGGGATAAATTTCTGAATAATTTGCCATACTTTTTAAAAAGAAACATTTGCAAATATTTTGCAGTAGGATAACATGAAGATGACCAAAGAAGAAATCACCCTGCTGTGTAAATGGCTTAATCATATGTGTAGCTTTCTGTACAAACCTTACATTGTAGGTTGCTTTGGACAAAGCGATAAACCAAATAAAAAATAACTACATTTCAATATTTAGGCTTTCTGCAATTCCACCTATAGTTTAATTGGTCAAACTTTTTTTTTTTATTCATAAAAGGACACTCCAGTATAGTTTTTCTTACAGTATACACTGAGTATGCAGCATATGCTTAATTTTTATTTTGACAGCATTTCAGTTCTCTTATTTTTAAGGAGTCCGGTGATCAGATGCAAAAACTAGTATAAAATGTGTTTTTATGTCATGCAGAACTTTCTTTCCAGAAGGAAAGAAACTCCTCCAAGAAGAAACAATTGGTTAGACAGACATGCACAACATTAGCAAAGAGATTGTGAAGAATGTACCTGCAGCAGCTTTAAGAAATAAAGCACATAACACGTTTGTTTAAAAGCAGCTCCTACTTAATCGAGGGGAAAGAGTGATGCAAAACTGGGCTTTGCTGCTCCGTTCTCAGCTCATTTAGGTTTGTCACCTTGGCAGGTTGAGCGGTCTGTGTTATCTCCGCCGCTTCCCAAGTTAATTGTGAGATAAACAGGTGAATTAGAAAGTCGGGGAGAAAGATTATTCTTGATAGAGTAATAAAGAGACGTTCGGCACCCCAGAACATTTGCGTAAATTCAATTTCTCTGCCAATGGCAGCCTCATTAGATTCAACTGAGTGTAATGGCATAAAGAAAGCCTACCCCGCATTTGAAAAGGAACCGTCTCGATTTATTCCTCATTAATGCAGATATTTGGCCGCACGTTGGATTGTTTGCATGTGCGAATGCGGCCGGTTGTCCTAACCGAATTATCGACTTTCACCTTGAAAGCCCGACGGCTTGTGCTGACTTGCAGTGCGCACAAAAAAATTGAAATAAATCCCTTTACAACGTGGTTCCCCTCTTCAGTTGTCAGAATCAACAGGGTGATTTATGAAAAGGGCTCACGCTGGAGCCGTCCCTGGTCCTTTCCTTTCCTTTCCGTTCTTTCCATGTTGGAAAAGTTCCCATTGCAATTACAGAAACCCAGTTATAGGCTTCCTGTTCAGGAGAACTCATCTCCTGTTCCACTAAAGGGATATGAATAATCTGTACATGGCTCTTCCAGCCAGATTGTAAGCAGCTTATTTGCAGGATTTTGCTAATTGTTTTTCGTTGGTGGATGATGGTGGCTCAGGATTACTTTAACTTAATTTTCTGTTTCTGTTGAGCACAATAAATATACGGCTGTGTGAATCTGTGTATCATATGAGCATAAACACTCGTAAGAACACTTCTGATTTCATCATCTAAAGATTAAGGCCCGTTTCTGTAATTATTTGCCTTGCAGCCGGTTACACGGATGACGTACCGAAAAGGTTGAACTTCCGTTTTCCCAAAGATTAAGACAGTATTTAAGTTGTAAAGGGAGCCGTCTCGCGTAGAAAGTCACCCTGGTGGTTCCTTTTTGTGAGAATGTTGAGGAGGTAGGTAAGCACGTCACTTTCTTAGCTAATGGCCTTTCTGTAACCCCCCCCCCCCCCCCCCCACCCCACCCCCCCCCCCCCACCCCCCCCCCCCCCCCCCCCCCCCCCCACACCCCCCCCCCCNACCCCCCCCCCCCCCAGCCCAACAGAACCCTGCTCCGGCTACAGCCCCCCGCCAACAGGAGACCACTGTAAACCGGCAACAACGCTACTTCCGCATCCCCTTCATCCGGCCGGCCGACCAGTACAAGGATCCGCAGAACAAGAAGAAGGGCTGGTGGTACGCCCACTTCGACGGGCCCTGGATCGCCCGCCAGATGGAGCTCCACCCTGACAAGCAGCCCATCCTGTTGGTGGCAGGTAAATATCCCCATTAAAAAACCCAAGGTGGACAACAGCTGTGCTACTTATCTTAACATTCCTTACCCTGAACTGAAACAGTAAAATATCACCTTTGCTACATGAATTTAAATTTATGGCATCTTCCTAAATTTAAGTCCCTTCATCAAGGATATTAACAAAGGAGGTAGGATTAGAACCTGGGTTCTTCAGTTAATGATAATAGTAATAATAATAATAATAATTTCAATATATAATTATTCTTTCTTTTAAATAAGTAAATAAGCTTAGCTTAGTATACAAGCCTCACGGTCTAAGCTGGGGGGGGGCATTAGCTAAATGAAGTCATTATAATAATCTTAGGTTTTGTGTGCAATATTTGGAGACTCAAACTGCCTTGACTCACTAACCCTGGAGGTTTCGCTTTGCCTCCCTGCCTCCAAACCCTGTAAGAACCCATCTCCTTTACAACCCTCCTTTTCCCCTCAGGGAAGGATGACATGGAGATGTGCGAGCTGAGCCTCGAGGAGACGGGCCTGACCCGGAAGAGGGGTGCCGAGATCCTGCCCCGGCAGTTCGAGGAGATCTGGGAGCGCTGCGGTGGGGTGCAGTACATGCGGAGCGCCATCGAAAAGAAACAGGCTCGCCCCACTTACGCCACTTATGCCATGCTGCAGAGTCCGCCCAAGTAGAGCGCCGCCCTGGTGGCTCCTTGTCAGAAGGGAAAGGAGGAGAACTCGGGGGCGAAAAGGGAGGAGCACATTCCTTACCACAGAGGGTGCCGGTCTGAACAGGAGCAGGGAATCCGTTTTAATGCAAACTGATTTTTGTTAAATTGTGGTTTTTAGGGGCGGTTTCTTTGTTATTTTGATTGTTAATTTTGCAGTGAATCTCTTTGGAAAAGTATACATTTGTCTTGTTTTTTTTTTTTCATACAAACGCGACCTGTTCTTTCAGTCGTGCAGCCGCGGCAACGCAGGGCTTCAGAGACCCTCTGGAAGTTACTGCAGAAAAGTAGCGGCAGTTTCACAGCTTCAAAAAAAATATAGAGTGCACCCACATTGGATTGTTTGATAAATTAATATTAGCAAAACGTTTTGGTTTGTGAGTTGAACGTTATTTGATACAATGATTTTCTTTTTTTTTTTTTTTTTTATTTTAAACCAATCTATAAACTGTTGTCTTGAAGTGAGCAATAGTACACATTTTACATCGTCCGTAGANTTAAATGATTTTTTTTTTTTTTTTTTTTTTTACTTTAAACCAATCTATAAACTGTTGTCTTGAAGTGAGCAATAGTACACATTTTACATCGTCCGTAGAATAAATCTGATGGTTTACTGTTAGTCTGAGCATAAAACTTGAACAGAACAGCATTTTAGTTTCAGTTTATGTATACATGAATGGAAAAACAACAGGGTACTGATGGCTGTTATATGTATTTAGATTTTTTCCTTTTTCTCTATTAGTAAGTTCATGTACAAAACCCTTGTCAAAGAGCCACTGATTCATCTGAAACCTGCCTTAAAGTGGCAAATTTTATTTGAACGTTTTTTTCAACATTTCAAACTCTGCAGTGTACAACTTGGCGTATGTCTTGTGTGGCATTTCATTTTAGAGCCCAACTTATTTCTGCCTCGTCCAAATTGAAAACATTTTCTATTTATAATTGTGTGCATACAAAGAAAACACAATTATTTAAATTTACATATTTTATAAATCCACCAGTTTTAGTTATGAAGAAGTAGTGGATGCAAGTAATTCCTTCAGCAAATGCCACAATGCTGTTTAGTTTCCTGCAAATTTTTATCCTGGGAGTTTGGGAATACACATTATTTACTATAATTTACCAAATACAATCTGGTGCTTCAAAAAATTTAAAAAAAGAGTTGCAAAACATTTTAGCTCAATACCATTTGTATGAATACAATTTAAAATACTCCAGAGTATTTGTTTTTTTTTTTTTTTTTTATTTTGGACAAATCTACAGAGAGCTATGTAACGGATATAGAAATATATGTTAGAGTGAAATGACTGCAGCCCGAAAAGGGCTGAAACCTGTACTCAACTGGAAGCTGCCGCTCAGGGGTAGCGGATGGTCAACATCCCAACTTCAAAAAAGCTGCTTCTCAGCTGTTGTCATCTCTTTCCTTTTTTAAACTCTGGTTGTGCATAAAGTGCTTTAATTGTTTTTCTACTTTTTGTCTTTGACTAGAAGTTTCTCAGAAATTTGAAGAGCTGTGTGTTTTGGTGGTGAAGCACCACTATGAAACACGACTTTCAAAGATGTTTATGTGCAGTCGGTCTACATCTCCTGACAGCGATTACAGCACTTTGTTTCAAACCGCAATATTTTGTCCTCATAAAAGTGAGAAAAAACTCCAGTGTGACAATCAAGTCTGCGGCTCGACGTTCTTTCTTTCTGAACCTATTTATCTCCTTTGCCGCTTGACACAGACTCTAATGCTTACGTGCACCGATTCAGCTCCATTTTTCTTTTATATGGGAGATGCTCAAGTTAAATTATTTATGATTTAAGAACAATATTGATGACAACCGTGCGTTTTCCCAGACAGCTGTAAAGGAAATGCTGTTGATGCAAATAGTGACTCATTCACTGTGGCTGTTCCTTCGATTCTCAGTCCAGCTCTTGTACCGCAGTGCAGTAAATAAAGGCTCTCCTGTTCCATCATGTTTCAGTGGATTTTTTTCACTGCAGTGCAATGAAATGTTTCCTAGACAGCAGCGTTTTTGTCGGCAACCGCTGCTCGCTGGCGAAAAAGTATTTAACATGAATTCAACTATCGACAACTAACAACTATCAAAATAGTAATGGGAATACCTAAAATTAAATTGGTACTTTTTAACTTGTGAATAAGCTCATTATAAATGTATTATTATCTCCAGGCTAGTAAATTGAGCACAAAAGGGCACGTGGTAAAAATAAAGAGTCACATAATCATCTTACCAGGTCAAATAAAACTATTAAACAATGCGTGTTAAATTAAATCTAATAAAGGACGTGTTAGATTTCAAGTGTTCGACTACTGTTCATTATTCAATCAGTCCATAAAAATGAAAAAAGTTTCTGTTATTTTCACGTGCACCGGCAGTCAGACAGGCGTACTCAAAACCACCTCGATGATAAGAACAGTTTAATTGAACGTAAAATTAAAATTTAAAAAAAATAATCTCACTTTCTACAGCATAATTCAGACATAATTACAATTTTTTTTTACATTTCCAGAATCATGTACAATTGATTTGTACATTTGTAACATTTTTCGTACACATACTAACGCCACAGTGAGAATGTTCGCATTTCATTATTTTGCAATTTTTAGATCCATCAACTTATAACGTACAGACATGGAGAATGAATCACTAAATCATTTCATTTTTAACAGTTTTAAATAGACAATTGCAGTGGACCCTTGTGGATTCAAAGAACAGCATAAAAACAAACCTGGTGGTATACAATACAGCGGTCTATCATTGCGTAAATAAATACCTCACTGTGAGGGAAGAATGAACCTTTGACAAGGCCGTAGTGGTGGAGAAGGAGTCTGTGCAGTGGTGTTCCACTACGCTGGGGGTAGTCCCCTCTCACCTCTCCCCTCACTCTGTGGAGAGCTATTGCACTGCCTGGTTGGTGACTTTTAATGCCCTTCAATGCTAAGTGCTCATAGGGTCCAGAAGAAAGCAAGAACCTTGAGAGCTCCGGTGCCGGTGACTTTGAGCGATGGCTGTTGACCCCAGGGCACCGCCTCGCTCATCATCACGTCACAAAACGGTGACCTCCGAACACTCATTGTCTGCTGTCCTCAGGAGGCAACATGACGTCCTGTATTCCTTCGGCAATCTCCACTGTCGAACGGAATGTCAAACACAAGGGAGCCATTATTTACGGTTTCACCAACACCAAAACAGGTTATTCTTAATGCTATGTTTTCTGTATGTTTGAAATAGGCTGTAACAGATGCTGCATTATTGAGCATCCAAAGTTAACTGTACATAACTGAACAATCAACAAATTTTAGTATTACAAAATTTGTATTTTAAATCAATTTGTTTTTAAAGTGAATTTTAATAAATCCTCTTTGTGACTAGTGTAACCAGCTATAATACAGCTAGTTGCATTCTTGACTTTAAACGCTAAACGGTATAGGCCTTGGAAATATACTTACTCTATGATCATATTTAATGTTGATTTTTCTCATAAAATGGCCTGGAATATGGGCACTGACTGTGTGGTCATGGTTAGTGCAAGGAAGTCAAAGCTGTATGTATCGACATTATACAATTAAAGTCAATTTTGACTTTTAGCTGTATGTTCGAGCTGAAGCGGAAATCTCATTGTCTTAACATATTAGTAGCTTAGAAAAATCAGTGTTGATCATTGACCCAGCTGATTTGGATTAGAAACTTTACCTAAGTTTGTGTTATGTGACTTTACCTTTTTTGGTCCACCAACAGACTTCATACCTATAAGGAATTTAATACGACGCACAGATTTACACGTGGTCCACAGTTTTTGTCGTAGTCTGAAGTGCCATTTAAAAAATACGATGGGAATGTATTCAGATGTGATCATTCATCTCTTTAACAACCAGTGAAACTGTAAAGCTGAGGATATTTAACTTTTCCAAATATTAACTTTTAATGATTAACTTTTTTCACATTAAAAGTACAATATACTGTACATGTCGCAGTTTTAAAAAGGCCTCAAAAGTGTAATCATTCATTTTTGAAATGTATGCCATATTACGTATGCCATATTAAACATGACCATGTTCGGAAGTCTTATCTAAAGTTTTTTTAAAGGTCTAAAAGTTTGAAAGGAAGAAAATGAATCACTATCAGTTTCATTACTATTTGAGATGAAAGCATCAATTCAGTTTGGAAATGAACTTAAGGATGTTTCAATCACAGTATTTCAAACTTTTAGAACTAATTAACAGGAGACTGGGGGCATTTGGCATTAAAAGAAACTCACTTGCTTACAAATTTTCAGCAAGCATATGGCAATGAATACTTCCATGAACAAATGGGGGTGGGGCTTTTGCTCTTCGGAGAAAACAAATCGCATAAATATTTCTAAAAAAAGGGCAATAATAAATATTTATCCTTTTTTCCAATCTTTTAAAAAATCATACGGTATTTCAGAATTAATCTTTGACGAGTCTCTCGCGAATCTGTCATTTCCTTTGATGAACGCAACTCCAGTGAAATAAGCTGTTGGTAATGAAATGGCCTGCTTTGGTGCACTTTAGCTTCAGTAACATCAGTGACCTGCCACAGCCAAATATGTTCAAAAATTGGAATTAATTTATCAACAAACCGGCCATATTTGCTGTACTTCGTGACGGATAAGAACAATAAAAATAAAGGGATGCGGCAAAGTGAATGGGTGACAAATCAGATGAGTTATTGAATGCATCCTTACCTCATGGAAGGGCATACAGTGATGGAAATCCACCATTTCCGAAACTAACTTGTCCGGCCTCGTAGTGTAAAGCTGTCTCGGTATCTGCGGAACAGGGGACACATATAACACCTTTATGAAGAATTTTCAGAAAAATGTAAAAAACAGGATGCTTACTTACATGCAGAAAAGCGAACATTTAAACTGCATCACTAATTCAAGAAATTTCTGAATATCTGGTCATCATTTTGCATCTTCTGTGACTGTGCTGTTTTATGAACAATATATGCATTTGCATCTATTACTACAGTATATTGTTTCAGTCCCTATGTTGCTGTGGCCCTATTCTCTTCTCATGTTAATTTAAAAAAAACATGTCTACTGCCTTCAGCAATAAAAATTATATTCACTCTATTGAATAAACTTTACACAGTATTGCCTTCCTTAACTCTATTTCTATTCTGCTCACCGCGTTCATTTACGCTGTGTTGATCCAGTGTAGCTGTAGATATATATAGAGTAGTACAAAAATGATGAAACACAGGCTAGCACAGGGAAAATGGCACTCTGGGCAAATATGAGGACAATCCCTTAGCCTAGTTTACCAAAACCCTAGTATACAATTACCACCGGTGTCCAGAAAAACAAGAAAAATTCTCGGACGATTCCCATTCACATTCAACTCATAAACCTTTTTGTCTCTCTACTGCCCCTTAAACACTTCCATAATACAAATCCCACATACATAATGCATACTGGCATCAACCAAACAACAATATGCATCTTAATAGGCAAAAAAATCATAGATTATGTTTTATTTCCTTTTCAAACAAACAACTCTGCCTCTGACAGCCTGCAACAGTATATAAAACTCAACTTCCCATCAGCCCTGCTTTGCTTCCCTGCTGCCATTTTCTTATGTCTACCTGTTATCTGCAACCAAGTTAATGTATATTATTGAGCATTCGTGCTTCCTTTGCAGTTTTAAAATGTTAAATTACTAGTAAGATAAATCAGAATTAGTTCCCACTTTAGTACGCTTGTTTCGGTGGTGTCTGTGTTATGCACAGAGAAAGTGACTCCATCAGCCACCGCGATATCAAAATGTCTGTCCGCCTCCAATCTACACATAAGTATTATGAATACCAAGATACAAATGAAAACACGTCGTGGCATAAATTGTAAATATGAATATATCTAATATGAAATTCATTTGAAGTGCTTTGTGAGCACATATTTAAATGTGGTGCTGAGGTGAGGATTTGGAGGCATGAGCCACTAGTACAGAGTAAAAGGACAGAAAGTAATGGTTTCCAGACATCACGAACGTTGCGAAGACATGAGTGTTGACCTCCTCGGCGCTGTGGTGCAGTTTTCAGTAGGCTCTCAATTTCATGTCCTGTAGTTTGTGTTTCCAGAAAGTTATTAAAGGTCAGGTAGGCTGGCAAATAAAGACAAGGTGAGGACCATTTACCGTGATATTGAGGTGATCGTGTTCGATGGAGTCCAGGGTGTCCCGTTCAGACAACCGCGAGGAGCTGGTTCCTGAACTCGAGGTGCAATTCAGACTGGAGACACGAGTCAAAGTGCTCTCGTCGCTTTCAAAAACGGGGTTCACCCTCATGGTGTTCCCGAACAGAAAGGGGCTGCGGGTGTGCCTGTAATATAGAAAAATGTACATTTCACCAAAAAATGCAGTAGAACCTCCGAAATATTGGCTGAACTTGTGACGATCCTCTCAACAAGAAGTAGTAGTGAGGAACAAAAGGGCACTTACACCAATGTCACTGTCTTTCTTGTCCGAATACACTTCCTGTTGATGAGCACCAGGAGGCCGATCACAGCCAGAACAAAGAGGAGGAACCCCACGAAGCAGATGACAAACAAGAAGGGGTCTACAGGCACAGACACCAGCTCAGTGCAGCGCTCTCCATGGAAGTGCCAGTACTTCCCTACCGGGCATCTAAAAAGAACAGTTCGAAAACCAGGCAAAAGGTTCTTATTTCAGAGATCTATGACAAATAAAAAAAAAAACATTTTACATAAACAAAACTCATTCAATGTATTATTGCATCATATTCAGTTGTGACCACTGTAAATCACAGCTTGTGTATCATGCTTCTTTTAAACCAGGAGAAGAACGATGTGAGCAAACTGGAAGTGTAATACACTCCTAGCTCAGGCTCTCCCCTGACGTACCTGCATGCGGCCCCGTGGCCCGGGACTATCTCACACTGCCCCCCGTTGAGGCAGTAGTCTGGCTCCAGGGTGCACACGCTCTGGCAGGGCGTGCCGCTCACCGTGATGTAGCCTGGGTCACACAGGCACTCAGGCTCCTGGGTCCATCTGTTGACCACGCAGCGGGAGAACTCATTGCACGCCGTGAACCGGCACGGGTCCCCCTGGTCGGCTGCAGGGACACGTTAGCTTTCATGGAATTCTGTCCGCCTGCCTCCATCTCTCTTACATGCCACAAAGCCTGTCCTCACGCACCTCCCAGGATGTGCAGGGCACGCGACTGGCTTTCAGTCTGGCAGTATGTATTACATGGGTTTCATCACGTTAACTAGTAATCCAGCTTCTTTTAACTAGGAGAGTACTAACCTCACCGAGTCTCGTGATGAAATCATTTCAAGCTGAATAATTCTTATTTTCATGCTGCAGAGAATGTAAATACAGTAGCTCTTTGTTTTTGAAATTTTGAAAGACATCATTTCCCCCATTGGTTTATTTTAACCAGAATTCTATGATCTGTGATCTATGAATGATGTAACATGCTAAAAATGTTGCTTCTCCTTTTCCTAATATCTGCTTGATGTCTAGCAAATATGATGGTTTTCCTTGCCTGGCAAAATACACTTTTATTGGGTGAATCAGTCAACAATGAGCATCGAATTGGATTTTGTGTCCACAACATTTTTTTTTCCCCATTTTCAGTCAGTTTAAATTGGTTTTCAATTTTACATAGTTTGAGGCAGTAAATCTTGAAATAAAGTATTTCATCTATTGCAGGTGCAGCAGTGATTCACAAAATCAAATTGTTAACAAATAAACTGAGTTCTGTACTTGTAACCTTTCGGCGATCGTGACTCGAGGGTAAAAGCGGGTTTGCAAACTAAAAGAATTAAGAAGAGCCCGAGGAAGCTGAGGAACCAACAATTCACAGTTCTTCAATATGACCATCACAACAGCCTCGGTCTTTATAAGGCTTGTCATTCTCACCAGCCTCGATGTCCAGAGATCGGCTGTCGATCTCAATGTCAAGTCGCTTGGAAGCAGCATTGCAGAAGTCTTGCAGGACACAGTGAACCGCCTCAGTGACGTTGTACGGCACCGAGTCGGCAAACTTCATCTTGCTGTTTACTATGATGCTGCCGTTCCTGAAGTTGAGAATCTCTAATTCTTTGAACCCAGTCAAATTAGACTGCAGATATGGAAGAAGCTGGGGACGGAGG
The DNA here is from genome assembly GCA_900497675.1 of Arapaima gigas. NCBI lineage: Eukaryota > Metazoa > Chordata > Actinopteri > Osteoglossiformes > Osteoglossidae > Arapaima > Arapaima gigas. The sequence continues at coordinate 663,124 of UFQX01000367.1, read as the reverse complement.
GGAGGCGTACAGCAAAAATTTATTCACAGACCAGCTTCCTGTCCTGCAGAGAAATCGGCCTCATTTGTCGTATTTTTCCAACACCAAAATCTGCTTATACATTCACAGGTATTTGCATACTTTTCAGCAGCACGCACACACTATTTATTATTCTCACGCTCAAAGCTTGACTTTGCATTTCAGTGGTGAAAACATATTGCCTACAGTTCTCGTCTCCACAAAAGTGCACTTGAAGGGAGAAAAGCACTTACCTCACAATTATTTCCTGGAGGCTACATTGTCATCATTTATAAAAACATAACAATTCATTTAGTCAGACTTTTGCAGAAATACTTGTTTAGTATGGACAGAATTAGGAGAACAAAAGGGGGTAAGCCAGCTATATGTTTGGCCAGAATGTGTTAGAGAAGGATTTAAGAGTTTGGGGAAGGTTGAGTGATCTGATGGCTCAGTACTAGGAGAGAAACAGTCTTGGACAGTCTTGGGCATGGTGCCTGATCTTATTATTTCTCCTGTCAACCTCACTCAGATGACCCGACCAACAAAGCCATTAACCCTCGCCAAATGCCTTTGGACTTACAGAAACAGACGCCAACACTGGGACACATGAAACATGCCCTGCTTTTCATTTCTGCACAGTTCCTCCTACGGAGGGACTCTGTTTGCATCGCCTTTCCTCCGTTTGCTATTAAAGGATTTGGCAGACACTTTGTTATAATAAATGTTGTCCAATTTCATTCGCGGTGTCTTCCTGTCAGTGGTCAAGAGAAACAACCCTATGTCTTTTGTACACTTGTTTCTCTCCATTCTCACACGCGCAATTACAAATTCTAAATACTTTAAAGACTAAAAAATGTCGTGCAATAAAACATGTCCGCTATGTCTGCCTCGGTTTGTCCTCTGTCACGCGCTTTGGTGTTTTCGCCACGTGTTTACACAGGGATGTCGGCTTGTAATTGTCACCGCTGCAGACGCCGCTTCGGCAAATGAAGTGCACGAGCCATAATTTAAAAAAAAAACCAGGCCACGTTTTTTCTGCAGAATTTTATGACGGCTGTCAATACTATCGTTTGCCGGGATTTGTTTTCAGCATTTTGACGTACAGAAGGTCTCGTCCGTTGAAAATGCCCCGCGTCTTAGACCCGACCTCGTCCCAGCTGCGAAAGGGTAAATCCGCAATGATGTCCGCTTCGGAATTCGGGCCAGTTCCACAAGCAGAAGACCTGTGCGCCGTGCTTTCGAATCAGTTGAGTCAACAAACCTTATTGCATTTGAAATCGCAAAATATATTCCACGCACAAAGCTCAGAAGACCGACCGCCTGCCCGCAAACATGCCGCCAACTTAAAGTGGAAAAACAGTAGTACCAAACAAATTCCTTTTAAACCTGCAGTACATCACTATAGAGCGGTTGGCTCTATAAAGCACTGTTTTGACCTTTTAATGTGTTTACACTGTCAAAAGAGATAAGGCAGGAGAACCTTCTTCTTCACAACCCTGATGCTATTCAGGGCATAATATCCTTTCATGATTCTTAAGTCTTTCGCCTCCGAGCGTGTCGAAAGTTAACCAACTGCTCTTTGGGACAATTCTGAGTCAACAGTTGCGTGGATCGCAATATTATCGAGAACTGTCATGTCGAGACATTGGATTATATCAAAATCAGAGTAAATATATAGTAAAAAGGATTTAGTTGCTCAAGGGGACCTCCTTAAAGAGCATTTTTCTACATTTCACCGTGAAAACGCCTAATCAATTCCGTGTTACGTTGCAATAAAACACGAAAGGCACCACTGGGGCGAATACCTTCATAGGTTCCATATATACTGAAGTTGTTCAGGTTAAGTACTTTGCTCTGGCTTACAAATGTGGATCCTCGGGTCCCGGCAAACACCCATCTGTCGGCTGCTGGGGGTCCCGGGACACTAAGCAGCCTGCGCTAGACTGACAAATTGATGTGAACAGTGGGAGGCGATATTATAGACCAATTTCTTGTTTAAGTCAGTGCTTAGTTTGACTTTCTATATGGTATAAATACTAACTGCAGGACACCGTGTCTTTTCTTAAATATCGTATTCATATTCAACCAAAAAGCACTGTTCTGCCAAAACCGCCGCATACAAAACCGCATGAAAGCCAAATGAATAAAGATATGGCTGCTAGGCATACTGCGCTTTTTTTTTTTTTTTTCCGCCCGCATGAAATCAATTCTGCATAAAATATCGAGTGGTGTTAGATGCTTATGAGTGTTTCTGTATGTGTGGTATATTTTGAACGACACGCACAAGCAGGCCCATTGTGAAGGGGAGCACCTCCCAGACTCGGAGAAAGAGTGGATTTGTGCAATTACAAGTGTTCATGCAAAGTGCATTTAACCAGCATTACATAAAGCCTCTTAGTCGTCCCCGATCTGCGCTGAAGTACAGGATAGTTAAGTCAGGACTGTACACTTCCACACCACATGACCAGAACCTTCTCTCTCTGTCCGCACAAGTGACAAGTCAGGTCACCGGAGCCAAAGCACAGCAGTGCTTATAAGAGCCCAGTCACTTTGCTTTATTTTTTATTAAAATATATTTTAATAAAATCTGTGCTCTTCATCTGTTTGGTCTTTCAGCTCATTTAAGGACTTTTCACACTGTCATCTTACTGTGTTCCGCACTGAGATCTTTCCGCACCGAAAGCTCGGTGTACAGTATGTTGGCGCTCATTTTTATTTATTCGTTTATCTGATATTGTTCTCCAGGGCAACTCACACTGTTGTTTTTTTTCCCCCAAAGCTACTTAATATTTATCCATTTATAGAGATTTTTCTTAACTGGAGCAGTTCGGGGTAAATATTTGGCAGCGGTTCGTTTCTGTCATGAAAACTGGCATAATGTACAGTGCCAGTAAAGTCCCTTTCATTCAGTCGTAGAGAAATGTGTTGTGCGGCATATTTACAATTACACTATTTAGCACCGCAAGTGAAAGAGTAGACATATTAAATGCAGCAAAGAAGTTTTTTCTGCTCTTTTTTTCACAAAGACACTATCCTGAAAAGTAAAGAAGAATGCAGGATATGGGGGAAGCTGGGCCCTGATCTAGTTTCTAAAACAACTGTAAGGTAGAATAAAAATCCGGCCCTTTTGACCCTCTTCACACGCGTGTCGGAGGGGACGCCTAACAAAGGAGGGAGGATAGAGGATGGTCTTGACTGCAGTTAATGGGTGGGTAAAAAAGAAACAAGATTCTGGTTAAAAAGATGAAGCGCTTAGTGCTTACTGGACTTAGGAATAAAGGGAAAGTCGGGTACAAAAAATTAACATTTTTGCACAAAAAAGTGTTAATCTAAAGCATATTGCATAGTTAGCTATTGGCCTGCAGTTATCAGTAAATCCTAAATAGAAGCCAGGGCCAGCAGAAGATATCATGAAACTTAAAAAGCACTTAAAAAAAAAAAGATGAGGAGCAATTTTATCTCAAGCATATTAAGTTCATTCGTAAGTAGTTAAGGTTTAATGTAAAGGTACCGGGATGGATGCTAATGTCCTCTGTCTCCCAATCTGAGATTTACTGGAGGCTCCTGGGTTCGGCGAGTCTTTAGGGTCAGAGATCTGTGTCTAAGTGAGACAGAATGTGACCCCCCCATTCCTTGGTGAGGAATCCTGTCACATTTAATTATTAATCACTTATTTTCCAAAAAACCCAAACAAATTATTTCAACAAGAAAATGCTCTAAGAATAGAGGGTTTAAAAAAAATTCATTCAGAATTTTATACTTATGTCAAATGTTATCTTCGAATGCAGTGATAACTAAAGATTCGGCATAAATTCCCCGCCACTGAGACAGCACAGTGTGTTAAATAAAAAAATAAGCACTTGGCCAGTGAGGCAAAATTGGGCTGCTGATGAAGAATGGAGAAGAGGCCTAGGAAAAGTTAACACAATTTGCCCACTTACCACCTCAAGGAATGTGTTCTCCAGTGATCGATACTCCGGGGAGCTCTTGTTGAAAAGGTCACTGGTAAACATCATGTTGGTGACCCTCAGACTGAAGAAGACCACCACCTCTTTGTTTTGGCTGTCGGTGGTTAAGGAGGGATCATGTGTGGACACATCATTTTCCACGGGCTGGTCTGTCTCAGCAGGGTACTTTCTCTGGAAGTCCATGGTGTCTGCAACCTTTGGTGGAGGGGCCAAGGTTTGGGATGGCAGCCCCCCTCTGTGAGGTTCCTTTTCAGGTGCGTCAGTGGAAGAAAGTGCTGGGGTCACATCCTTCACCTCTGAGGGGAACCCGGTAGTTTCATCAAGGAGCTTCACTGCTTCTTTCAAAGGCACAGTGACAGCACTTGCTTGTGTGATGGAGGTGACATGATCTGTAGTGGGCTCTAAGAGATTCAGAACAATTTGTTTATTTGTGTGTTGGATGCTTTTGTATACAGCTTGACACTGCATGGAAGTCTAGGATTTTCAGCAACATCAGGACAACCATTTCAGTTCCACTATTGCCTCTCAACTGAGGACCCTTTACAGTTATGATCTGTTCGAAGGCAAATACACTAGATATAAAATGGGATTGTATGTTATTATCCAGCATGACCCAGAACGTCACAAGTTGTGTTTGACCTGCCTGAAGTGTCCTGATGTGTCCCATCCCTGTCTCTCTTCAGTGGCTCCCAAAAGCAGTCATTATCAAGTGCAGAACTGGTTACAGTCTACAGGCACCCTACCTGCAGGTCCCAACCGCTTGCTATGCACCATCCAGAGTGCTGCACTTCTCCAGCCTCAGGTCTGCTTGGAGATCCGACACATAAGAGATCGAAAACAAAAACCCTACATTTCTCTGTTCTGGCTCCGGTCTGTTGAAATGAGTACCCTTGCTCCCTCAGAACTTTTGAATGCCTCTCAGCATTCAAGAAGGATCTCAAATCTCATTTGTACCCACTTCTCTCCTGTCCTCCCATCTGTTCCACAAGCTTTCTGTACATTATGTGCTTTAAAAAATACCTTCTTCGTATCAGTTCTATTTGCAGATCCTCGTGTGAGCATGTACAGGCTCTGGTATTGGAATCGCATGTCTGAACCTGTGGGCTGAAGTGTACTTTTGTTTACTCTGAAATATATGTCACTTTGCAGAAAAGCATCTTCTAAATGTAAAATCCACCCATCCATTATTCTTAACTGCATGTCTTGCTCTGAAATACTGGGTGATACCCTGGATACGTTGCTGCCAGTCCATCCCAGGGTACATTTGTCAAGAGAAGGGGCAAAATCCACAATGTGATAATTGATTCTCATTCATTTTCTTTAGCTGTGATTTTCACATAATGATTTCATGAAAATAGTTTTATCGTGAAAAGAGACTACAGCTAAATACCAGGTACATCGTGTCACCATTCTCACCTGTGGTAGCATGCGGAGTCGGAATCTCTCTTGTGGTTTCTTCTCCCTGTGGAGATGCTGGAGTGTGTGGAATGCCCATGTTCACATTGTCCATAGGCTGCTGCTCTGCAATCACTTCAGATGGGGGCCATGTAGCAGCTGCTGATGTGGTCTGAAGGAGCCTGGAGTTCGAGGCCTTGGTTGCACCACTAACAGTAAATGCTTCTAAAGAGGGGGTTGTACTTGGGAAAATGTCAGAGTTGGTGGCAGGCACTGGAGCTTTTTCATAAAGACCTGGCCATCCATCCCTTGAGGGAAACGTTGAGAGGTCTTGGTGGACAACATCAAGATCAGGCCTGTGGGCATCATCATTATTGCTGCTGCCAGGCTGAACCAGCCCGGTGTGATATGTTACAGATGTGCTTGTGGTTTCTATACTTTTCTGCTCCACATCATCTTCTTTGCCCAAGGATACATCCAAAAGGGACTCCAGATCATTCTCCTTCTCAACCATGGGAGGTAAAACATTAGTTTGTTGTTCTTCTGAGAGAGTTGCTGGCTTCTCTGTCGACAGGGTCAGTTCACTGTGCTCAATGAGAATCGGCAGCTGTGCAAAAGAAGGAATGCTTAACAAATCTCACAAATTTATTTAACCAAGTACTTTTCAACCACTGTTGAATTCCTCTCAATTTTGCATAGAATATTGACTTACTTCATTTGATAGTTTTGGGGTTACTGTCGGTGTTGATTCTGACACGCTCTCTTTGAGGGGAAAAGTAAAAACAACGAAACATTAATTTGCATGGTTCTACAAAACTACACAAGTTTTCGACAAATTAGTATGCGTATGTACCCCTTTATATTTGACCTATACCTATGGTCAAATAGATACACCTTTACGTTCCCTATGAGGTTTAGTCTAACCAGGGTGAAAGCAGATGGAGTCCACATCCACAGGCAAGGACTTCTCTTCACTCAGGGCTTTGGTGACTATTTGTTTCAGATGGGAGTTGGCCATGTCTTCGGTCTCCAGCCCTCCTCTTTCTTCAGCTGCCTCAGCACTTCCATCACCAACTTCGTCGACATCTACCATGTCCGTCTCAAAGACTATAGCATATCGGACAGAAATGCCTCCAGCTCTGTGCAAGACAGTGGCAGGTGGAGGGTAAAGGGTCGACAGTTTACATGTCCCACTATATCCTCAACTGCACTGAACTGTTGCTTTCTCTGAGATGGAATGTTTTAGCCTGATATCAATTAATGGTTTAATTTATCATAGTCAGTGAGAATTACAAACATTATAGATACGTGCAGGAATATCGGATTTATTAATATTTTCTTTCAGTTAATTTCATCAATAATACATCAGTCCAAACCTGTAGTTCAAAAGTGAAGGAAGCGGCGGGTGGAGCTGTGGCTCTCCCTTCATGCATTGCTGCTGTATGTGTGTAGAGTTGTTTATATGTTGCGGGGGGAGGTTACAGGGGCCAGAGTTGGCCCTGTTTTTGATTCATGAGCTTCGGGGGGGTCAGTATGTTGCGATGCTCCATGAATGCCGATGTGTAGACATGCCTCATAAAAATAAAATTTGTCTTTCGAGTCCTGTCTTCTGTTCTCTGACTGTTACACCTCTGGCAGCACATTTGAGACGGGTCTTTACAGCATATACTAGTGTTAAGATGTACCCACCTAAATCCTAAAACTCTGAACTCTTTAAATCCAGGTAATTTATCAAAAACATGGAGCATCTGTGAAAAGAAATTGTGAAAAATTAAAGCTGATGACAATTTTATTATTTCACAATGCAAGACTTCACATCGATTTGCACGACTTTCAGCTTCTTTGTACATTCAGAAAAGGTCCAAGCTCACAGGGATCTCCCTGCCTCTGCCAGGCTATTGAACTGATAAACTACATTATCTTCTTAAACTTCCTTTCCAAGGAAAGGCAATAATTCCAATAATTCTAGTTACAGTTGTCTGGCCGTAACTGCATGTGAAATACAGACAAGGAGTCTCACACCTGTTAACTTCTTTCTGAGAAAAACTGGAAATATGCAGCCCTTCAGAATTTAAGAGATTAGCATGAGATCAAGGGGAAGGGGCTGGAGAAGTTCTCAGCTCCAACTGCCAAATTCATCTGGGGAAACTGAAAGGAAATCCCTGCCCTGGCCTCAGGACCGCTACTCTGAAACCTAAACATTACACTGTTGTATGAATGATGCTTCTCGGAAGCCCTCACCTTGTTGTGCAGGCCGCGAGTGAAGTCATAGTATTGCGGGTTGTTGGTATCGTTCAGAAGCTCGCTAAAGCCTGGATCCACCACCGTAACACTGAACTCCACCACCTGTTCTACTGGTTGCTCAGGCAGAGTGTTGAGAAAAGTTGATTCCTGAGAGAGAAGAATCTTCAATGAAACCAAACATGCAGACCCACCCACGGGCTGGAGATCAGGCTGTAGGACTGGACCATGAGCAAGTTCTCACCTCTCCTAAAACGTGACTGCCAATGACAGCATTACAGGGATTGACAGTGGGCCGATCTGTAAATGCAAAAACTGTGCTCAATATTGTGACGACAAAAAAAATCGGTCGCATTTTAAAAACTAGAGAAAAGCTTTAGTAGTGGTGAGCTCTCACCGTTTTCCACAATATCATTTTCTTTTTGTGGATCAAGTCCATTTGACCTGAGAGGAGAGGTTTGGTGAAAAGGTAGGAAAATAAATGCTGGACCACGATGAAAAGTCAAAATAATAACTTCCACTTTTCCTCAACACGCTCTAATTTCTACTTGCACCATCATCTGTTTAGAAGACTCATTTTCATTGCAGTTAAGAAATATTATTAGAAACTATAATGTTTAATGACTTTTAGCCAGTTGGGGGCTAAAATTGCATTACATTCGTGTTCAGTTATTTCGACCGCCATTTTCTTCTCCTGTTAAACTTTGTTTTCGCTCTTATCAGGTTCACCGCAAGCCTTGATTTTTTACTTAAGACTTAATTTCACTTCTCTCCTGCTCTTTATACTGATACATTATTTGATCATACATATTGAGCCAAAACCCATATCCTTTAAATTAAACTCTAATTGTATTTTCCTCCTCTGCTTTGCACTAACTCATCTGTATGAAGCCTAATTATGCATCTTCTACGTCCCCAAAGGCCGCTGGTTGGAACATCAGGGCTGCTTCTCCTCCATTATCTGCATATGCACTATTTCAGAGTTTTTTTTTTTTTTTTTGTTCCAGGGTTCAACACATAACCAGATGGAGGAAATGGCGCTTGAGATGTTTGACAAGCCCTCCTAAAAATGTTCTGCTTTGCCAGAAACCCTGGACTGAGGCTAAAATGTGCCAACAGGGCAAGTCATCTGTCTGCCTACCTTTCGTGCTCGATCTCATCCAGCACATTCAGTCTCTGAAAAAATATAATATTTCATTAAAACCTGTTAAAGCATTAATTAGCAAATGATAAAATGCGGATTATGTTTATGATTTACATATACGGTTAATGTCTAATGTTAAAAGAGCAAGTCCAAATTATTCAGTGTGGGACACCAGCTGTGTGAACTTGCATCCTCTTATCGCAGAGCCCACCTTGCTGACCACATCCATGTGCTCCTGGGAGGCCGAGAAGCTCCTCAGCAGGTCGGTCATGCAGAGTGAGTCCCTCTGACAGGCAGAGACCCAGGTGTCGTACTCAGTGCTGCTGGGGACCCTGTCCAGGAAAACGCGGAAGGCCTCCCATACTGACACCTGGCAAACTGGAAACACAAGCAGGTGTATAAACACACACACACACACACACACACAAAAGCATAAAACCATTGGTTTACCCTCGATAAGATTGATATCCTGCAAAGGCAACCAGATGTTGCTGTAATTCATCACACACGTGTTGGCCGAAAGAATGACAGACGAAGACTCTTCTAGAACTACGCCGTTGACCAGAACAAGCAGTTCCAACGGAAAAAGTCACCACTTAAATGCTGGAAATAAGGGGCAAGTATTGCATGAATGTCAAAGGGACTTTACAGAAGAAAGACTGGAGAAGATGAAAGGGGGTATTCTCATTACCTTTGCTGATTTAAATACCACCAGTAGGTTACATTTACATGTGGTCCTGGAGGCAGCAGGAAAATTTGTGACGGGCACCTCACCTCTTAGCTTGAAATATGCTTGGTGGCTGGCGAGGACTTCAGCGATGCTGTCATCAGAACAGACTTTGGCTCCTGTGTGGGGGAAGCTGGACCGCTTTGTCCTCTGTCTTCCTAGGTCAAAAGTCACGCCGAAATTCACCGCCTGTTTGGACATTCCCGGGAGTCCAGTTAGGTGCGTACGACTGACTCCAGACAAGGAATCTTGATTATTTATACCTGCGAGAAAAGACATTTCAAAATTTTAAAGCTTTTCTTCTTGGACAAGACGTGCAGCAAGTACGGCTAAAACGGTACATCAAATATAACTTTAATGAAGTAGAGCCTTAAAAAATTTTCATATGATGTCCACGGCTCCAAGGGACACGTTTCGTTTTTATTAGTCGTTTTCTTTTTATTCGTTTTTTTCAAGGGAAGAGTAGAAACTGATTCAACTATTGCTTCACATAACACAGCTAAACCAATAAATGGTGCTTTTGGCGAAAAACTCAAAGAGCCAGCAAAGAGTTCCGTTGATAGTGGGTCAGACTCATGAACAGATGTTGGGTAATTATGGATGCCTCTTGAAAATAATACTCTTCACACACTTGCGCGTGTTTTTAATCTGTTTAAGTGTATTGTGTTGCGGTGGGGACCAGTGAGTAACCCCAGGAAAGAGCTGAGGCTCAAGAGTGCACAAGTAGCAGATAAAAGACTGTAAATCTGGCTGCTTCTCCACTTCACGCAATGAAGATACACAGCAGCCTCGGGGATGTCTATACCAGAGCATCTGCTGTGTTTCCCTGGATGTTCATTTCTCACCACTCCATTGCACAAACCAACTCTTGGAGTCTTGCAAGGGTTGACGCTCGAGATGGCATCCGATTTCGTTGCGAAAGGCGACCACCGGCAAGCCAAACCAGCCAGGAATAGGCAACCACTCGACGGTGCCTTTTCCAATTCTATTTATCCTTTTCATTAATTTGAATTCCGCTTGAACTTCCACTTATCATCTCAGCAAATGACTTGTCCAGCCTTTGCATTTTTATTGGCTGTTTTTCCACAAAGCTGCATTCAGACGGGGAGCTGTTATAATTGCATTTTTAAAAAATCAAAATGCTTCCCGCAATATCGCACTAAAATTTTTTTAATGCAATGGCTAGAAGTCTTAGGAAATTGGCTTGAGAAAAAGTAATTAATATTTCCTTTTCATTTGAAGAGACTAGCACAAAAACTCGTGGCGTCTCTGCATTTCGTGAGTAACAACCACAATGCGATTGTGACCGGATCATGTTTTGCACAAGGACAAAAAAACACAAACTCTTTGGCCAGTGGAAAGCTTATTATGTCACACTGGGGTGGTGCCAGCTTGATATTTAATATCATGAGGCTTGTGACTGTAGTCAGGTGGTTTAACGCTGCGAACTGGTGACAGACGTCCATATGAACAGAGGTCTGTGAAGATACATGGTTGGACGCAGGTGTAGCTGGACCCAGACGTACGTGGTGTCAAGTATTATTGGTCTCAGAAAAACATGGTGTAAACCCACATGTACCTGGCCTCAGGTGTTGCTTGACAATGCAGGTATAGGTGGACATAAGTGTATGTAAACACATGTAGGCATTTGGATTATTATCTAAGGAGGGTTCAAAGGAAAGTGAATAACCAACATTATTAGGTACTGGAATTCATTCAAGCTGTCAATTACATATTGCTTTGGCGTATATTAAAAGAACAAAGAAAAGGAAAAATTATGATGCCCTTTGGTAAATAAAACTTATACTGATCAAGTTTAAAAACCTAGACATATATTTAAGAAAAAAATATGGTGGAGACTGGGGTATAAATATAAAGGCAGTTCTTTATGTTGCTTTTGTTTTTTTAATGCTACAATCTCAAATAAATGAGGACGTGGGTCTTTCAAGGGAGATACCTAACAGTACGTCGATATAGATTATTTCATTAGGTAATCTCCATCCTTTCAGTCTAATTCTTTGAGGGGATCAATTAGTTGTAATGCTCACAACAACAAGCTTAATAAAGACAAAATTCTATTAAGTGCTTAAAAACAATCAGTTGGTTATTTGATGCATACCTTGTTGACCTGAAGGTTTGAGACAGGGCCTGTGCGAAGGGTGGCTGGGTTTGGGCTTTGGGTTTGATGCTGAATGATCAATGGTCCTATGGAAGACGGCGAACAGGACTCAGGCAGCAACCTTCACAAGTGCTGAATGTTGTTCAGGTCCTACAAAACACTGCCCGCTCAGCCTGGTGCAAGTACAGCTTGACCATCTAGTCACAGCTCGCTGCAGTAGCACCTTCCCCTATGCTTGAAGGCCTACACAGGGTGCTCACAAAGCTATGAACACAACCACAACCACTGATGGACAACCACCCCTTCAAAATACAGGCCGTGCCAGGACATACTTGAGATATTGGCCTGAAGGACTGTCTAGACACTGCCCGCAGGAGAATTATGGCCTCGTTGCTAGTAATCGTCTGAGGCTGCCAAGTCAAGATAAGAATTTGACAATGGCTCCTTGAAAAGAAACCTTCTCTTTGGTGGAGGATGCTAGTTGCTGTAAATCTCATATTTATGGCAGGGATACTGTTATGGAAAGTTCCATGAGATCCCCGCTTAGTGACGCGTAACCTTAGGCCACAGAGACTGAAGTTATGGAAGAGGTTTCTCAACCAGCTGATGTCGATCACAGGAGTAGACATCCCAGAATTCATACTGACACCATGGACTGCCAGTGTCTTTCACGATGTGAAAAGAACAAGAAAGATGCAGCAAACTGCACTGACAAACTGCCAGCAGAAACGCTGAAGGTTAGAATATGATCGGCCATATGTCTTGTGAGTTTCCGGCAAAGTAGCGTTTAGCATTGACCGTCTTCACTCAAAAATACATCTTGGTATTACAGCCGGTTGTCAAACAACAGCAAAAAACATCACCAGCGGACCTGCCGACGGCCGTAAGATTTTATTGGCAAAATCCCATGTGAAGATGAAGAAATGGTACATTGTTCTGTCCTGTAGCTAATCGGTGGTAAGAAAACCTGGAAGAGGTGCTTACAGATGAACCACAGATGGGACAATATAATGGGAAATATTTTTTATACTTTTTCCAGACTCATATTACTCCTGCTGCGATTGTAGCCTCGAACAATGCAGCACCGCAGAGAGCGGCAATGATCAAGAGAGCTGGGTGAACTATCATGACTTCAAAAAACATCTCCGACACAAAGATCAAAATGCTTGTTAGCATATTGAGCATCGCATTAAATAACAGATATATGGCACAGAACTCCTGCCCAGAATGCATACTTTCTGCCGCTGTGGAAATATTACCAGAACAGGGTTTTCCCTCCACCCTCAAATGAAACTTGAAAAAGAGGCATGTCAACCTTTGTGTGAAACAGCAGTTGTGAAAATAGTTCAGTCATTAAATGTTCTCAGTTTTAACAAAAGTTTCACTGTGCACTGGGCATTTATTGGTGCAAGTAAAAAAAAAAAATCTACATCATCTACATCAAAACATACATCTACATCATGTACACAGGTGATGGAGCAGGAGACGGAAGCCAGCAAAAGCAGTTGCTTCAAAGCAGATGGGTCAGTGTGGCCCACTAGACACCTCTCGCACTCGGACACTATTTATTTCCTAATTTCCAAAAAAAAACCTCAGACTTAATTCAAAATATCAAAGATAGTGGGCGGTTATGCTGCAACTTTGCAAATTCATTAACTGAGGGAACCTCAATCTGCAGGGCCACTTCTGATCATGAGAGCAGAAGCAATTCCCTCCATACCAGGAGCTTCTGAAGCACCTTTCCCAGACCACTCGGCAAAACCCACCCCCCTGAAAGAGCGTCACGTGTGAACCAGCACAGTAAACACCCCTGGCAAAGCATGCCGAGTGCCCCTAACTTCACGGGGTGGGTGGCTTTCTTACTGTAACCACGATGACGAATAACCGGGAGGCGAGGCGAAGCGAGAACGTGGACTTCCACGCAGCGCACGTGTGCAGGAACGAGTAGCTGCTCAGCACATTGTTGGGTTCGAGCCCACAGGAGCTGGACAATGGGGTCTGTGAGGTGGGGGCTTTGGGGCAGTCAGATGACATTAGGGCTCCACATGGTGAGGAACAGAATGCTTTTGTTTGCATCTGTAATGGACAGATCTCCAAAAACACGGATGACAAATCCACTGACGGAGGACGTTTCCCTTTTCTTAGTCGCTCCCTAAACATTGAAAATGTTTTCCTGAACCGAGGTTAAAAAAGTTATTATTCCATGATTGAAAAGTTTCCAACATACAGAAGAGCAGGGTGCGCAGCTTCTGTCTGAACTGTCCAGTTGAACCCTCAGTTCAGACGGCGAGGAAAGACTAATACGACACAGGGAGAAATTAAATTTGCACCGTATTATTTAGCACATTCACTTTCAGTTTAAAGTGTTAAACATGAGGTATTTGTTAGTCATAACCATCAAGGTAATAACTGAACTGCTATGTCACTCGCATTAGTGAATTACATTTGACATTTCGCTGGGTTCACAGACTGATGGTTCATCTATATCTTGTTATGATCTCCTGTAATACGTTAAGCATTTAAGGCGTCTTAAAGATGTAGCTATGTCTGTCGGAAAACGCAGAATTGTGAAATTTGAAAAATCCCGTCCGCATATTGGTGCACGTGCGCAACAGAATGATATGCTTGAATGTGAGCAGTTTGATCAGTTTGAAGCAATGTTTGAAGCACATATTCTCATAGCGAGTTTCAGAAATTCAGTGGATGTAAAAGAAGTTAATTTCCATACGCACGTGAATTTTACTTACTTTTCATTCTGGAGACTTGGAGAGTAAATAGGAAAAGGGACAGGAGAAATGAAGTTTTCAGTGGCATGATGGGAGGTGCTCCTTTCACCTTATCTTGCGCACATCAGAAGGAAGACAGTCCTTTGGAGTAATAAGATTTCCAGGTTCCTTTCAGAACCCAAAGCAGAGGCACAGACACTGACTTTTGGGTGACAGATCAGTCAGGAGAGATGGTGGCAGATCCAGGCTGGAAGACACTGCTATTCCCAGAGGACCTGGAGGAGAATGAGAGAAGACAGCATCGCAGAAGAAGCAAAGTGGAGCTGGGTGGGGGGTAACGGGTTCTGTTTGGCCGTAATCCATTTATCTTCTGCTCAGACTTAATCCTGCTTAGCCTGCCTGGCGGGTCATCCTCATCCTGTTAGTGGAGAAGAAACGTCTGCTAGCCTGTCGATCCTGGAAGCAGGACAGTGAGGACCACCTTCTAGAGTAGCCCTGTAAGCCAAGCCGTCCCCTGTGGCTCCTGCCAAGTCCCCCCCTCCATTCCTCCACCCCCAGCAGATCTCCCCAGGGAACACAGCACCCTTTAATACAGGCCTGAGCGCGTGGCTGACCTCTGATGGCCGCTCTCAGAGGTCCGTGTTGCACGCTGGAGCACAGGACTGTTCCACACACTCCTAACACCCTTCGCCAGGAAGGGGATTACAGGCCAGCTGCTCTTATTAACATTTCATTGCCATAATCCTCCTCAGCATGACCGCGCTGGCCTGGCCGGCTCTCCACGATGGGCTCCATGAGCAGGCCGAACTAACGGGGCTTTATTCCAGTCATTTTAGAGCTTCATATCAAACAGCAAAGAACAACGTATTTCACACGTTCAGCTGAAACGTACAGCACATTTCTTCTCCTATCTGCCTCGATTCGTGTAAAAACTACTCTGTGATAACAATTCATCCATCCATCTGTTTTCCTTAACCGCTTATCCTGAGGAGGGTCGTGGTGGTCCGGAGCCTGTCCCAGAAGCACTGAGCGCTAGGCTATGAAACTGTCCCTGGATGGGATGCCACTCCAATGCAAAATGATACTAACAATAATAGTAAGAAAAAGAAGAAGAATACTGCTACTACTACTACTAATAATAATAATAATAATAATAGTAATCAGGTCTTTTTCCAAAGTGGCTTACAATTTCAAGATATTTCACAAAATTATTCTATTCATCCATCATTTGTCCATCATCCATTCATCATTAATAATTACTTGTCCAATTCAGGGTGATAGTGGTCCAAAAGCAAAGATCAGGAGGTGGGGTTTTTCCTATACGCTCTTTGTTTGGTTGGTTGTTTATTTGTTGGTTTGTTTGGTTGGTTGTTTATTTGTTGGTTTGTTTGTTTGGTTGGTTGGTTGGTTGGTTGGTTGGTTGGTTGTATATTGCTGCATAAACATAAAACTGTGCATATTCTTACTAACGTCATTCACAACAACAGACAGAGGATCCGATCGGCTCCTTCGGCTTCCCCGCACCTGCTGTACCCTCAGTTTTCGGCTCGCGTGGAGATAAAAATAATGACCTGCTCTCTATGCCAGATCGCCTGAAAAAGGACACGCCGCCCCCCGTGGGCCATTGATCCGGGGCACCTCTGAGTGCAGAAATTGTAAACCTGTTTGCTGGCACGATGTGTGTCCTAGAGACCGAACACGCTGTTGCCCACCCGTCACCTCCAGACTCAGAGGCAGAGACACTGGCTTTTGGCAGGGCATGATGGGAAATCAGAATGCTTCACTGAGAATCGCTCAGTGAGCACAAATGAACAGACCCAAACCCCGGTCAGATGAGGATCGCTTGCTCGGTGGCAATTCGCCCCTCTTGGAACTAGGATGTACCAAATTCACCGGTACACAAGATGGAGCAAGACCTCACGTCATCCTCCTGGGATTAACGCTTCGCTGTTTTCCAACACGTAGAGAGATTATAGAGAGACTGGTTGCTTTTATACGGCGGACAATAGACTCTGAAAAAACAAAGAGAAACCCCACTTGTCGAAGGTCATTAAATCTCCATGGAGGAACACAGCTTTCTTTTGTTTGTCTCCAGGAAGCTGTGAAACGGGATTTCGGGGAGAAACGGTGACTGGAAGCGTTAACCCTTTCACTGTTCCCACCAGGACTTGTGTAAAAAAAAAATACAAACAGGTTAACAAACTCAGTGTGAGTGGAGCAGGTTTTATTCCACGACCGGGAGCTGCTATTGTACCTTTAAGAGAGACACTCAACCGGCATCACTTTAGTAAACGCTAAGTTTGTGTAATATTATGTCAACAGGTGATGTATCAGCATGTAAATCATACAGTCCTGATGCTCCTTTATCTGTTTACAGCTGACTAGGGGTTTGTCCCAGATCTTGCTTATTTTATAAACCCTAAGCAGTGTCTCGTTTTTTCTAAACTTACCAAACTGTACTAAACGGTCTCCAAGTTTAGCTCTGCTTGGGTCCTCGTATTGTGAACATTCCGGTTAATAATTCTCAAAGAGACAAACATATTCCACTCCACCGCCCCGATGCTTTGATCCTCAGAGGTTTAGCTTTCTCTCCTTGTTTTCTCCTATATTTCTCTCCTTTTTTGTTTTCCTCTCCTCCGGCTGACATCTAAACAGCTCCCTGTACATGTTGCCATGACAATGGAAAGTGTGTAATGTGCCATTTGCTTCTCCATTGTAGTATTTCTTTCAGCTCTCAGTTTCACCTTCTGAGAAAGAGGGTCATATAAAATAAACTGAATTCAGTGGAACTCTTTTATTTCAAACAGCAACATCTTCAGTCACCAATTTTGTGTTTGATGCCCAGCGAACACAAGCTGTGTTTACATTACCAGCAAGCAGAAGGTAGCAAACAACGTTGAAATAGAAACGAAGTGTAGAACTGCAATAGTTCACCTCACTTCCACAGTGTTTACAGCTGTTGCCTGCTGCACCTGAGTGTCCCTGGTAAGGAATGCTGCATATTGTTATGTGAAAAATCAATGAAGCAGGAATTTGGAGAGACATCACACTGACATGTTTTCATTTTCAATCATTTTCGCCTTTTTGTTTTTACGCAGCTGGAAGTTAATATGTTAAAATGAAAAGCCTTCCAAAGTGTTTCTATTTATTATAGCTACATCTGAGATGTTTTGCAGAACATAATCGATTAAGTTGAGAATGGCTTTTATTTATCTTAATGGCAAAAGAGATTTTGGAGTTTGAATTTATGGACAAATCAAGTGACAAAGAGATTTCCAGTGTGTATAGGACCACAAGGGCTGCGGACGCCTGGAAGCCGAGGAGATCCCTCAGAAAAGTTTGGAGCACAAGTGCGGTTTCTCCGTCTGAAGGGCGGCGTGCGAGTCGACCGCAGCGGCCACCGCAGATCCTCCAGAGAGTTCCTCAGAGATGACAAAGCTTTCAAGTCCCAGGGAGGGAGAACAAGGCGTTTTGAAATGGATTCCATCACTTCAGCTCAGTTTATTTATTTATTAGCCCCGGCAAACCTACAGGCTGCCCGGGGTCTCCTTTCATTTGGTCGCATTAGGTCATATATCTGCTCTGTTTGTCGGCGCAGATTGTGAAAAATATCAGAAACTCTCACAATTTCTTGTTTTTGATCAGTGCCGCTGTTTTCCTTTGTACATTTCATCATTTCTTCACTGCTTTATTTAATGGTGCATTGATGGAATCCTTCTATTTATGTGTTTTCTGTTGGGCGCAATTGTGTTGCAGACCTCACACAATAAAGGAAAATGATGCTAACAATATGTAACATTCTACTCATTTTTTGTCCTGCCCAACCTCTATATCTATGACGGTTTAAGATGTCAACCAGTTAAGAATTTATTTATACAGTAGCATATTCTTGCTGTAACAGGTAAAAACGTTTAATGGTGCTATAGCTGGAATTGGGGTTTGAACCTAGAACTTGCACATTACATGGCAATAGCTACTAAAGGTTAAGGTTAGAGTGAAGGTCAGTCTAACCCCAAACCCTAACACTCCACTACCTGCTGCTCTCCACATTAAACCAGAAGCCTTCTGAAAAGTTCAAATCCTCAGAAGAAGTTTAAACTTCATCCTCTTATTATTATGTCACTGTTCACATGGGTCACAGACTCATGAAGGCAGAGCCACTTTTGGCCAGCAGAGGGCAGAGCTCCTAAGGAATTGCACCATTTGTTGACTGAATCTGCAACAATATTCAGTTTTTTTCTGTATGGTTCACGCTTTCAGAACCTGAGGAATATTTCTAAATGTACAGATGAGCCTGCCTGTCACAACCAAACTTGCTTATAGTGTTATTAAACACATTCCTGCTTCCATCTTGTGACCGTTTTCTTCCCCTCACAGCAACACTGCGCTCGAAAGGCGCCGGTTCATCGCTGACTTGTGACTTCATGCAGGGAAAGTTCCCTGTAGCTCACAGAGTCATGAGGCACCATTCATTAA
The DNA here is from genome assembly GCA_900497675.1 of Arapaima gigas. Classification (NCBI taxonomy): domain Eukaryota; kingdom Metazoa; phylum Chordata; class Actinopteri; order Osteoglossiformes; family Osteoglossidae; genus Arapaima; species Arapaima gigas. The sequence continues at coordinate 644,328 of UFQX01000367.1, read as the reverse complement.
TGCAGTTAAAATGACACAAAGTCCACATCTGTCTCCATGCAGTTCAGGGCCAACAGGGCTCACAATGCCGGGCTTCACACGTCGCCCCTGACGGACAGATACTTTTCTCAGCAGCAGAGCCTCTGCTGAGATTTGACTCTGCCGACATGTTCAGTTCTTCGACTTCGAGGAGACAGGCTACCCTTAAATTTCACGCACCTAACAGGCTTTGTGTGACTGACACGCTTAAATCGGGGCAAATATTCTTCCGCAAACACAGCTGAGAATCTTGTTATGTAAGAAAGGAAGTATAAATCAGTCTGCTGGGATTAAACAGCTTTTTTTTAAATGCACATGACAAACAACTGGATTATTCATTACTGCGGACTCCGTGACCGCCGCTGTGCGAAGGCCGTGAATAAAGATCAAAGCGCTTTTTGTGGGATGAATCGACCGGCGTCGCCCGCGTCAAATTCAGCGTCGCCATTTTTTTTGTTTTACCATGCAGGTGAGCTCACGTCCTTGATGAAAGGCCCCCAAAGAGTTACTGAACAATTTTTATAAACTGATGAAATGATTTGCTCACTGTCTTCCTTCTTCACTATATACAATACTACATACTGCATAGTAAGAATAAAACAATTCTATACGTGCATATGAACCCACATGTCGAATTATGAAATAATAACGGTTCACGTGAATTAACATGCATTTATGTCTCGGGGGGCACTTTTCAGAAAAGGTTTCTCGATGAGAAAAGGTTTTGTTTCCCCGCATGGGGCTGTGTGGTAACAGGTGGACCCTCACAGCACAGGTAGAGAATGAAAAGTTGCCTTTGTGTGTTTAGGTTTCCTGAACAAACTCTGTATAGTGACTTGCTTGTACGGTTCAGGACCTTTAAATAAGGCAAAAGGAATTCTTGCTGGGAAGTTTCACTCGGCGTTACCCTCTTTTCACGAGCAGAAATGATATAAACTTTCTGAATAAAATAAATGATACACTCTTTGTGTAAAGCACGTATTTTAATGAAAAAAAAATGAACATAATTTATGCCTATTACATTTGTCATCTATTGTTCTTCCAGCATTTCAATCTAATATAATCATTTAATTCTGCCCAAGATGCAGAACATTTCAATAAAAAGACAACAACCAAAGGAACGTTTGCAGATAAATTTAGTTCCCTCTGCCACCAGTGGAGCAAAGAGAAAGAAAAATCAATAGCATTAACAATGAAAGCTACTGGCTTGCCGTGTATTATATGCTCACATAAACACTACATTTAATGCAGTGTGAGGCACCTCCTATAATAAAAATACACGGCAAAAAAACAAAATAACATACAGTTATGAATCTGTGGATTATGTAACGCATTCAACGAAATACAGTTTTCCTTGAACTGGAAGCCCTGCAAAACAATGACCACAGCCTGACAGCCAACAGAAAGCTCTTTTTTAATGTGGTAACTGCAAGGTCTGAGTTCCAAAAACCTCACTGTGAAACAAAACTCACAGCTGTGAGTCTGTAATCTCTTGTATGTCTGATTTCTACAACCTGGACATTTTTTGGCTGCAGCTGAACCCCCCTCCCTCCCCACGTGAACATATCGCAGAGGTGAAAACCATCCTCCGAAGGTCTGCGCGTGTATCGTGTTCCGCACCCGCTGTCTTGTCCCGCAAACAATCCAATTTCCTCACATTACCCTGGTAAAGGACCTCCCATCCCACCCCAGAAACTGAGAGGCCAGATAATTCAGTCAGTCTAACTGTTTAACTCATTCACTGTCAGTAAACGCAGGGTTGTGTTGGTCCACAGTCTATTCCAGAAGCAATAGGTGTGAATCATCTACACCCTGGATGAGACACCAAACCATTACAATACAAACACACGCTTTCAAACACACACTGTGGGCAATTTAGTCACCAGTGCACCTGAAACACATGTGTTTGGACTGTGGGAGGAAACATAACCACCTGAAGGAAGCCAGCATGAACACGGGAAGAACATGCAAACTGCACAGAGAATGAGCCAGATTCAAACCCCTGTCCAGACCCCCAGGAGCTTTGAGGTACCACCACTCCCCGCTGTGCCACCCAGCACAAATAACGGAGGTCTTTATTTTCTCTTTGGTCTAAACCCACTTTTATCCAAAGGGCCCCACACACATCTCATTTCACACCTTTATATGTGCACGCAGCTGGATGTTTACCATGGTAATTTCCGATTAAGCACCTGAATCATGGAGAAAAGAGCAATTTCCCTCCTGGGATATGAATCTGCAATCTTTTGGTTCCGGGTACCCAGCCTGTACCACCTGCCGTCCTGTCCTGCCTTGTTCTCCCCAGATTAATGAGAAAAACCCACAGTGTAATTGTTTTGTTTTCCCTCCAGGAGGAACTGAATTTATTTATCATCCGCCTACGTTTATTTCAGTAACAACCGTGGAAATTTGTGGTGTGTGTGTGTGTGTGTGTGTGTGTGTGTGTGTGTGTGTCAAAAACCCAAAATAGTAAAGGCACAGGTAACATTGCAAAGAAACGCTTACCCCCCCCCCCACAGGCAAAACAAACTATTTCCTGTTTCACATGTAAACATTTAAAATTGTGTCACTTCTTTACTTTCACATATTGTTTGCATCATATTATTGCCTTTATTTTGTTTTTTTTTTATTTTTCTCAAAAGCAGTTTACAAAGTGTTTGTGTACTAAGCTCCTTGGTGACATTTATCTGTTTATACAGTGTAATTTTTACCAGGGTGAATCTCCAGATCAAAGGTGAGAGAGCAGAAGTGGGGATTCAAAACCAGGTCCTTCAAATACAAGGCAGCACCTCCAGCCATTAGACCACCTGCTGTTCTAGGGGTCCTGTTGTACTTGCCCAGCATGTAAGCTTAACTGTTCCCAGGGTTTACAACTTTCTTAATAAAACATCATACTTCTACTTCAAGGCTTCAAACCATCTCCTGGAACTTTGAACTTTCCGGTTATAAATCACATATCGTGAATTCAACCCCACGTCGCTCGACACGCACAGACTCATTACAAACTAAATTTTAAGCCTATAATTTCTCGTGCTTGCAAAGTGGTTCTGTTAACTCATTCATCATACAGAAATAGTAAATCTATGACACAAATGCGTGAAATAGAATATGAAATGCAAACTACCTATATGTGGAATTCAGGTGATCGGTTTTATTTTCCGTTGCATTAATTCATAATTATCTCTGTTTTTGCCATTAAGGTCTTAAGTGGATTAGTGTCACTTCCCACAAACATGTTTCCACAAATAGACTTTCAAATTTGTAAACTACATAGACGCTGTTTGAAAAACGCGTGGCATCAAGATTCAACACAGCTCACGTCACGGCCAGCGGGTGGCGCAGTGGTTGGTGCTGCTGCTGTCCGGTTAGAGGACCTGGGTTTGAATTCCGCTTCTTTTCGTCATAACTTTAAATGTGGGACCCTCCCTGGATGGCGGTGTGAAAAGATACCCGCCCGTAAAGGCGGGGGAAACGCTGTGAGCTGCTTTAGTGAAAAATGTCACCAGTTCACTATTAGCACCGACACGCTGTATCTCCCATCAAGGCTGAAAACCACCTCAGACAGAGTCATTTATTTCATTTTCCTCCTCTTTTCAGTCTGTTGTACCGTGCCGGAGCTATAAAGTTGTTTCGAAATGAAAAGTACTATTTCCTTTTCATCCCCACAGAACACAGCGGCGGGAAAATCAGAATAATTCTCACGCTGGTGCTGCTTCTCAGGTTCAAAAAAGAAGCGACTCCATTTCGCCGTTTGTGCCGGTGAGCTGCCGATGTCGGAAACTCCCTCTTCCAACCCTGCTTACCACCACTGGATACTTACTGCGCTTTTCTGCAACCAAATAATGGCATTTTAATGATAAATTAATATCTCTGCATATAACTGTATGATACAGCTGGCATTGTACTGCACCTAGTTGTATTTTTTGGTCTTTTTAAAGGTTCATTTTCGTGAATCTATCATCGGTTGCAGCCTTGTAAAGACACACGTGTGTAAGTGATGTGAAACCCATGACAATGAGTCTTCAGACACGGAAGAGAGTTTGAAATATAATATCAATCTGCCAACAGCGTCACAAAATAGGCACAATGGCAATTTGACATAAGCTTTGTTCTTTAAAAAACAATGGCTGAAGCTATAATCCTGTCTTGCAGATGTCTCCTGCGTAACATTAGTAGGACGTGTTCATATCTCATGCCTCCCTCGGTGACAGCACGCCTGGACTCCTGGAGCTCCCTCCTTTTTGGTTGTCAAGCATCTCCAGCTGATCCAAAAAGCTGCTGAACAAGTAGGGTTTGACCTGCCGAAGTTCTCCCATGTAACCCCTCTTCTCACCTTTCACCAGAAGGTCGGCTTCGAAACTCTGCCTACGAGTTGGTTAAAGTATCTGCACCATAACACCTACAGGATTTGATCGTCCTCTACACCTCAGCAAGATTGAGATGGTCCTCAGCTTCTGTTTGCCTTGGGGTCCCACTCAAAATGAAAAGTCTCCAGGTTTTCAGCTTTGGCTCCTGACAGCTGAATCCTTTCAGTAATGAAAAGGGGTCTCAAAACATGTCTGTTTCAGACCCATTTGTCACCTGATCTCCTGACATCTCCACAGCCTTGCATCAACTCATCTCATGACCACCTCTGACGGACTCGGCTCCGGGAGCAGCTACCGAGCCGGGAGAAAAGAGCGGCAGCAGACAGTCTGACAAACAAGCTGGGTTGCTGCCTGTCGTAAAACACACGCTTATTTATTCTGAGCTGGACGTTTCTAGAAGAGTCTGATAAATAAACGGGTGTAAAAAAGTTCTAACACCCCACCGCTTCCCACACTGGGGACTCGACGTTTAATAAAAATGACTCTTTTGTTACATATTGATGATACTGCTCTGACATTAGAGCTGACATCACAGGCATCTCTCGCTGGCTTCAGGATCACACCTCACCTGCGCAAACCGAAAGACCTCCGAAAGCAGAGCTCGAGGCAGAAGGACAGAAGCGTGTGCAGCAGGGACGGCTGTATAACATTTGCACCGCTCCGACATCTGGTGTGTGTGTGTGAAGTTAGTACGTCTGTTATTATTTCGAACGATGATGTAGAGCAATTAAGCACTTGTTATGCAAACAGGTGAAGGAGAACGTGGCGATAAGCGCAGTAGGACTCAGTGTGTCTGGAGTGGGAGTGAGTTCGCTACGGCCTGCAGACCGGCACCCGGGGGGGTCGTACGTGTTGCCTTTATCCGTCGACCTGCTCTTTCGCCACACCGATAAAATAAAGAGGCATTTGAGGTAAAACTTGCTTTTAACAAAAGTGGGAATACTGCGGCACGTAACATTTTTCTTTTTTCCTCTAATACGTGGAACATGCCAGAAAATTGGGATTATTCTCTGTGTCTGTACTTTAGATTGAATATATTTGGGGGGAAAAAATGTTTCAATTTGCTCCATTTATAAGTTTTCTGAGGTGGGTTTGGCTTATTTAAAATCTCTTTCGTGCTTTTGTGGAATGTTCCTGGGAGGCCGCAGATCAGTGCAAAAGCCTTCGGCTGCATTAGTGGAGTTGAAGGGAAAAAGTCAAAAGCCACTTTTGTCCGATGCTCCTGCTGTCTTGTACGGGAGGCAACTAAATAAACGTCACAAGCGATATTTAGCTTTATACTGGCGTCGTGACTGAGGAATAAATTAAAACTTTTGGGGGGATTTTTTTTCATCCCTTACATCATGTCCTGCACTTTGCCAATTCATCTTTCAGTTCATTCAAGGCTGTTTTCTCAGTTCCTCATACACTGGAACAACTGTGGCTCCGCGGTCCGAGTGCCTTTCTGAACAGCACGCCGGTAATATGCTTCCGCGCTGGTCTGTATTAGCGCTGCTGCTAACCGTTTTAATTTCAGGCCTGTTTAATCTTCCCCTCGCCTGTAGCTTTCATTCACCCGCCCCTCCGCAGAAGGTCTGAAAAGTGACATTAATGTGGAACAGGCCGCGGCGGCCAGAAACTCCCCATCCGTACGCTCAAGGTGCGCTGTGCTCTAACTGACAGCTCCCTCCTTTTATTTATGTATCTACTTTTGAGGTTGCAATTACAAAAGAATTTGCCAGCCCCCCGGAAACATTCATATTAACATGCATTGTGGTCCGGGAGCAGAGGTCTCATCATCATCGAGCTCACTTAGCTGGGAAAGAATAGGGGTCGTGAGCAGTGTTCACGGACACGGCAAAGAACACTAACAAGTCACTACATATTCATCCTCTCCGCATTGTCTCGTAGAGTGTTTTGCGGGGACGACGGGCTTTCGGGCACATGGAGAGGGCCCTCAGAGCGCTCGGATTGTGTGCGCTTATTGATATATTCACATCCATATTTATGCGGTCTCCGCAAACATATTCGCATCGAGGGCCGGGTTCGATCCGCCCGACGATGCTGTTTGACGGCGCCTCCGCATCGCGGATCCGGCCGGGAATGATGCTCGTAGCTACGACAACAAGCGAGGTCAGAACAGCAAAAAATGACCAAGAAAAAAAGGAACTGAAGAGTTGCACCTTCCTCAATGCGGCACGGAGCCAAAATCCTTTGAAGTGAGGCACACGAAATTTTGCCGAATTCAGTAGTCATGGATATTCCGGTGCATCTTTCTTATGCTTTCACTGTGTTCCCACATGCTAAATCACTGCTATTACGGTCCAGAGCAGCACACCGGCTTAGCTTTGTACACCTACGTACAATTATGTACACATTCGCACAGGTTTGCAATTTTTAATGTGACAGTGCAGGGCAAATATCAGGATGGAGGCTGAGGTGGCTCTCCTCACCACGCCCCCGCCTGCCCCCCCTGTGAGAGCAAGTTCAGTAAACTGCTGTGTGCTATAAGTCCAGAATTAAAAATCACCGAAGACCTTGACCTTACAGTAGCTGCCAGGTCCAACAGTACGGGGCACAGAGGAGCTGGGTGTCAGGTTACTTTTGTACAGCACACATCAGGACTGACCCCCTGTGAACACCTAAGTGCCACCTGACATGAGCTGTACTCTTGACACTCTCTAAAGATCTTTTTTTTTATTTCCTAGGAGCTCAGGCAAGACTCGGGCCTCTGGTTGGATCTCTGAAGCTCAATGGAACCCACCGACACTGAGTTCCTAGTCATTGTCTGTGTTGGCTTTTGCAGACGCCGGTGGTGAGATAAGACCATCACCGCTGACGTGTGACACTCAATGCCTGGAACTGTTAGAGCTGAAGGTAAAAAATGAGACACTATCGCATCTTGCAGGCCTATGTCACCGGACTCAGGAAGGGCTTTTTTCCTGCAGGCTGCTAAATTTTGTACAGCGCAGGAACTGATCTGATCAGCACCACCACCACTGACCACCTCCACGCCGCATCATCACCACCATCCCTGCTCATTCTGTCTGCACGAATCCGCTTTTCCCGTCTGTTTATTTAGCAGTTCAACATCTTCTCATCTATTTATTTATACCTACCTATTTATTTGCCTACTTATCTATTTCTCCCTCAACTTGTCTCCGCACCGCAGTCCGGGAGAAACTACACTTTGTTCTCTCTTATACATCTGCATAAATCCAGAGTGGCAATAAACTGAAGCTCGGACTTTGAATTATTCAAAAAGAAGTGAAGAAAAGCTAATGTCTCTTATATATAGACATATTTAACCGCATAACAAAAACACCGGAGCGCCCCAGTTCTTCACCAGCATGGACCTTCCAGTTTATTTACATTTTATTCATTTAACGGACTTAACACACGGTAGCTCTTGTGTCAAACTTGCAACACATTTAACACAAAGAAGCAGCTTTGATCTTTTTCACAGTGAATGGAACCTGTTCGCTTGTTACGATCATCACAATTCGGTCGCTTAACGGACACATTTATGCAAAGCAACTTGCCGTTTTACACATGAATGCAGGAGGAAACGCTTTACAGAACCAAGTCAGGCTGAAGAGCTTGCATAACAATCCTAATTGAGGAGCCTTCCTGAGACTTAAACCAGCAACCATCAGGTTTTGAGGTCTTTAAGAACCACTGTGCTCTCCCTGTCAGGACTTTCCCTCTGGATGTTTACGCTTATCTTGCATTTCTGTCACAGTCATTGCTGGAAACTTTACTAACTATATGTGAGCAGATGGATGGCAGACAAATCATACGTGTATTGTTGTTGTGGATCTCACAACTGAATTGTTCCTAAAAAGGCCCTTTGAATATGCAAATGACACCACGTTATCATATTGAAGGAGATGCACAGGTCATGAAACTGTAGACTGAGGTATATACAGAAAACCCGCGACGGCATCCAAGTTTGTGGTTACAGTAAAGCTTAAAGAGCTGGAGTTCTGAACCGAAGGCTGCTACACAAATCTTTAAAATGAGGAGGCCTGTCGAACCCTCGCTGATGGTAATTTAGAGGGAATGGCTGCTGCAATATCTGGCTGTCATAAGCTGTCTGAGCAGCTTTGGTTAAAGTCATCTCTGCACCAAATAAATAATGTAATACCGCACACCAGAATGACTGAAAGAGTCCCAAGGATCAAAGCAGAGAAAAATCAATAAATTGTATTGATTACCTCTCAATATAGTAACATATATAAATTCTCTATACTGCAGATATGTCTGTTCCAACCAGCTTATCCATTCAAATCACTGCAAGATTAAGAATTTAAGAAGCAGGCAAGTGAAACAAGTCAAAAACAAGTCAACGACGGCACGTCTTGAAGCATTACTCAAATGCAAGTCGATTTAGAAGTAGTTAGCGAAATAGCGAGGTAAGGATCTTTACAGTATTTCAAGGAAAGAGAATGTCATTTGAGTGACTCCTTAAACGTCCCGAAAACCCCACCTGGCTCCGGCTCAAAATATTTACAGATTATGATTGTTGGAAGCAACGGTGTGCCGGGTTCCGAAGTCTCTGTTACCGTGGCGGTGTCTTTCACTCAGGCTCAACTGAGAATATAGAAATAATTGGAGCATCTTAAATAATTTCTGCTCACGTATGTCCAACTCCTTCATTCATCATCGTCAATAAAAACTGGTCCAGTGCAGGGTTGTGGTGGTTCGGAGGCTAAGGCATAGGGTGCGAAACAGGGTAAACCCTGGACCAGATGCCAGTCCATCACAGTTATATAAACAGAACCAAATACCAATAGAATATGGAGATTATATTTTCTCAGTGCTCAGTCACTGCACACAGAAGGAGCCACTCAAAATGTTTATCCATTTCATAGACTGAACTTTTTTTTGTACTTTCTTTCAATGGTACCAGTTTGCCCAAAATGAATTTGAGGATATTTTCCAAAAAACAAGGTTTTTCCTTGTCAGGTTATGATACAGGTCCCAGCCTTGTTAAGAATTACGCACAGCAGTCGGTGCTGAGGTTTATATAGTTTTCATCAGTTAGTCTTATAGCAGTTATGTTTCCATAGTAATAAAGCAGCTGTGCCAGTATGAACAGCACATAGCTCAGTTCATACAGCATATCTATGCTCATCATATTTTCTTTACCCCCCTCCCCCCCCAGACTCCTTTCATTGACTAAAAAAACTGTTCTCCTCTGTAGGGATTTGGGTCCGGATCCAATGCACGTTATTTCAGATGAAGATAAAGAGGGGGAAAGTCAGCTGATCATAAAAGCACCTAAACACAGTTATATAAATACACAGGTAACCAATGCATTTTGACACATTACAGGACGATCAAGTCACCACGAGAAGAAGGTATCTATTTTCCCCACCGGAACTTCACACCCGGGTAAAAATAACAAAACTGTCAGCAAAATAAATAGCAGAACTAGAGTAACAGAATACGGACCAGCGCAGGTTCCTTATTCGACCATTAAAGGCTGTTGCTTTAAAAAAAAAAAAAGATTTTTTTTTTTTTAAATTTTAAAACAAACATTGAACCTATCTTCAGTTTGGAACAAACGACATGCAGTGTGGATTTACAAAATCGCTGCTTTGCGAAAGAAACTTCCGTGGATTTCCACCCGTTTCGTATTACCGCAAAAGAAGAAAACGGTGTCAAAACCAGCAATTTCACTGTTCTGGTTTTTGGCTGGAAGGTTTTTGTCTGAAAATCTGACCCCCCCCCACACACACCCACCCAGGAGTTAAACAAATGTAAAGTCATCCTCGCTATATCTGTGCAATATCTCCTTCTCCTCGGTACCTGGGAATTATTTATCATGAAGCCCACCAGACAACTCCAGCTGTCCTGCTTTGGAATTTTAGTTAAAAGAGAAGAGAAAGTACATTTATTTCGCCTGTATCTACAGCAGATGTGTGTGTATAATGTACACTGTGCACGTGAGATGTGAGGAGATACATTGTGTAACGGGCAATATTATTATTATTATTATTATTATTATTATTATTATTATTATTATTATTATTGCAGATTCGGTTCAGCTCCTGCAGCACTTGAACCGGACCAGTTTGTGAAAAGCCTGTTTGAAGTCGTCGTTGGACATGGTGTAGATGATGGGGTTGATCAAGGAGTTCAGGTAGCCCAGCCAGGTGAAGAAGTCGAAGAGCTCCGGGTGGAAGGTGCACGTGGTGCAGATGGGCACCATGAGGGTGTAGATGAAGAAGGGCAGCCAGCACACGATGTAGGCGCCCAGGATTATTCCCAAAGTTTTGGTGGCCTTCCGCTCCCGGGCAGCGGAGATCTTCTTCTTGTCCAGCAGGGAGTCGGACACGGCCACCTTGACCTGCCACGTGTGCGCTGGAGAGCCGCTGTCCCCCGCGGAGCCCTCGTGCGCCCTGCAGTTGAGGGGGCCGGTGGAGGACTCGGACCCGGGGGAGTTCGTGATGAGGTGCGCGGAGGTGAGTCTCTTGCCCGCCTTCCTGGGCGACTTCTTCAGGATCCTCTTCCTCGCCTCCACGTAGATCTTCCCGTAGAGGGCGATGAGCAACAGCGTGGGGATGTAGAAGGCGCCGAAGGTGGAGTAGATGGTGTAGAAGATGTGGTCCGTGTTCACGCTGCACGTGGTCACCTCCTCCGCCTTCACCCGGCGCCAGAACAGGGGCGGCAGGGAGATGGAGACGGCGATGACCCACGCGGTGCAGATCATGGCGGCGGCGCGCCTCTTGGTGCGCTTCTTGGCGTAGCCCACGGCGTCCGTGATGGCCCAGTAGCGGTCGAGCGCGATCACGCACAGGTGCAGGATGGAAGCCGTGCAGCAGGTGATGTCAGACGACAGCCAGATGTCGCACAGGACCTGGCCCAGGGTCCACGTGCGACTCACCGTGTAGAGCACCCACACGGGCATCACCACCACGGACACGAGCAGGTCCGTCACGGCCAGGGAGGCGATGAGCAGGTTGGCCGGAGTGTGGAGCTTCCGGGACTGGGAGATGGTGGCGATCACGAAGGCGTTGGACAGGATGGTGGCCAGAGTGAAGATGGACAGGGTGACGGCCAGACCCGTCTGCAGGATGAGGCTCGGCTGGGCGTCGCTGCTGCTCGCCTTCTCCTCGGTGTGGTTGGAGGAGCAGTTGAGAACGTCTCCGTGGGCAGATGGAGCAGCTTCCAGCAGATCGGCACACTCCATCCTTCATGTTCGACAGTCAGCCAATCGACCGATCAATCGATCAATCGATCAATCAGTCAATCAATGCATCAATAAATCGGCGCTCCGGAGGCGCTTCATCCCTCATTTTAATCCAAAATATTTCATCTGCACTTCTTGCCAAGCCGGTTTTAATTCCTTTTAAAGTTTTTTTTCTTCTTTTTTTTAAGTTAGCAAATCCATTCCGGTCTTCCTCCGATCAATGACACAAAATAAATCCCGTTTCTTTCTACTGTGTACCTCTTAAAAGGTAAAGGTAAAATCTGCGCTCGAGACTCTCTGGTCCTTCGGCACTGATGCGGTTTCACAGTGGCGCAGAAAAGTCCAGGTGAGCACAGGTGGGGATATTTTAACCACTTGGAGAGAAGCGAGAAAGTTGGCTTTATTACAGTCCGGTCTGCTGAGAACTAACAGCTCCGCGTTCGCCGCATTTTTGATTTTATTTTATTTTTTATTTTTTCTTCTTTTTTTCCCCTGTCCTCAGCGAGCGTTCGCCTACGTCGCCAGGGTCATAGTGCCCGTCGGTTTCGGGTCTCCGCGAGTCCTTACCGCAAACTTGTGAAAATATGTACGGAGAAGAAACGCAGGTCCTTCTAAGGTGCTTTCATTCCCACATATAAACGTGTGTTCATTTTCATTACTTCATTCTGACAGTTAACATAATAAGTCTTGTTTTAATTCAGAGGCAGCAACCCATATATGATCAAGTGCCTTGTCATAGAAAAATATGAGAATAGTTACGCTTTATGGTGCTAACTGTATAATAATTACATAATAAACAAAAAGAAAGCGAAGATTTTTGTTTAAACTGCTGAAACACATCTAACTTGTGTCACAATCAAATGTATTAAAAAGCCAGTAATGCTATGTCTCTAAAATAACTGAATGTCAAGAACCGTATATTGGTGGAGGTATGATGGTGACCAAGTACAATTCCTCTTAAATGAACTCCAGGGAAAGGCACATTTCTGCTACTGTTAGCGGTGAAATAAAAGGAGAACAGAAGACCGAATTAATGTCCGTCTCATTTGTGAGCAGGTGGAAAAGCAGCAGATCATGGCCCACTCATGAGGTCCAAATAAATCTTGGCAGCAGTTGTAATTTTCAGCCTCGCTCACATTTGCGTGATATCATTCCTAATGGAGGGAACCGTCGTGAGTCCAGCCAGAGGGCACAAATCACGCCGGTGTGGTGGTGACACGCTTAACCCGTGTGCTGCTGGCTCCTCCGTGTCTCCTGCAGAGGTCACCGTGCTCCGGCCCGCCACCCACTTCAGATCTCCCACATCTCGCAGTCGAGGCTCCTGCGAAATGCAGCCCTTCCCGGTCTGCTTGCTGATCCTCGGATCACGTAAATGGACACGTTTGCCTGTGCAGAACGACGTTTTATTTCCAGCTCTCAGCTGCAGTTTAGATGCGATCCGGCAGCATTGTCATAGCTGAAAATACATCACATCAGTACTTCTAACCTCCCTTCTTATTTCGCACGATATTTAAATGGTAGTTTTTCGAGTGCAAAGCGGGAGCTCTAACCACTATCCCACCTTGTTTCTCTAATCTGACTCCCACCTCCTGCTGTAGTCCTCCTGCTGACGGGACTTAACCCGAATACTCACTGTATGTAGCTTAGAGTACAAACAGTATTCCCAGATACTGTGGGGAAAAACATCAGCTAAGTGAATAAATGAACTACACTGCAGTTTTATTGGTTCTATATACTGTCAACCAGCTCTGTTATCTTGACTTACAGTAACGGAAAAACGGAGAGGGACAGAAGGACATCTTTACAGTAACAGGCGGATTCTCTTTAGGGACGGCCGACAGCAGACGACCTGGGATGGAGGAACAGTTGCACTTAGTCCAGAAGACACCTCTGCCAGCCAGTGCAATATTACCATGCAGTCCGATGCTTAACAGTTTCCGATTTAAAAAAAAAGAATTTGGAATCAAAAAGAGCTCCAGTTTTCAATGCCAGTGATCAATAGCTGGACCAGACGCTCGGTGCTGGGCTAATGGTGCCAACCGTCTGTGCAAAAGCACTAAAAATTCATTCCCAATAAATCTAAATCCATGCAGCACAGAAGTGCAAAAAATGAAACTTTTCAGAGTTTCAAAGTATAGAGTCATGAACCCACAAGTACATTGAAATACGGATGTGTTTCAGGGTTGGAAGTTCACTTGATGTACCGGTGCTTCAGACATCTTATAAGTGTTTTACTGAATATAATTCCTGAATAACTGTGACCGTTTTGCAACTGTTTAATTCAACTGCTGCATCTGAAGACCTCATTAGTCTTATTAGTCACTCCAGGTTCAAAATGACACCCTTTTCAACGTCTTGCCTTCAGTGGAACATCATGATGGAAAAGTACTTGATATATTTCTAAAGACATGTTTGAAATTTAGTGTGCTGATCGAAAATGGGAAAAAAGGGGTCCTCGATCATAAAAAAAGTGGAGGAACAGGAAAGTCAGGAGCTGGGGTCATATTACACTCTTCAACACGCTTGGCACTCAAATATAGGGGGGGGTCAGGACGGAGAGGTACAGCTGGGGGGTGATGGGATTTCACCGTAAATTAAGTTCAGGGTCTCCAAATGACCTTGTGAGCCATGCCGGGAGGCAGTGCTTTATGCTGTTGGTAGCACAGACCAGAAAGTGCGCGTGCTTGTATTTTCATGCAAAAACACCGCGGTAATCTGTCCGAGTCGCGCGCACACGCGGTCCGTAAAATGCGTACTTCTATTTATCCAGCTGATGAGTGACAGTGTTAGGCTCGGGCTCTGAGTTACACACTCGTATAATTATTTACCCGTTTACACCACGCAGTCATTTTTTACTGCGTCAGTTCAGGGTCAATATTGCAGTCTGTGGGAGCAGGGATTTGAACCAAAGACCTTCTGATTCCAAAGGAGTGCATCCTACCACGCATCACGGTGGTTGCAGAACGATTACTGTAAAGACATCACGACACTCCCATCCCACCCAGATGAACAATCTGCTGCTGATTCACTGAGCCTTGGATGGTGTAACTGCTCAGACCTAGATCATCACCACATGAACAAACATGTATCCATCAGTTTGTTGGCTTTCTTGCTATTACGTTTTCTACTTCAGTGTGCGGCAATGCTGCGTTAAAGTTTTATTTGCCTTAACGCTAGTGTTTAAATTCACCACCTGCCTCACTGGACTACAGTAGTTTAGTCTGATCTCCACATAATCCATCATGGTTCCGCAAGAAGATTTCTAGTAGCTAGAGGCAGGTGTGGCCCGTGTCTCCTGCAGATGGAGGCAAACTGAAACCCCCTCTTTGGCCTGGAGAGCAATTAAATGGTAGACTCTTGTACCAATTATCACAGTCAACCTTCTTACCCTGAGGAGGGCAAACCTGTCAGTGGCTCGGAAGAAAAAGCGCGGCACCGACAGCCGGTCAGACTTGGCGACGTGACGGGAAGCGACAGGTGCTGAGTGCACTTTTGCGGCTCGACTGTCTTTAAAACGGAGGACGTGAGCTGTTAGCTTGACCTGTGACCAGAAGATGAACCGTTTAATGATTTGCGCTGTAGATGAAAGAAAGAAATAAATAAGCATAATCTGAGTGGACGGAGGGTCCGTTTGACGTGGGCTCTTATCCTGTAAGCCAGACTTCAGCCTGATCAGTCAGTTCAGGATGAGACCAGGGACTTTTTCTAAATGTGTGATCCATTTAGCTGTATTTCTCAAAGGGACCTGACGTGGCGTTTTTCATGCACGTGGTGTAGAATACGGATTTTTCCGTACGGATGCCGTAGCGGCCTAGACGGTGCAGGGCAGTGGGGTGCAGAATGTGGAATGAAGGTTTCCAGACTAAAGTAATCAGTTTGTGTGGTACGACAGCGCCGTGGCGGCAGAACAGAGTACATTTAATTAGATTCCCAGTTCCCAATACACGGCAACTCCGGGTTTTACTGGCCGTCCTCCCAGTATGATGTGTTTGAGCGCTTCAGCGATTTGGGCTTCGCTGAGACAGCTGCGTTCTTGCTCTATCTCGGGCCCACGTACGGTAAATTCATATTTATAAAACAGTCGAAGCTAACACATTTCTTAACTACATTCATTCATCAAAGAACTGGGGGGGGGGGTGAACAAAATTTAAGTGCAGCACTGTGCACAATTTTGGAATAAATTCTGCTGCCTTTTCACATTAATTCAACACAACATTCACTTGTGTCCTTCAGCATGTACTAAACTTTTGCCTGACATCAGGCATAAGAGCTGTTATCTCAATTGTAAGGAGAAGTTTTTTATTTGGGTAAAATATAACTACAATGTGTTTGCCGTCTGAATCCTATTAAAGCAATGACGTACAGTACTGTGCAAAAGTCTTAGGCGCCTGTGGGAAAAATGCTATAAAGCGAGGGTGGTTCCAAAAATAATGCCATGAATACTTATTAATCAATAAACCTTCTAAAAAGTGCAGCAGACAAAAGAAAACCTCAATCACATCAATATTTGGTAGGACCCCCCCTTGCCTTTAAAACAGCATCCATTCTCTTATGCAAACCTGCATGCAGTTTAAGGTAGAGGTCGGTAGGTTCTTCCAAACATTTTGAGGAACTGGCCACAGTTCTTCTGCACACTTTGACTGTCTCTGTATGTCCTCCCAGACTGACTCGATCGTGTTGAGATCAGGGCTCTGTGGGGACCATACCATCTGTTGCAGGATTCCTTCTTTTTGCTCGGGATAGTTGTGTATGACTGAGGTTGGGTGTTTGAGGTCATTCTCAGGCTACAGAATGAATTTGGGACCAACCAGAAACCCCCCTGATGGTAGATAAGAATCCACCTGTACTTCTCAACAGACATTGAAGTTGCATGCCTAAGACTTTTGCACAGTACTGTATTTTGGATAAAAATGATTTTCAAAGATATATTTATTCATTTAAAATTTGAAGCGTGCAATGATAGTTTGGTCACATTGTTCATTTGGGTTATTTTTGGCCATATTTTCTCACTAAGTTTGAGTTCATCCTCAGTAGAGATGACTGTATCAGCAAACTCATCATTTTTTATCTTGTTTGTGCAGGTATTTTTATTTTATACAGTGAATTATTGCTGTTGGGGATACATTCCAGAAACCAAAACAATAGTCCTTCTTCGCTTGGTTTCTTTTTTTTAAGTTTGCAAGCAGTATTTCTTGGAGGTCAGACTATTATTTATCTTTACAGCTCTGAATGCAAGATTTTTCTTGAGAAAATATTTGGTCTTGAACACTGAACATAATAGGCATATTCAGCTGCTTGAGGTATTCAGTCTTTAATGCAGGACTTTTTTTTGCTATAATACAATACAAATTTGTTTTTTAAAAAATATATAAAAGTTTAATTGAAGCCTGGCTTTTCCAACTATTGGTTGAACAGTTGGGAAAATGTAACAAGGGGAGAAACTTCATAAAGGAACAAGTCAGTTAATGTGGCTTTTCTTCAGGAGGATACCCATCCTACCATCCCAGTACGAGACTTTACGATTTTACCAATGACTTCCCCCCATGGGGGTCTTCAATTCAGCCATGATTTCCACCAACAATGACGTCCACCACCATCTGCTGTGATTTTCACCAATATTCCCCCAAAAGGAGAGGATCCAGAACGTCTTCAAGTAATGACTTGAAGTCCCAACCACTGTGGGCTTCTCCTCACCCCCCACATGCCACTAAATATCCCATGGATTTTATTGTTTTGGTCTTGTGTTCTTTTTTCTTTGTTAAGAATGGAACCTCATATTTATGGTAATGTTTTTGGTTTCTTGTCCTGCTGCCGGTGACACTCGTCTGAGTTTCATCCCAGGGGAGATCAGGCACAACGTGGCAAAAGGTGGATTTAAGGTTTTTATTTCTCTTGCTGCCCTTTGTTAAAAGAAAACATGAACAGCAAAGAATTTTCATAGAAAAAAGAACAGGGGAAAAATGTCTCAGGTCAAAAACTTGAGAAAAACTTAAATATCAAACTGTAACAGCTGGATTGTTCCTCATTTAACTTTGCCACAAGTCACAAGTCAGACTTAACACCTCCCTTCAGACATTTTAGTCTCTCTCTTTACAGAGTCTTCAATTGGTTTGACTGGCTGCAGCTTTTTTAATTACTGCAAACATTGTGAAAAAATATATATTTAACCAGATTACAGGATACATAGAAATTCAACAACTGGAAACAGATAATAGCAGGGGATACATAGCTATATTCAAAAAATATGAAAAAGTAAATATATTTTGCATGTATCTGCAACAGATGTGCAAAACAATACGATGTAAAGAGAAAAAAGAATAATTAAAGGAAGAGAGATGGGGTGCGGCCTGGGCGTCTGCCGGCCACACACTCCCTTTAAAGAATTTCTCGTCTTTTTCGTAGACGTGGGCATAAATCAGTATGTCTCCGCTATTCCACAACATAAACTAAGACTGTGCACAACCGTGGCCTTTCTTTGCATCGGCAATACAGACAAGAACTCAGGAGGAATAAAATTTAACCAAGCCGAATCATTTGGGATGTAAAATTTGCGAGATGTTTGTGCAGTACTACCGATCCTGAAGTAAATTGCTCTTTTCTGACTTCGGGGCAAATTTGGGACATGAATTTCCGCTGTCCTTCATTGACTGAAAGTACACTTGAAGGCTTCTAGTTTGGTTGAATTTATTCTGTTTTTTTTTAATATCTGCTACTTTGTCTGTTTAAATTTGTGAATTTCTTTCCCAGCAGCTGGGTTAGCGTATAACTCACATCTCGTGGAGAAGATGCACCTTCCACCTCACTCAACCTCTTCCCCCCCTCAATTCTTAGAAAAGTTGATATTTTTGTGGAACGTAATTTAGTGTCTCTTTTTATAATGGATGTTAAAAAATGGGCAACATGGTGACACAGCTGCCTCACAGCACCCACGCTGTCCAGTTTAGGGGGTTTGAGTCCAGCTCAGTCCTTGTGGAGTCTGCATGGGTTTCCTCCCACAGTCCGAAGACACGTGTTTCAGGGTGACTAGTGTCTCCAAGTTGCCTGTAGTCTGTGACCGTAAATCTGTTTGCGGCCACCGCATGATGGACAGCTGTATCGTCCAGGGTGTTTCTTGGCACCCCATGGTTCTGGGGTGGGCCCTGGACCAATGCCACCCTGAAAAGGACAAACAGTTAACAAAACTGAATGAGGGTTTTAAAATGATATCCGATTTTTAAAAAAAAGTTTAATCACCTGTCTGCTCCGAACATCTCAGCTCCAGTGTGGCTGTTTGATGAAAGACTCTTGCTGGGAGGATATCCACATATCCCAGTGTGTACTGGTGTACCTTTGAGGTTTTCTCCTTTCTCCTTCTTCTCAGTGGGGTTTCCACCACCTCTTAATAAGGGCTTTACCTTTACTTTCTGCTCACCACTGGGGTTTGTCTGACTCACCCCCCCAACTCCAGCTCTCCCTGAATTTACCTTCTCATCTGTAGCCTCTGGAATTACATTTTTTTACATTTATATAACATTTTTTTGAGGGCAGCACTTTTTGTTGTGCTCTTGGGTTCACATGTTCACTTTTCAGTTGATGCAGGGCTTCCTTTCTGCGTTTGTTTTATTTCACATCTTACTTAACAAAGGGCACACCTGTCCAAGTGCTGAATGTGACTTATGATTTATATTTACCCACCAGGTGTTTACCTGTGAACAAGCCAGAGGATTTGGTCAGTGATAACCATGCGCAATGACAAATATTCAATTCAGCTCCGTCTAATACTGTATTCTATTCTATTACACGAGATGTTTTGACACTCTGCGTAGTCAGGCATATTACTATTCGCAGCATTATATCATTAATGTGATAACTGGATTATAAATTCTGTTTCCAGAAGGATAATAACTTCTGTGAGTCCCATTTGCAGGCCAAGGGTATTTCCGAAGCAAATAAACAATGCAGTGCAGCATATTGTTTGTTCCTTCCCGTGTTCTGCACATTCATATGCTTGTACGGCACGTGTCCTGCCCACTGTGGGAGGCAGGAAAAAAAAGAACTTGTTGAGTGGAGAAGCACAGCCCGCACAAACCAAAGACAGCTGTCTAGTTCTGCGCCGCCTTTGTTTTTCAGCCGGGAGTCATGGCAGAGTAAATGTGTCTTTCTTTATGCTCTGGCCCACTTGCTTATCAGTGTCGTCCTCCTCTCAAATAAAGCAGCTCTATACAGACTTGCCTATTGTGAGCTTGGATCACAAAATGTATATATATATATATATATATTTTTAAAATTGAACCAAAATTAGGCTATTTTTATTGTGTATTATTATTTTCCTTTTGTATTTTTGTGCCAGATGTGCAGATAGGCTAATGTATGCACTACAGGTGGGAATTGCTGAAGAAAACAATGTTTAGAAATCTGAAAGGTATCTGTAAGTCAAAATAGAAACAATATAAATATATCAGCTACAAAATCAACTACCTGTAGGATCGTGACGATGATGCAGTTCCAGCCTCTGTTATTCAAGCCAAGAACAGAGTAAAAAAGAAACAAATATCCTCATGATGAGACGACAAACACCAGCCCTGTGAACATAGACTATATTGGAAGGGCTGTACTTCACACCCCCTAAAGTGAGAGGGACTGTAAACTGGTTCCTTGTGCTAGAAATGGTCAAGTGGCAAAATTCCAAGCAAATAAACATTTTTTCATTTTTAATATATTTTTAATTGTATTTTTTTTTTAAATTACTGAAATCTGGCTTCTCAGCAAATGCATGTCGGTAATATGCACCCAAACAGAATAGAAGTGTGGAACCACCTCAATCCAACTGATGTTCACAGTGTTTACAAAGCACAGTGTTTCTGGGTCCTGCTGATCAACAGCGTATTGTTATGAGATGAATCACTAAGTGACCCTGGATATGAGCTTTTGAAAGCAGTTTTAATTACTATGTTTTAAAATTAGTTTTTACAGTTGCTTGGAGGTTTTTAATTTATTATAGATACCGTTTTTACACTGACATTTTTACAGCGCCTGCTTAGCAAATAAATGAGGACATGTTTATATTATTAACACTTTATTGACTGTGTCTTGAGGATAAAAAATGATTTTGATATTACAAATAAAACCAGTTATAAACCAGTTATAAGTCCCAATTGTTTCCTTCTCTATCAGATCACAGAGGGAAGGACTGTCTTTCACAGTCAGATTACCAACTGAATGACTGCCCTTCACAGTCAGTCTACAGAGTGAATGACTGCCCTTCACAGTCAGTCTACAGAGGGAAGGACTGTCTTTCACAGTCAGATTACCAACTGAATGACTGCCCTTCACATTCCGTCTACAGAGTGAATGACTGCCCTTCACAGTCAGTCTACAGAGGGAAGGACTGTCTTTCACAGGCAGATCACAGAGTGAATGACTGCCCTTCACAGTCAGTCTACAGAGTGAATGACTGCCCTTCACAGTCAGTCCACAGAGTGAAAAAGTACCTCAGGCAGAGGGTTTCACACAGTCAGTAACACACCAGAGTGAGATGCACATACACAGATCTGCAGCCGGTTCCTTCCTAAAAAAAATAGTATAATCTCACATGTTGTGACCGACTCTCCGGTGACCCTGACAGGAGGCGGTGGTAGATCGCTTCTTCGGATGACTCACGCAGAAGCAAACAGTCCAGTGATTGATGTTCCTGCAGCGGGACTCATCATCTTTTGTGCTGAACGCACCTTTTGTTTCTGCACTGAGACACTTTTTTTTTTTTCTGGACACTCCAGGTCCTTGAACCAGGCGATGGAGGACAAGTGTACTTACAAGTTTTCTTTGCACCCGGTCACTCGACTGAACTTATCTGTCTCCCTCTTAATGTCATTATTTATTTAAATATATCCAGAGAGCCTAGAAACAAAATAAATACAGGGATCTTTGCAGAACTAATCCCACTGATATTTCTGTATTTTAGCTGCAAAGGCCATTAAATAGATGATTTCAAGACCACCTTGGAAATTATTAAAGTTACTGACCCGAGAAACATTAATAAAAGCAGCTAATGAAGACATTTGTTAAGTTGACACATTAAAAAAAAACGTAAATACAGATATTTTGCAGATTTGAATAATTATATGATAATGTAAAGCATTTGACATTTCTGTGCTTGGGTAACAAATACTATTAATGCAAATCACTTTAGGATGACTGCATAGAATGTTTAATAAAACTGCTTTATGAAGGATGTGCACTGTAGAGCAGTTTTGAATAAAATCTAGCTCAGGGATCACTGAATATTATAGATAAGTGACATTAAGCAGGCATGAGGACATGAAGACGTCCGTCAGGAGTTTGTGAAACAGAAATCATCATCGGCGGCAATGGCTGGGGCTCGACACACACTTTGTGAGTTCAGCGACAGCGCCTCCTCGACTCCTCATCACTGTTTTCGGGGACCGCGTGCAGAATATTAATCCGTCCACCAGCTGGGTTTTCGGAGAGAGAGGACAGGTGAAGAGTCAAACAGGCTCTCCTGCTAGGTGCTGCCTCAGTTGAGCACTGCACTTAAAGCTGAGGAATCTGACATACACTTCTGGACAACGACTTGCTGTTACTCGCTTTAAGAAAGACCCCCCCATGAGGCCTTACACAGCATCATCTGGACTCTCTGCATATGTCATCTTAGCACTTTTTCAAGTCCATAGTCTGGTGCTCAGTGATTCTGAAATAGACTCTGGACCACCGTGACCCTCACCGGGACAAATCGGTTATTGATAATGGATAGATGGAGGGATGGATGGAATATTTGAGCCCTACTAAACCATATGCAGTTGCTGCACATATAAATTTTGCTCTTTAGAGTATTGTGACTTTTCCTTACATAACCAGCACTGCTCCTAAACTCCCGGTGATCTTCTCACTCTCGACCAACCAGACTGTGTGTCTGAGCTGCTCTCCCAGCAAAACGCTACTGTAGCACATGGCTATTACTCACAACAGGCCTCATAGCTGCATTTCATTACCCAGGGTGCACTGAGTTACGCTGCAAGATGGCTCATGCTGCTTTACTACAACCAGTTCAAAACTGCTGTTCCTTTTCCTGAAGAAATATATGCAGTGAACATCAGCGATATCGCCTACCATCATTATTGACTGCAGAAATTCAAAATGCATTACTTAATATATTGTTTGCTCAAACAGACCAATACACACACCAACCTGTCAATCGGGGGCAATAATTTGTTTTGCAGCTCCAGCTCTAGTGAAATGCGATTTAACTGTTTGCCTTTGTACTGAAAATTTGTTAATATGAAGAAACCGGTTCATCATTTTGGCGTGTTGTGTAAAGTCAGGATCCAAAGTGCTGAATTAGGTCCAGGTTCTTAATTTCAGACCCTTTCTTCCATACAGAGACACTGTTCTTTAGTAGGCCGTCACACACACACACACACACACACACACACACACACACGCACACACACCCCTGAGCGAGGTATTTACCCTCCCTTGTCTCCTCATTTTAAAAAACTGTACGTAGCTTAATATAAGTTCATCCTGGCATCAGCTAAATAAATTTTGCATTCCGTTCATGCGCTGGCAGATGCTCGTCTCCAACCTGACATTCAAGTCAGAACACAGAGAAGTGAAGTTGACAGATAATGACGCAGAAACGTTAAAGGAAGGAAACTTTGAAACACACGCAAAACACAGCCCTGTATTAGATATGGTCACAAAATAAATTTCATTTAGAGCTTCAAATTCCAGTAAATACCCTCAGAACGAGACTCATCTGCAATGAAAGTGAAGGATTAGTCATAAGACAATAATAAGGCAGCCTAAGGGGCCACTCCTTTGGAACAAATTATTCGGTTAAAAAAGGACAGCGGGCCTTAGGGGACACACGGGGGGGGCGGCTGCAAGCTGTTAGGCAGGTGATGTATAGGATCATGTCCCCAGGTACACGTCTCCACCGTCACAACTGGTCCCAGGAAGAGCAGATGCTTTCACCGCTGCCTGGCAGCAGCATCCTCATTTTTCTGGGCTGATGAAGTGCCGTTTTGCCAGAAGGTTCAAGGATGGTTCCAAGAAGCTTTGCACTTTGATAGGGACAAAGCAGAACATCCTGTTTTTTCTATACACCTGCACTGCTCTCCTGTGACTTTGACTTAAACAAATGAAGTTTAAACAAATGAAATTCTCAATGCAGCACTGGAAGCATAAGACATCTGAGGTGACCTGCTGTATTAACAGATGTTGTACTTTGATGTGTATCTGGAAGGACTCGGCGTCATAAAAATTCAAGACAAACGTTTGATGATTTTAGCCTTCAAAGGTATCTACAACTATAAAAGGTGGTGTTTGTACGGCTGTAATTCCAGCCTCAATTTAACTGGGTATTAAACTAATTTTAAACAATTTCCATAATATTACCTTGAAATCTGTAAAACATGGCACTTAGTTCACTGGCTGACAGTATGCTGCATTTTTCTCAGGTGGGGAAGGTTTTACAAAAATCATGCTGGAAAATGTTAATCTTCACTGCTAACCACTGAATCCTCAGCAAAAGGAATTCAGATTTCAGGTGAATCCTGGGTTCTGGGTTCTGACTTTTTGGGCTCAAACAGAACAGCACCTACAACAGAAACAAAGATATTTTTTTTCCTACCCTCTCCTTCTAGCATGTGCTCAGGCTAAGCTAAACCAATTCATTGCCACCTTTCCCAAGAACATTACTATTTACAATTATTTTTTTCTGATGCCTTTGTCCACAGTGAACAATAAAGTTATGTTTGTATATTAAATGAATTACCATGATTTACTCATTTATACAGCTGGGCAATTTTTACTACAGCAGTTAAGTACAGCTACTACAGCAGGAGTGGAGATATGAACCCGAGTTCTTCAAATGTCCTTCAAGTCCTTTAACCGCTTTGTTGCCAAACATGACCTGTGCTGCCCTCAGGTTCTGTGAAAGCAACAAGCATGAGAAGGTAAAGCTGACATTTTTTGTTGATATTATTCGTGTTAAAGTTAGCAAATGCTTAGGTTTTGATGCCGAGGTACACACAGCCACAGGTATAGATCACGTGAAATCTTGAACAATTGGATGGACTCGGTGACAAGAACAACGGACACACTTTTTTCCACACTGAGGGCACACGTGGAGGATAGAAGGTTCTGGAGACACCATTCATGTGGTCACCAAGACTCGACATTGGCTCAGATGCACTTCACAACAGCAACTGTCATTACAAAGGTGACCATGTAGTTAAGACCTGGTGCACGCAGCTGGAAAGGTGACCCACCCGATAACGGAAAAGGATCAGAACTATGCGGCTGTTCGAGATTCGTTCTGTCTTCCGACAGCCCGCTGAGGCCCTGGACACCCGCTGCGTTCTGCTATCGGATATGATTCAATCACTGCAGGAGCTGGAACAGCCAAATATTACGAGGACCTCATTAAACGCCTCCTGCTTTTGCCGAGCACCAGGAGAAGTTCACCAACCCAATTAAAAGCGAATTAAGGTGAAGGATTGCCAGTGATGTCATGACAAATTTCAGTCCACAAAACCCTTGCTCTGCTTTCATACTGCGCTGATGGCAGGGCAAGCGAAGAAACCCAAAGTAGATCATCAGCCGAGCATAATATTCGCGCTAATATTGTCGTAACATTTTAAATATGAGACTCGAGCCATATTTTTTCTGCCTGGGTGCACGTGACCGTTTTATTAGCAGCTTCTGCCGTCGTGCGACATTGAACCAAAAGTTGCGCCTCTGAGATGCTGCGAAGCCTAGTTTGAGGGCAAGGCCACTCCACGGCACTCGGACTGTCGGACTCGCACAGCCCCACTTCGGTCCGCTCTGTACCCTGGTAAAACCCCAAATACTTCACGGAAAAGGTGCAGGTAGTTTGGTGGTCAGGCCATCTTTTCAAAACCCAGGAGGAGCTCTGCTGAAGCACCCCTGAGGAGGGCAGTGAACCTGAACGCCACTCATAAAACACCCCCACCCCCAAAATGGGTAAAAATTGTTATTCTCTTTGGTTAAAATTGAGGCTATTAAACAAAATAAAGCCGGAAAGGTAACTGACAATTACAATGACAGCTGCTGTAGAGCTCTTGATGGTCCCATCCTTCTCTGTGAAGTGCGATTCTGAACCCATCAGAACATACATTGTATATATTTGTATTTCACTCACCAAGCCAGGGTTCATAAGAGGACATTTGAAACCATCCTCCAGTGACCTCAGCTACCGATCAATGTCATCTGATTGTACCGTCTAGAAAAGATGAGCGGGATGTGTTAAAGCACACAAAAGACCTGCAAGCCTCAACTATTGTTATCACGGTTTTTTATTCTCCTTACGAAACAGCAGCCGGGAGCCGTGCACCTGGGTCAAAATTGAATTCGGGTCTTCAAGGACGGCAGCAATTTTTAGCTGTGGTGGAAAAGACATTGGATTCCGGTCAGGGGTTTGAATGGGCGACTAGAGGAATGAGCGATGATGCGGGGAGCGTGATGATGCTCAGAGGGAAGAAAGTGGAGGTTAACGCGTGACGTGCGAAAGCGGCGAGGCTCGTTCACACACCTCGAGCGAAACAGGCCTCGTGCTTCGGTTTACGAGACGCATCGCTCTCTCGTGGGTCTTAACCAAACACACTCTGCCCGCCAGATTCTCCTCTGAGACGTGGTATTTGCTCACGTCACGGGGAGGGTGACAAAACTGTGTCACTCGACAGAAGCTGAAATGATGCAAGCGCTGTCCCAATTTTGCCGTTAAAAACAATTCAAAAGCACGCGGAGGTTGTATTTACGTGACAGTCTCAGACAAAAAAGGGAAAGTAACCTTTAAACCACTCTAAACCTCCAAACCTTTTCCCATCACCAGGTTGGCAGAGGAGGGATTGTGAGTTCACCTTTATGAGTCAGAGTAAAAAACAATCCTTCATAATAATCATGGTCGCCACCGGGGCAGTATTTTATTACCTTAGTTTTAAACAAAAGCACCACTTTAGTGTAGCATTTTCTACAGACGGCTGTTTTTGCTAGTAAAGTGGAGCAGTGGTTTTGGCTCCAGCTTCAGATACGAAGAACCCAGGTTTGAATCCCGTGTCCTGCTACAGAACCTTTAAGCAATGTTGCATTTATGGTGTTGGTGTCATGCAGGTGGCCAAGCCCCTTAGAAGCAATTTTTTAAAATCATTTCTACTCCTGAAAGTATTTCCTGGGATTTTCCTGGGAAAGCCTGTCCTGGGATTGTTTAAGGGAACAAAGCCTTCAAAGTTGAGCCCGTGGACATCAGCGGCACATTTACACGCGGAATAACGAAACTATCCCAGGTCTACGAGGTGCAAAATGTGTCACGCTCTTACTCATATGCAGCATCACAGTCGACACGTTCCTCGCAGAATGTGTTTATTTACGGCGTCCCGGCAGGGCAGAACGGGGGGCTGTCGCTTCACGCCAAAGAGGAGCTTATGATTCATTACCACAAACGTGGTCCAGGATGGGAAAGGAAGTGGGTCAGGACGAGCTCATTAGAGCTCTCACCTTTCCGTCATCCCAATGTCAAGAGACGGCGAGAAGTAAAGAAGCACCTGTGTGGCATATTGAATAATTTAGTATTGTCTCAGTTAAGGACCCAATTTCCCTGTCAAACTGAGAGATGCCTTTGAAAGAGGTGCGTTCAGGAGCAGCGCTGCAACATGACCCCCTGCAGCATCTCCACTGTACTCCTCTAACACAACAGTCACGTTCATTATTATCATTATTATTATTTGTCAACGGTGGGCTTCCAGACGTGGCTGCCGGAGGACCCAGGTGCAGAGCGTATTCACGTTTGGTGCTCGGAGTGAAGACACGGCCGCATTAATATTACTCACTGTCATTTTTCTGTCCTCTTTGTCCAAGTCCAACATCGAGCTATTTGCAGGGACTCGGGCACCTTTGGGAGAGTTTGTGTGATGACCTCACCCAGCAGTTTCTGCCTCATGATCATAAATGATCAGCTCAGATGGAATATACGTTCATTAATTCAAATACCAGAATTGAACGTGTTTTGACATGAAAATTATCACCCTTACGTACAATATTTGTAACAGCATTTTTTACTTCAGTCTAGCCATTAAATGCTACATCTTCATTCATTCCTTATTAATAACTACTTAAGAAGTGCCAAAACCGGGCTGCAGTGGTCCAGAGTGTCCCGCAAGAATAGGGTGTGAGACAAGATACAACTTGGACAATTTGGCTTGTGGATTTGTCTCATTCACAGAAACTGGTGTTTGAATGTAGGTGACTAAACAATGTAAATCACTTGGGATAAAATCAGGTAAATAAATGAATAACAAGGGAACCGAATAAATCTAGGTTGTGATATGAGATTTGCGTGGCTCAGTGGCTGTGGTTGGGCCACAGTGTCAGTGAGCAGGAGGCAGTTCTCCCAGGTTCCCCTGCAATAAGGATCGTGACGATTCTGTAGGTAAAGAGAATTTATAGGCAGTAGAACCCCCATGCGATGGGTATGAATGCCATTGTACTGAACAGTAGTCATGTTATATAAAAGATGGGTTTATATGTTCCCAATCCGTGCAGAAGCTTTTCATTCTACAGGACCTTATGATATGATCGAGAATGGGATTCAAACCACCACACCACCTGCTCCCGTTGGGTTTGTATTTAAATGCAGTTTATAAAAGAGTGAAACACTGTGTACACACATTAATACAGTTTTTACTTGTCAGTTTTCTTCATGGACTGAACTGTAAATGCAGTTAACACCAAACCCCCCCGGTGTGCAGTGTCCCTCAGACTCCCTATAACCAGCTACTGGTGTCATTTAAGAGGAGGACGCACTGAAAGGAGGGAGTCACTTTTGAGGACAGAAAAAATAAATGATAAATGAAATGCATTGTGATCAGAAGATTAATGAAGACGAAGAGCAGCGGAATTTTCCAGATGTACTTCTGTGTTAATTTGGCTCCTGTAGCAGTTTAGATTGTCATAGCTGTGAGCACCACCTGCAAACATTAATAGATCGGAACCAAGTCGGAGCTTTTTTAAAGAACAGATTTATAAGGTGTGACAGTTCTTTCTGTCATTATTTTTATAGCAACACGTTTAAGCATCAATTAAAAAAATAATAAAAATTAGAATTACCTTTGGTGGTTAAGTAGGCCCACAGAAAATCTGGATTCCTCAAAAAGTGGAAACAAGAAGCTGAACCACAGTGAGGATCTGAATCGATTCAGCACAGAACTACATCAGAACATATAGGCAACATGAAAGCATGCAGACGGAATGCGAAAAACCTTGAGCTACAAACATTCTTCCATTAAACGTCTCCTTCAAGGTTGATATTTCAGTTATGATAAATCAAAATTTAAACGTTGTCTTTTTAAGTAGCACAACCCTGCGAGCTGTACTGAAATAGATTGTCCGTTCACTTGGCATCCGGTCGCCGTGGAAACTTCTCGAACCCTCGGCACCGTCGACGGACCCGTTTGTCTAGTTGCAATGCGTGGACAACGAAACGTATGTCGCACGTGTGCGGAGGGCGCAAGATGCATTGCGGCGTTTTCCCGCAAACATGAGCGCCGACATCCATTCATGTGCTGTTTCGATGACCCACTGAAACACTTCCACACACAAGACCGCACTTCCTGAACGGACAGAGTGCCGTGAGTTGACTGTCCCCCCGGTGGGGTCACCACCCACTCAGAGCAGCACAGGGTGGCCCACGCCAGGTCACCATCGTACCATTATGACCCAAGTGTCGAGTCTTGAATCTGTGAATCTCCTGGTGTGAAGTTTATTAGTCTTATTAGAGTGATTTATTTGAAGCTTTTAAGCCAAGATACCTACTGTGTTAGATTTAACTATTAAACTGTTTATTATTATTGACTCAGGGTAATTTTTACCAGACTAATTCAGTTTGAGCACCTTGCTAAAGGGTAGAACAGCAAGAGCTGGGATTTGAACCTTGGTTCCTGAAGCAGCTTAAAGCTCATGACTATTCTACCTGCTGCCTCACTAGAGACCCTCACGTGTTTCAATACTGTATTTTGTACTGAGTAACAGAAACACTAAATGCGCAACATGCTCTGTTTTTATGGAAAAATGAAGAATCACCGTCAGCTTTGACTGTCAGGGCTGCATTTCTGAAGATCTGAACTAACCACTAGTTACGAAGACAAACAGTCCCAGTGCATGTAGCGCATCTGAAAGGATAAACTGTGGATCTGGACAGGTACACCGGTGCTCTGTCTGGAAAACTAAGTTCTGGTTTGACACCAAAAAACAGGATTGTTCCAGGGATCACATTAGTAAACTCAAAAGCGTCTTCCCGGGTGTTTCAACACTGCCTTTGGTATTGAGCAATGAAAACACTGCGCTAAAAGCTTCACATGCCCAATTTTAATAGAAAAAAAAATCATCACACTCAGGTTTGACCTTGCGGGGCTCAAAACCGTCTGCTTTCTGTATGAATTACTGGATGCAGCAGCGCCGCATTTTTCTCATTCTGATTTATTGTTTGAGAGACAGATGAAAAACCTTTACACCGGTACACCGTCACCATCAAGGAACTCGTGTTTCTTCATTTAAGGGCACAGAGTCGCTATCTAAACTTTGAATACTTCCCTTTTCATTAGCCAAACATGACAGAGCTGTAAAACAGTGTAAATGTGGTCACAGGTTTCAAATTTACATTAGTTAACAAGCTGATGCCGTGCTGGGGTGAGTCGGACACGTTCAAAAGCAACAGTTCTGCTTCCTTTCATCACTTCCACCGCAGCACCATCTGCGACACCCCTGCTGTCAACTCCTGATGAAGTGATGATGAATAATCCTCTTCGGAGGTGAAGAATCCTCTGAAACCCAACAAAAGCCGCCGGGTTCAGTTTGCAAAACCCGGCCGGTACCTGCGTTTGTAACTCGCCGTACAAGAAAGGCCCGGCTGGATCAAAATAAGATCCATCTGGCGCCACCGAGGGCACGACGCTGCTCTTCTAGGAGAAAACAACAAGAGCAGTCTATACTTTCATTAAACCCCCCCTACAATTTATTAGTGTCAGAAAAAGCATGACATACTTTGTAATGGATCTGTCGTGTTTAATAAACAGTGTACTGCGCTGTTCGACATGAAAGCCGCCAACTTGGTAATTGGTCCTCTGTCGCGATTTGGGTTTTTTTAGAGTTAGGATTTTTTTTTTTTTTAGATTTTTCATCGTTTCGTGTCTTCCGCTACACGTGCACGATTAAAGCCGGCCGTGCTGGTCTGCCGACCGCGAAGACGGCAAACCCAACCTCGAGCTCTTCCCAACAAACCAGCCGTAGCGCTCAGGTAGACGCTCGTGCTTTGACGCGTGGAGGGATCGTGGGATAGCCGTCCCCCTCCTGAACACTGCAGACTGCAGAGGATTTGTTTACGGCTGATGGGCCTAAACTAATGCAAATATTTATCATAATTGAGACTTGGGGGAAGGTAACAGCACAGTGAATAATTCAGAAAGATGTGAATACATTACCGCATAATAACTATTTTGCTGTGGTCCCACGAGGGGCGGGGGGGGGGGGTATGGGAACAACGCTAATGTTTTCGCCAATTACACGGCAACACATCATCTAACAGCTCGATCAGAGTCAAAATCAGAAGTCAACTAATTCATAGGAAGTGCGTTAAATGTTTAATGAAGGGGAATTAAATAGTATTTTATGGGGGGCTGAGGTGGAGGGTTAAGATAATTAAATTCCATCACTTTCACATCACTAAAGCGCTGAAAAATTAGAGGTTTGTCTGCAAAACTGCGGCGGGACGAAGTCGGTGTAAAACTGAGATGGCGGCTTTCGGCTGTTGTAGGGTTTACTGCTTGTTGAAGGGTACAGGGGCCACATTTATAAGAACTTCAACGATCAACCAGACCGGAAAAGATAAAATGGAGATGTTGTTGGGTTGATGGCAAATTTCTGCTTTCAGACCAAGCAAACCGAATCTTTGCACGTTAACAAACCCAAAATGAAAATCAACCAAAGATCCTTGATTTTGGCTCCTTTGAGGTCAAATGAGTTCCCTCTCTCACTCAGAACTGCTGAAACCCTCTCAGACGTTCAAGAATGGTCCCAAAGCACACCTCTTTGAAAGTCGCTTCGCTCCTGATCTTCCATCTGCTCCACTTTCTCTATATTATCTCATTTTAAAAAAGCAATCTCTAAGTTCTATAAGCAGCTACTGGCATATTGCGGGCAAAAAAGGTGTTCCTGGACTAAGTGGCAGCATTTCAAGAATCACATCTGTATGTGAATCTTTTCATTTGATGGAGAATTGCACTTACAGTACTGTGCAAAAGTCTTAGGCTCGTGTGGGAAAAATGCTATGAAGCGAGGGTGGTTCCAAAAATAATGCCACGAATACTTATGAATCAATAAACCTTCTAAAAAGTGCAGCAGACAAAAAAAAAACCTCAGTCAGATCAATATTTGGTGGGACCACCCTTTGCTTTTAAAACAGCATCCATTCTCTTATGCAAACCTGCATGCAGTTTAAGGTAGAGGTCGGTAGGTTCTTCCAAACATTTTGAGGAACTGGCCACAGTTCTTCTCCACACTTTGACTGTCTCTGCATGTCCTCCCAGACTGACTTGATCATGTTGAGATCAGGGCTCTGTGGGGACCATACCGTCTGTTGCAGGATTCCTTCTTTTTGCTGAACATAGTTGTGTATGACTGAGATTGGGTGTTTGAGGTCATTCTCAGGCTGCAGAATGAATTTGGGACCAACCAGAAACCTCCCTGATGGTAGATAAGAATCTACCTGTACTTCTCAACAGACATTCAATTTGTATGCCTAAGACTTTTGCACAGTACTGTATTTCTAAGTTTTACATCCATTGGACAAAAGCATCTGCTAAATGAATAAATGTGACAAGCAAAAGTCATTTTTAATAACAGACCAGAACTGACTCACAACAACAGAGAAACAGAACCAGCGTGTGAAGAAAATAGAAATTCATACTGAAACGAGTAAATACAACGCAAGGGTTAAAGGGTTGCGATATTTGCAGCACTACGGAGGAAGTTCCAAAAAGATGAACAAATCTTCCATAGTCATTCGAAATATGATGCAAAACAGCTACTTTCTTAGGGGATGATGGCTAGTCTCTCGAGTCAAACGCAGATATAGCAAACTAGTTTCAAACTTTCACATCTGACGGAGAACTTCATCACTGCTGCAACTTCAGCTTCTAGAGGACAACCGAGGCTCTCGTATCCCCCGAGGTCCCCACCCCACATATTAATCACACGTAACGCAAGAGCGCTGCCATTTTCAATATTTTTTCTTGGCGGCGATGCCTTAGATTTGCCTTTTGTGTTTCTCACTCAAAAGCGGACACCTTAGACCATCACCTTTCATGATTTCCTTTTGAAATGGCTGTAATTTGCTTTTCATTTGACTGAAATAAAAAAAAAAAAAAACAAAATTCGGGAATCTCTCAGATCTCCTCAAAATACATTTTTAATTGAGCTCATTTTTTTGGCACATGCAAAAAGATGTGTGTGAGTATAATGGAGTAAACTGCGGAGGAGAAAAATATTGTGAGTGAAGAGGTCGGCGATTTCTTTTTTATGGAAATAGAAAACTAATTAGCGAGGTTTCTATCGCACATCCTTTACTGGGACAAGTCATCTCGACACGGTGGAATATCAAAGCCAGATGGCTAGATAATATGTGTCACAATGCTGAAAATCCATGTTTGCCACAAACAACATAAATAACATACAGATTTGCCCAGAAGTGTGGCCATCTAATATCAGGGGGCTCAAAACTGTGGGTGGTCTTCCTCGAGTCTCTACAAAGTGAGAATGACTGTGGTTTATTGCACTGTGGCCGCGAGTGAACGTCTACACTTCACGATTCAACTTGGCTTTGATGCTGCCACTAAAGTCTTCAGTGCTCTGGTCCCTGGAGAAACTTGTAGGTGAAGTTCTCTGCCTGCCAAAGTCTTGGTTTGCTACACCTTGATCTGCAGTACCTGCCTACCCAAAGCTGAGTCTGAGCGCAAACCAACACGACAGGTTGCCTTGCATCCAGCAGCTTTGGAAAAGATAAGCGCAGAACTGCAACTAAATGATCTCTTATGCCTTTGGGTTTCAAAAACCTGGTCAAATACCAGCAGGTCCATGGTTTAGGAGTCTCAAAAGTCAGCCAATGAGGCTTCCCACGTGCCTTTAACTTGATGTTTATGACGGGAAAAACTTCAGCTACCATTCTTGGCTTCTGCCCTTGGTGTCATTCAGCGCCACTGATGCTGATCTCATCTCAACACATGGCATCTTAAAGAAACTGATGCAACATTACAACAATACACATATTTTCACAGAGGACTGGCAAAACGTAGCCTCTATCCAAGAAGGCCATTTCTGGCATACAGAAGCCTTTTCCACTCCTCGAAGGCCATCTGCCGAGAAGCCGAACGCGTAGGTAGACCAAGGCTAAATAAGTGCAACAAAGCCGGAGGAAGAAATGAAAAACTGCGAGAAAAAACTGAGTAGAAAAATGGGTTCAGCTCAGAAAGAGCCTCAGATATTCCTTGCCCGAGATAGAAAGGATTCTTCACTGTTCTGTTGTAGATCTCTTTTGGCTTGTGTGACTTGTCCAGGCCTTTCAGCATCACATTCAGACGGTCCATCCCCAGCTGAGATTTTTCTCCATCGCTGAAACCGGCCATGACAACAGAAGCTCGGAACTCAATGAAAAGCCAAAGACAGCCCAGTTACATTTGATCAATCCGCAATCTCAGTTTTGTCTGTGAAATACCGCGGTTAATGGCCGCTGTGAAATAACAGAGCGCTCTCGCTGAAAACCTAAAAACAATAGATCCCTTTGTAAAACAGCCCAGAGGCTGCCGACGTTCACTTGGTTGTCAGAACGAAAAATCTCTCATCTTCACTGTGCTGGACTGAAGGTCTGCTGGAGACAAACAGGCAGATCGATCTTTTCAGGACTTCGTTTCTGACAGATCGTACAACAAACAGCAGATCTAAGGAAAATCATATAAAAATGATTGAATACAGATGCGCGGTTTTCTTTCTTTGTACCCTAAAGCTGTATTTCAATTTTACTTAAATTTTCTGATTGTAAACCGTCCTTTGAAAAACACAAAATTCTCTTGATCGGTCTAACCAAACTGCCCTTTGAAACGGCTGAAATCGAATGCATCAAATGTAACTTTTTACTTTTTTGTCTCGTTCTTATTCACAGCAGCCATGCGACAAAAGAGCAAAGGAAATACTACGGCGAGAAGGAAAGTTCAACTGTGGCCGGAGTGACTACCCAACATTCAATCCTTCAGTCCCTGGGGGCGACGTTTATGAAACCCGACAAAAAGGCGGCGGCGACAGCAGGCCCCTAATAAACAATTTGATTTAGAAACGCCTGCCGAAGTGTCGTTTATGGCGCGCGTCAGAGAGAACAGGACAGGACAGACCCACACACAATATTCATTATTCCGGATAACTACTGCTTCCGACAACTCTCGGCATACGCCAGTCCCAAGGTGTGCTTTCATTTATCACAGGTCTCCCCCAACTACGTGACACCCTCGCTGCCTCGTCCGGCCATCTGGGAAAACGTCGCTTTGCGCCCAACCAACAAACTGATTTATTCTCGTGCGGCAGTTTTATTTTCGACGAGATCAGCTACAGATTGGAACTTGCACACGGATGCAAGTTACGCAGGTAATGGAGCACAGAGAGTTTGGCAGTTTGGTATTAAAATCGAAGACATCCCAGATGAACTCTAATTTTTATTAAAGTCACACTCTCAGGCTAATGGATATTTTTATTGTCTTTTCAAAGAAATCAAGAGTAAACCTAATTCTACAATGGCATTTTGAAATGGCACGAGTTTATTAATGTTCAATATACCGTGTGTACTTCCATAAAATGAGATCATACTGGCAGCACAGTAGTGCGGTGCGCAACACTAGCGCCTCGCTGTTCCCAGGCTGTGGGTTTGGACACAGGTTCGAATTCAACACGGTTTGGGTGGCTTTCCTCCCGCAGTCCAAAGACATGTGCTTCAGGTGAATGGGTGGCTCTACATCGGACAACAGTAGGGTGGTGTATTCCATTCTTCACCGCAGGGCTTCCAAGATAAGCTCCAGACCACTGTGCCCCTGCCCTGGATAAGCAGTTTTTGGTAATGGTTGGAAGAATATTACAATTCTGAACTTTTTCTTTAAAATTAAGCATTTTTTTTCCAGTCTATTTTTGTCACACTCTACCCTTCCAATACAAAATGAGGGCTTTGTGACCATGTGACTGAGTTCTCATCCCGTGTTGTGACATGTATCAGCTGTTGAGCTCCTCACTCGTATCCCGAGCAGGACGGGAGACCGGTGATCTCGGCCCCCGAGCTCCTGTTAATGACTGTTAAGCTGCTAATGATCCGATTGTCACCAGCCAAACATCTAAGAGGGCATAAATGATTTGTTTACTGACACGTCATGGAGCGGGCACTGTCTGAACCCCGCCCTCGTGGTTTTGGTCATCAAAAAAAAGGGACAATTTGTAATAACAAACAGATGCAAATTAAGTCATTTTTAATGACAGCCGAACTCGAACGCACTGTGACTCAGCAGCATCACTCTGCTGGGGCTCAAACTGGAACAGATGCGGCCAAAGGCAAATTTCCCAGCACCGCAAGGGGTGCAGGAGACAGCAGGAGTTCACAAATCACCATCACCTGTGCTCTGTTCCTCCAGTCCGCAGAAAGGGGTCTTGAATGATCATAATTTATTCAACCATTATCAATATTTTCTTGTCCAGTGCAGTGTTGTGGAGGTCCAGAGCCTAACCTGGAAACAAAGGGCACACTTTGGACAGGTCCCCATTCCATACTGCACTCACCCCTTTGCTCACATAAATACACACACTTTAGGCAATTTAGAGCAAATAATCCACCTGAAACACATCTTCGGACTGTGGGAGGAAGCCAGAACCACTTGGATGAAACCTAAGAAGAACATCAAGAGAACATAAAAACTCCAAACAAACTGAGTACGATTCGAACACAGAAGCTGTGAGGGAACAGCGTAACCTACTGGGCCACCATGCTACCCTCTGTCTATATTTAGTTTAATGAAAAAGCATAAAAGCATCAGAGGAGAAAAGAGAGAACCATACGTTCAAATGGCATGGTCACACTGAGGTTCCTGATGAACGTGTTCATCACCACTGGTTCCTCAAACACCCAACAACTCCTACTGTTAAAGTGTAAATTTACCAGTTACAAGTCCCGACGTCCAGCATTACTATGTGAAATACAGTTTATCGAGCGACTTTAAGGTGATTTTTACGTCTTCAACTCAGCTTGCAGACATCTTCTGCCACCTTGTGGATGTAAAAATAACATTTACTTCCCCAGAACTCAGTTCTCCTTTGTGCTGTTCACACTGCTGGTGAAAAACATGGTATTTTGTACCATTATCTACCATTGCTGGTGACGTACGGAACACCTGGGTGCAAAAGTAAAGATGTAAACCTTCAATGTTTGAGCATTTTCATCATTATCAGCCTGCAGGCACAAAGTTTCACTGTTTTTATAGTACAGGAGACTAAATATGAAATACAGTATAAAAAGTTCCTTTATTACAAGCTGGTACTATAGTGATTAGAGCTGTTGGTTTGTAAACAAACAGCTGTGGGTTAAAATCCCAAATAAAATCCTGTTGTAGTTAAAGTTATTCACTGTGAAGTAAAAATTACCCTAAGTGTAACCGGGTAAATCACCGTAAGCATCTTACGAGTACCCATGTAAAGCATCCGCTAAACAAATAAATTCTAATTTCAGCTTCCTGCACGTGTACTGTGTGTAATGCATGTACACAGACGGATGAACACTTTAAAACTACACAAAGTGACGCAGGCAGTAGATTTAAACAGATCGGTGGTTACAGGTTTGTGATTACAGTTTTAATACTAAAAATGTTAGGATAAATGAGGATTCCACAGACAGATGTCATGCCTGATCATTTTATGGAAAATACAGGTTTCAAATATTAAAATACTGTTTTTTCTGGTATTAAATCATTCATCAGGGATGATGACCTCAAGCAATAACACAAAACCTAAACTGATGGGTTGAACCATTATTAATAATGTTTATGTTCAAATTAAAGCATTTTTCTTTGAAAAGCACAACAACTATTAAACAGTAATGAAATTAAACTTTTAGTATTTACATTAAAACAAACTAGCTTGCTACAAGCAGCTTGCTACAAGTTTATTAGCTCCTGCTCAGTAATGTCAGTTTTTTTATAGCCATAGATATAAAAATGGCGTGTTTGACTACAGAGAGAAGAATGACATTCAAATGATATTTTTGTGCAAAGCAGGCATGAAAAACAGAAACGACAGAGTGCTACAATCTTCCAGTCAAGCAAAAGAAGAAAGAATTGATATTTCAGCAAACCAAGGGTCAAATCCTTTATATTTTGTACAAATAAACATACTATTAATGATAAATAGTTTAAAACTCTGTTTTGCCATCTATACTGTGGCTGTTAACAGTCATTAGCGCCCGAGATTTCATTTTTATTTAAATTTCAAAACTTCAAAAATAATTCTTACCTTCACATAACTAGACAGTGTTGTCTTTAAACATTTGAGTTCGTCATGTTTTCAATAAATAAGACAAGAAGGTCAGTCAACAGATTCATCTGAAAATAGAGATTTATCGCCAAACTGCATCAACACGTTATCTGAGGAACCCTAGTTCTGATGTCAGCGACAGAGGACAAGAAAAATGAGACATTTTCTCTCTGAATCAGATGCAAACCTTAATAAAAGGGAAAACATTCCATCTGTAGCAAACTTGAAAAAGCTCAAAGCTGAAATGCAAATATAATCTTTTAAGCTTCTTTATTTTCCATTCCTTTCAAGAATAAAGGGGAGAAAGAGCAGTCTGAAATCCTTACCTATAAACACCGGCAAGACATTCCTTTAATTACAATATTAATCATTTTCATTAGTGCAAAGTAATTTCATTTAAAATCCAGTGTGCTTCAACAATATTAGTCTATTAGCTTTTTTAAATATAAATACACACCATACGTGCACAATATGCGCTCTGGTTATTACCCTGTTCCAGCAACCTGCAGTATCACAGTATATTGCACATCAATCACATGAGAGAGGGGTCCAGCAGGGGTCCGGCAGGTTTTTTACATCCAAGGAGCCATGAGGGAGGTGTCCTTCTGTACCTGCTGGATAAACAGCAGAGCGTCATATGCGAAACCAGCTAGAAGCCGGAAACAGACCCAGCTTGTGGCCACAGAACAAGCCAGCAAACAAAACTTCAAATCAAGACAGTAAAAAACATCCCAGGGCTTGGAAATTTATCCCAAAAAGCCCATTTCAGAGAACATGTCTTACACCGAAATTAACAACAAAATTACCTTGTTCAGTTCGGGGAAGAGCTCTTGGACCGTAATATCGAGCAGAACATACGTCAGCTGAATGAAACGGGCAAGAGGACAGTCATTACTGCAATAAATGTACATATAGCCATCAAAAATCAGTCTCAGACGGCACAGTTTTATCCAGCTGATTTATAAATATATTTTTACATATGTCTGATCATTTTTATACAAATAATTGTGTATGGTGAAAATTATAACAACATTAGCAGGTCACTTTTAAACTCATATTTCCTGCTTTAACAAGCAAGACATCAGCAGTCAGCCAAGCTACTCACTAACTAAAAAAATGGAGCCGAATTGGAGCTGAATAGTTGTTTTGCACAGAGTGTTTTGCAGGTTTATCCACGTTGACGTTGCTCACCTGCTTATTCAGAATCGGCTGCTGCAGGCCCTCAAACAGAAGCCTGATGCCTTCATATTTGGCCTCCTCTCCAATGCATTTACCCAAGAAGTCTGTTGGAGAGAAGGAGCGATGAGCTCAAACAAGTGCATTTCACACAGGCTCCACGAAAAATTCTATTAACCTCAGCGTCTGTGTCGACTGACATTCCGATCGATCTACAGCTTTTCAGCTCAAAGAAAGAAAAAGCCATTCAGATCTCACTTTGTGTTCGGTTCAAAAAAGAAAACATACAAAACATTCACACCTCTGTAGCTGTCTGACTGAAGGAAGGCGATCAAAAGTGAGATGTTTTCCTGCAGCTGTTAAATTTACAGGAAGAAAAATAAAAATTAGTTAATCTGACCAGGTATGTAGTTTATCATTTCGTCAAAAGTCTTCTTGGCTCTTTTCTGCCTGTCTTCGAAGGACTGCGGCTCACTGCTTTCACAGAAAACGGAATCTGGAAATAATCAGAATGACACCTGTTACAGCATGGTGGTAAACACCCAGAGCAGTGTTTCAAAGTGTGTAACTGAGGGGAGGAAAAGAGCTGTGGTCTGTAGAGACCATGCACCTCTGAGCAGAGTGATGAGTGACACAACGCGGTGCTCCTGGAACACCTTGTCCAGTTTGTACTGCAGGTAGTGGTCAGCGTAGGCTTCCAGCGTGTTCTTGAACAGGATCCGCCCACCCATCAGCAGGTGATGCAGCCAATCGGGAATGTGGAACACCACCCTGCCTGCCAATGACATTTAGCTGCCACCACCACATTTCTTATTACAATGAGATGTCAAACAACAGGGGCAGCAGGCAGCATAGTGGTTAGTGCACTGCGTGCTGAAGATACAGAGTTCAAACCCCATTCCTGCTGTGCTAATTTTGATCGAGGATCTTATCGGAAGAATACAGTCTTGTAGTCAGCATTGTAAACCATAGCAAATCATTGCTTATCTAACAATCACTGCTGATCTACAAGGAGCCTTAGACATGGTGGGTGGGTGGGCGGGCGGGCGGACGGACAGATATAGAATATGCCAAATGAGGGAGAAGGTTGTAAGGCATTGTTAAATGAAGAACATTGCGCACTTACTGACATACATCAAGTAGTCGTATACTCCCTCCACTGTGATCATCTCCATAAAGTAGTTCTGGTTGTGCTTCTTCTCCGTGACCTCGGAGCGGTTGGCATTGTTTTTGTACAAGTCATTAAAAAGCTGCAGAGAAGGAAGGGAAAGATCCACTATTTGGCATTGAATACTAACAAGGAAAGAGGGAAATAAATTAAAATGCGGGAACCCTAATGCCAGGGCAAAACCACTACAAAGTGATTATTTCCAGTAAACACTGGGGATTATGTGCCAGTGTGAGTTGGAGAAGCTCATCAGTAGTCATGTAGAACACCTGATCCGCCCACCTTCTTGTTATTCTCGGATGTGGGGCTGAGGATGGTCAGCTCCGGGCGGCTCGGTTTCGGTTTAGGAGACTCACAGGAGTTGAAGAAGGATTGGATGAAAGACTCAAGATGCTGGCCTTTCTGTGATGAGAAAACACTGATTTTTTTTCCATTCCTCAAATTATGAATTATTAAAGAGGAAAGTATTTTCCACTTTATCGGTTTATTTTTGGTGAAATTTTATTTACTTCCAGTTTTCTAAAATTTCTCTCTCTATAGCAGATCGAATGTAACCTGTATTTACGTGCTCAGCCGAAAGGTGCCAGTAAAATGCCTAATCCTAACTTTAATGGATAATTCAACTCACTTTCACAGTGTTTACAGTTTGTATCTGTTGTTTGTAAGTGTTTTGCGATCAACTAATTGTGTTTGTAAAACGAGAAGCTACTTTATACAAATTATATACTCTTCCTATAGCATTTATAACTCTAGGTCACGCGGACATTTCAGTTTGTGTACACACTTTTTGAATATGATTTTGTTTGCATGATGAACACCAGAAGACTTGAATCACACACCAAGCGCATTCATTTGAATTATTTAATCACTGCTGCTTAATAATTTCAATCTAATATATTCAATGCCTTTAATTAGCATCTAAAATCTTGTAATGCAAAATTTTCCTAAACAGTTTTTGGTTTAATCCTCAGATGACTTTCTTTTGTGGATAATAATATAAACAAATCTTTTACCTCCTTTATCAGCTTCCCTGGGACAGACTTGATAATTTTTCCTGTGAAAAACAAAGAGGTAAGAGCCAGTCTCAGTGCAGATCATGAGGCTGGAGGAAGGGATGCTGTGATGGTTCCTACCCAGGTTCACATCAGGCAGCATCTTGTCCAGGAACTGGGACTCCATGCTGTGGGGGGACAGGAAGTCCGCCAGCAGCTGGCTGTTGCTCAGTTCAGGGTGCTGAAGCAGCTTCTGTTGGGGACAGAAGAGCTCAGTTAGCCTGTGGCTCTGTGCCATCAAACCAGTGACTGCTGGTCCTGCATGTTGATCCTAAGGGACGCTAATATGTCCTCTGGATGTGCTTGAGAATTAAACTAACATTTAACTGTAAGGTTTCACTGAGCTCTGAGGCTGTCATTTGTGAGAGGAAGTCTGTAAATCCTAAACAATCTGTTAAAACTGAGCAATTACTCCAGACAAATTGAGAGCATTTGCCCAAAATTGATACTCAGCGAAGTTCCATCCATACATCCATTATAAATAACTGCTTGTCCAGTGCAGGTTCACAGTAGTCGAGAGCCTATTCTGGAAACATGAGGTAGCGCAGTCCACTTCACAGCAAGACAGTCACACTCGTACTCGTTCAGTCACACATACACATGTTAAGGCCATTAAGGGTCACCAACTCACCTGAAACACAGGTCTTTGGACTGTGGAAGGAAACCCACGGCAACACCGGGAGAACATGCAAATTCCTCACATAGTGAGCTGGATTCAAACCCACTACCAAACCCACAGCCAACCAGGTGTGAGGCTCCAGCTCTAGCCAGATGGGTCAATGAAGTTCAAATCAATACCTGAAGATACTCCTGGAATTCTTCCCGTTTAGACGTTAGGAACTCATAGTTTTTCGGTCCTATTATCCTTTTGGAGGGCAGCTGGGCATCTGGAAAAGAGCCTGTAAAAGTTGAGGTAAAAGATAAGCAGGTGATGCTGATAATCCAAAATGGGACAGGAGAGACAAACATACAAGGGAAATTTCAAAAAGTAACTGTGGTGAGAAAAAATGGTTAAAAAAGCTTACCGTGAAATTCAGTGAGCTTTGATTCCAACACGTAGAATTCCAGGTATCGTCTATACACAGACCAATGTTCCGTCTGGTGACCAACTACACAGAAAAGTAAAAGCTCCAATAATCTGTCAAGCAGGTACAGTTTGTAAGATGCATCGCACTACCGAGACCACCTACACACGATAAAAATTATTTCAATTTGTGATGGTCTTTAGTTTTTTGACAATTTTTGTTTTTAGCTTTTTTGAGGAAATCCATGTACTTCTGCAGGTCAATAATAAAGTAACAAAAAGGTGCTTCTCCCAGTGAATCCCGGCCCAACCTCACGTACCTGCCTTTCTGTCATTGCGCTCCACGTCGATGCAGAAGACGGGAATTCGCTCCCTCTTCACCTCGTCGTCATAGAAGTCCACATAGGGGATGCTGATGTCCCAGGCAGAGAGGTTGCGTGGAGTGCTGGGTGTGCTGGCCACCTCCACGGGACAGTCATCCTCTAGCACCATGACAGCCTCCTCCACCTGTGAGCCCACACAGTGTGCATGTGTCAGATTGGTCCAGTAAAGGTCAACGA
This sequence comes from Arapaima gigas, assembly GCA_900497675.1. Lineage (NCBI taxonomy): Eukaryota > Metazoa > Chordata > Actinopteri > Osteoglossiformes > Osteoglossidae > Arapaima > Arapaima gigas. Next base: position 601,170 of record UFQX01000367.1, on the reverse strand, counting down.
AACACCCCACTATGTACAACTCATACTCAGATCTCTTGGCAAAGCTCATATGAACCCACTACCTCTAGACACAGTGGGTCCACGGCTTAAGACCTTTTGTGTAACAAATTGTGCATCACAAAATTTTCTAAAAACTTTTACTCTTTACTCTTTATTTTTTTCAGAAATAGAGGAGGCATACCAACTAAACTTGTGTGCCACAGCGTCACCTGATCCATTGACAAATAGCAAAAGTAGACAAATAGTAAGCACTGTCTTGAGTTTTTTTTTTTTTTTTTAAACAGCCAGCCGCCAGCCTTCCCCAGGTTTCTTTATTGTGCGTTCTTATTTACACTGTGTCATAAACTCCAATGCCAGGGGCTTCAGAGAAAGCAGACGTGCATGAGGCATCCTGGCTCCCAAGAGTGAGGGGCAGTCTGGTCTGAGACGGAGTCCGCTGCTCTCTTCACATCCGGAAACCCCCAGTATTGCCTTCTACTCGACAAAGATGTCATGCTGCTAACATTTTTGTACCTTTTTCATTTAACAGATACTTTTCTCCAAAGCAGCTTACAACTCAGACTAAACAAAAGTGCATTTCACCCACAGATTGAGACACAGAAACAGAGACATGACTCAAAAGTACAGTCAGGTCAAAACCACTGTTTTCACAAGCACATCACCAGTAGCTGCATAAAGAAGGAATGATGAGCCCCTGCCCAGTCTGTGTTACATTCGGCTAACAATCTTTTTTGCGTAACAAACCAACTCTCAGCCCCAGATAAGTTCTTAAGTAGTGGTCCCACTGTATGTCCTTATTTCATTTAGTTTCTAGAAACGCTAAGGTAAAGCAAGGTAAATAAGTAGAAAAAACTACCGAAGCAATGATTTCAAAACCAAAAAAAGTTACCGCTGAGCAAAGCCAGAAGAAACAAAAACATAAGGACTTCCTAATGACAGGGGCAGAGGGTCTCACCATGTCGTCCTCGCCTTCGATCAGGCCATAGGAAGGCAGCATAGCGCCCTCCATGGTGCTGCTCTTGAACACGCCCTTGATTTTGCTGCCGATGCGGCTGATGCCAAAGCTCTCACCACGCTTTGAAGTGCTCCTGTGCGCCACACATGTGACACAGGTGCCATCAGAGGGTAGAGATCACCGAAAGTGCCACAAGTACATCCAAAAAATGGGATGGGGAAGAGGGGGCTGGGGGCCAAACACTCAACTGTCACGCTGTAAAGAGTGGTCTACTGGGGCTCAACAGCAGGCAAATATGACAGACTCAAACACTTTACATCTGATAGTGGAAATTATACCCAAAATTCTTTTCTTGTCAAGATCACAAAACACTGGATTTTAATCACACTGGCTTTTTCTCTCACAAACAGGAGGGGGACCAGAAAACTCTTCTTAACTCGAGTCACCTTGACACTATGTTCCTTAATTTATTTACTGGTTAAATTCTGTAAAAGCCTAGGTTATAGTTCTAGTAAAAACAAATATTCCATAATTCATTTTATTTTAATATAATTTATTAATTTCTATTTAAAGTGGAAACTGTTCGAATCTTCAAAAATTTCGCACTGTGCATGTCTGTTTGTAATATGAGCAGCCAGTGTACTAAAAATGAGCTAAACAACACTTTATAAACACCGAGCTACTTTCCAAAACAGTACACTGCACAGCTATCGTTGCAAAGCTGAATACAGCATGAATGCATTTGTTCTAAGATATTAGTGCAACAATGGATTTCTAACACTCTAAAATGGAAGTACGATGGAAAAACCCAAACAAAACCATCCAAATCGTAATTTTAACCTGAAGAGATCTGCACAGTTACCAAAACTTATATTACCAAATAAAACAAAACTTACTGTATATTACAAAAAGGGAAAAGAATGTGTGGGGTAAATAGAAATGTCAATATTAGTGAATTATTTAAAAGTACAGTAAGCATTGCACAGTGATATGCATTAAAATAGTCGGTCAGATTCTGTGACTATACAAGAGACATGAGGGTTAGCATGAGTGGGGGGCCCTGTACACGGACAGGCTGTAGGTATGGTGGGTATAACAAGAGCCCATGCAGAGCAGGGAGGAGCACATGGCTTGTAATGGACCCTGACTTACTTCAGTGTGCCAGGGAGCGAAGTTAGGATGCCAGATGGGAGGGTTAGGATGGACTGAACATGGGGGGTGGCGGGTGTGACGGATGGGGACAGGGTGCCCTGCACGCAGCCGTGCCCTGGGATGCTAGCGGGTGGGCAGTGGTACGGTGCGAGCCGGGCCAGGCCGGGCCAACCGGATGGGACAGGGCACACAGACAATATCCAGGGCGCCAGCAGTTGGTCGTGAGAAAGAGACAGACACGGGTTAGTGGAGAGGGGCCAGCTTTCGCCCATGGGAGACTGCGACAGCACCATCGTCTTCCTCCTCCTAATTCTCCCCAGCTGCTCCGGTATCCATGCTGATCATACAGCTGCCGTTATAACAAAAATTTCCTCTGACAGCAGAGTGGTGGCCATAGAAATGGAAATCTCCAGTTGGAGGTAAGAACATTTTTTGGGAGTGAAAGCTACAAAGTAGGATAAGGAATACCAATTAGGTGATCGCTTACAAAAGATTAAAAATATACTCATCCCTTATATAACAGGGTCCAGTACAAAAAAGAAACCTCTATAGTGGTTGTGAAAACAGGACTACGTACCCCTTTTTCAAACATGGGTATATTATTGAGTAAAAAAGGAAAAAAAAGAAAAAAGGTCATTTTACTTCCACGACAGGCATTTAATTCTGCACAACAGGTTGGATCAGATATTTTGGTGTCTCAAACCCTATAGGTTTTCATCACTCATTGATATCAAACTGGCCACTTTCTGGCTGTAACTGGTGTATTAACCGCTAAATTAGCCTAGAGGACCATCTTAGTGTCAAACGTGTGTCAGTAACACTACACAGCACCTGCACCAGAATGGTGTCTGTGTGCTTAGCAGAGTGACATTGCCAGTGATCTTACAACCTTTATGCTTACGACCTTTACACCATAAACTTTCAAATGATCAAAATGTCTGCTGAAAAAGTTATTTAAAAAAGTGCAAAAGCCAGTAGGAAAGGCTGAAACATGTAGAAAAGAAAAATTGAAAGGTAGTAAGAAATTATATTTGCCTAATGGGATGATTTCACTGAACAAACATTACATTGAATGGCGTGACTGGAATTAAGGTGGTTGTCAAAAATATATAAATAGGACAGAATAAAACAGGACAGGATTGGGTAGAACTTTACTGATGCCTGCAGGAAAATTCACACAAAACTGGTGAATAACAGTACAGCCACCAGTTTTCAAAAGTTTATTGCTGATTCTTTCAAATATTGTGGGCTTTAACTTTGTTACAAAGGCAGCTTTGGGTACAGCAGGTCATGTTCAGGTAAACTTCAGTTTCATGTACCGCATACAGCACTCAGATGGACAGCTGGGTGACACAGGTTCACAGCATGCATGGGACATACTTACCGGATGTCATCCAAACTCAGGCTATTTCTGCAATAACAGGCACAAGGTGTTACCTGTGTGAGGGTCAAAAAGTCTACCTCCCCATCTCAACCCCCCCCCCAGCAGACAACACATGCGCCACACTGACCTTCCTCCAACAGCAAACTATATTATCTTTGATGGGGCTCAGGGAAGTAAATAAGTTATAGGGCAAAACAACCTGCTTCTATCACAAAGAACATGCAAGGCCACGCTGCAGCAAAGAGTCTAAATGCAAGTAAAGTGTGTTGATGGGCAATACAGACTGGTAAGATGAAGGAGGAACACCCACCTGCTCAGTCTGGAGTTCCTCACAGGAGATTCGGCACCTCTCAGCAGCTGCCTGAAATACTGAGCAGTGGAATAGCATAAAATTTCTGCTTTACGTGTGTGTGTGTGTGTGTGTGTGTGTGTGTGTGTGTGTGTGTGTGTGTGTGGACCACATTTAATTGATTACCTCATCACTGTGACAGAACATGGGGGTGAAAACGTTTTCCAGGAGCGACAGAACTTGTTCGTACGCCTCGAACAGACATCGCATGGTCTGCAGCTTCACCACGCCTGTGTAAGGACCCTCAGCAACTAGTAGAGGCCACAAGGAACACGCAAACACATGTACAACCTGCAGGTTGTTTGTTCCAAGTCCCCGATAGAGCATTGTCAACTTAAATTGTTCAAATACCTATTCTAGATTGTTACAGTGGAATATTCAGCTGGGGAAAGGGGTATAAGTTTCAAACAGCACGAAGTATCATTTCCTGAGTCATCACCAGATTTTAAAAACTGTAAACGTCAATACAGATATACCTGAACTAGGGCCGTAGATATGTTCTTAAGAAATAGAGCATTATAAGAGGTCATTAATGTAGTTTGTTGTATAAATGGAACTTGAAAACTGCGAATTTGCCACACAACACAAAATGGATTAGTTAGTAACAGTACAGAAACACAGACAACAGTCTATTGTATGGATAAGAAATATAAAATTCCTAAACAATTTCCTCTGAAAATTTTTTTGAAATATAAAAAATGACTCAAAGACCTAAAGTACAAGAGCACTAGCATGAAGCAAGGTAGTACTAATCAAAGCATTACTATATTTTACCATGTCAAAAAGTAACTAAAAATAGCTTATAAAATGTTGTTTTCTTCGTATTCTGCAGATGTGTCTCACGGTTAACCAGGGGTAAAACACTGTAGTTTTAATAAAGAGACCCATTAACAAGGAAACTCGTTAAAATCCACTAACTTTGTCGTATTTCTTCCACAATAAAGGGGTCAAAGCGGATTTTGTCAACACTCTCATCCAGACAGTAGGTTTTGTAGATCTTCACGACCTCTTCATGAAGCAGCATCATCTCTGAGTCAGCAAGCTCTGGACACAATATCCTGTCGTTGAACTCCTCTGGGGAAGAGAGGAGGAATGGCCATTTTTCGAGCTCGGCGAATTTCACTGAATAGATCTCTGATGGACCATAATCATAAAAAGTCACACAGCACCAGTGTTCTAAGGGGAGCCAGAGACTGAGAGCCTATACAGTAGATGCGTGTAGACAGAGGGGACATATGAACTCACCCACTGTGAGGCAAAACTGGAGCACATGCACAGCGCCCTCCTGCTTCAGGAAGTTCATGAAGCGGAAGAGAAGGTCCTGCTGCTCACGGATTTCCTTCAGCTCCAGCTTCAGTACCTGAGGAGCAGGTGAGCAGGTGGAGTCAGTGTGAGGAGTTGGAGAAGTAAAGTCACCATTGCTTCCCCACCAACAGTTCCCTTACAGATGCCTTCTTGTTTCGGGGGTCTGAGTACTTCTGCAGAAATGGGACCATGGTTGAGGAGGGCTCCATGGCTGGTTCGGGCTTGAATAAACATACAAGAGTCACGTAAGACAGGACTGGCAGCTGTAGTGGTGACAGCTTTAGCTTTAGACTCATAAAACCCAGGTTTGAATCCCCACTCCTACAGCAATATCTTTGACCAAGGTAATCACCCTGAACTGCTCCAGTGAAAAAATTACCCAGCTGTATAAATAGATAAATCACTGTAAACAGCTTTGCACTGTAAGTAACTTTGGAGAAAAGTGTCAGCTAAATAAATAAATATCTGTAAACAGCAACTATCAGATGTCATTTTGGATACAAGAATCTGCTAAGCAATTAAAACAAGGTTTGGTTTTTTCTACAGTGAAGAATTTGCTTGCAGTACAGAGAAACCACAAATAAAAGAGCACAGTGAATATACTTACCGGAGAGTTGTCAATAAATATAAGCAGCAAACGATTCACTGTATCCTGTGGTAGTAAAAAAAAGATATACAGAGCGATTTAGACCAGCCACTGCAGGTTTCCATCTGTTGACCGCAGCATTGACTTGATCATACCTGAACCCAACCTCATCAGACTGTCTCTAGGCACAATAGAACAAAATGCTGCATTTCAGGTTATGGAAAACACAAACTCACAGGGTCCGCCAAGAAGTCCATGGAGGGAAGAAAAACGGAACCAGCCAGGACCTCCTGAATTAGAAGCGTGAGGGATCTGGGCATCAGAAAACACACCCAGTGAGCATCTGGCCATAGTTTACAAACTTCCATTATCAGATACCACTTGTCCGGTGCAGAATCACAGTGGTACAGAGTCCATCTTTGAATCATACGATGTGAAATGAAAAATGTGTTTGGACTGTGAGAGGAAACCAGAGCACAAGGAAGACACCGACAAAAATGAGGAGAACATGTAGACTGTACACAAACTGAGTTAGAATCAAACTCAAGTTTGAACCTGCAGGCCAGGAACCTGTGAGGCAACCGCGCTATCCTTTTCCATCTTAGACGGCAAAACCTAAAGTTATAATGTACTAATGTAGTATATGGTATATTTAAGGTCCAGACTATAAATCTGGCATAAAGACACCCTCCTCTCCACACATACCGGCAGTCGGTGGCCTTTGGCGGGAGGATGTAAGGAAAGAGCGTCTCCGTCAGCTTCCGAAGGTAGAACAGCTCCTCCCTCCGGCTCCGTAGGGCTACATGGAGGTCGGGGCCGTACTCCTCCAGAGCCACCTGCTGTAGGCCTTCTGCATTCTTCACTACAGGAGCATGAGAAAACACAGGTGAGCCGATCATATGACCAGAGGCCATCTCAACCCTGCTCACCGGTTATTATTAATCATCCCTGTGCTGTATGTACAATTCCATTAGAAGAACAACTTTAGCACATTTAAAATTTATTTGTCTGTACTGATCAATACACCATTTCATCCAGCATTTCTCTAACATTACACTCCACATTATTCTTTATGTATAACTGGCAACATAATACCTTTCTGTCGTGCTTTGGTAATTATTTCAATATGCTTCATGGCAGCTTTCAGCAGTTTCAGAGTAATGAGAGATGGAATATCAACCTGCATTTAAATGCAAAATGGGACCATTAGTCAAGTAACATTAGTGAAGTTAATGTTATAGAGTTTATACTGTTTACCTTCTGAGCGCGCCGAACCAGCACAGCTGCGAGGAAGCGTAGAGTCCCCCGCAACTCGTCCACAAAGGCCTCATCATCTGTGATATCCCTAGTGAAAGAAAAGCTTTATTAAAACGATGTACAATGTCACTGAAGACATTTTGAGAAAAAGAAACCACTAACCTGTACCAAGGGTAGATAAAGTTTTCTAGGACTAACTCCAAAATCTGCAAGAAAAAAAGTATTATTATTATTATTATTATTATCATCATCATCATCATTAGTGGTGGTGCTGGTCGGTAACAGTTGACTCAAATGCACTTAAAGACAACAAATAATATAATTATCAGTATCTTGAGTTATGGGCCTTTCACCTCTGAAAGGGAGGCATCCACTTTTGAGTGCACTTTCAAATCCAGCCATGGCTGATAGTTTTCCAGCAGCAGGGTTGGTCTGTAAGGAAGATATTGAAGCACATGTAGCACCTACGTCATTTCCAGAAGAAATTATTTAACCCACATAATAATTATAACACAGAAGATTTGTTCATAATTTTTTTGAACTACACTATGCTATACAACCCTTGCGACATATTATAATCTTTTCCTCTTATGCTGTATCTATAATAGAGCTGCGTATTTATTTTCAGGTGTAATGATTCTTTCTCTGTTGTTGTGACTAAGTTCTATAGTTAATTTAAAAAAAACATTAATGTAATTTCTTGAAAGGTGTCTCTCACCACAGTTATTAAAGGAGCTGCTTAGTACTTCATATTTCCATCCTTTGGTTAGAGAATTTTACTAAGGAATAAAGTCAACCTGTTTCTTCTCCACTAAGCAGTGATTTGTGCTCAACTCTGGCCAGTTTGTTTTTATCCCTGCAGTGAGGACACTGCCCTACCTGTGCCGTTTGCACTTTATTTTCCCACATACTGCACAGCTATGACCCAGGGGGAAAAGCTCCTGCTGCAAATGCTGAAAGAGGACAGTAAACAACAGTCAAAAAGTCTCCTCTAAAATCCACGAGGGCTTTCAACAGGTACGATGAAAGTTTATTCTGACTTTATTCTGCACATGCTGCCATTACCTTGGCTTTTGGCTTTATTGTAAATAACATGTTGGGCAGAAGAGATTCAGGGCCAAGCGAACAATAGAAAACAACAACCCCAGCCAGAAAAGACCAGAAAACCATTAAGACGTGAAGATATCTGAGAAAATATTAAGAAGGGATAAGAACAAATGTTATTGTTTTACAGGTTTACCCAACAAATCAGGTTGCAGATAGCTGTTATCAACTTTAAGTACAATGCATCGCACATCTGACTGAAGATCTGCATGCATCTTCACACAGACCCACATTACGTACCTATTCAGAAGAAGGGTGCATAAAAGTAAAGAAAGCATGAGGAAGCAGAAGACTGGATACTGGCGGCCCAATTCTCTGAAGAGGTCCACCTTGAGCCTCAGCCTCAGGATTTGCAGGCAGCCTCTGCACCCCGGCATCCTGGACTCTGTTGGGGTGGAGTAGGGTTTGCAAACGGACAAGAGGGAAAATGAGAGAGCGCGTAAAACCACATCACCGTTCTGTCACAATAGACAGGTCATGCATGCATCATTAATGTGAGGTTCATGCATTAAATCACACATGGGCTATGAGAAGCCAGCAGCAGGTATAGCAGACATCAAGCAAAAGTAATCATCAGTACTTACAGTAAACACATTAACCAGTCTTTAGCAGACTTTGGTCTTATATTCTTATATACGGCAGTTTTAAATAGGCAGCATCAATCAGTGCACGTATACTCATATTATTCGTGTGTAATAAAATACCTGCACCAGCCTGCACTCGCAAAGCGTGCTTATTAAGAGCTAAACGTCAATGTTTCTCCCAGGTTCTGAAAAAAAATGCGTCTTTACTGGCTTGAAATGACAGTGATGTTTTCTGTTTGGACGCCTTGAGTTCGGTCTGATTGCGCAACTTCCGGCCAGGGCAGCAAGTGCCGAAGTATTACTTTCTATTTCCGGTACACAGCGGGACGTCACATTTCAAAATAAAAGCACCTTTAACATTTAAACTCGCGTTATAAAACAGCTTGTTCATATTAAAGATTTTTTTTTATGTTTACGGGGGTTGTCCATATGTAAATATCATATTAAATTATTTGTAAAAGTTGCTCGCACTGACTGAAGGACTGGATGTCTTATAATTAACAAAAACGTGTGTTTTATACAATGTGGAAATTTGGATTTTACACAACAGACAAACAGATTTTGGGTATCACACCCTTAACATGTTTTATTCAGAGCTTTTTTATCAGATGCCATTCAGCTTTTTCTTCCTGAAAGATTGCTTCAAACAGAAACGATGGATGAAAAAGCAGCTAATAACTGCTTTCATGCACTGTATCTGGGCTTTTAAATGTTAAAATTTGTTCATGCAAAAATATGTCTGTTGAGAAAACGTAAGAGTGCATTATTGGCCTGCGGTTTGATGGTCAGCTGTAGAGGCCAAATTCAGTCAGTCTCTGACTGTGTACGTGTGTAGGCGTGAGAGCATCGAAGCCCAGTGTATAAGAAACAGTTATGAAGGAACATTGTCTGTGGAGAGGAAAGTGTGTCCATCCCAGATTCCCCCAACAGAATGACGACTGGTATACAGGGCACCTCAGGCCCATGTTTGTAAGGTGTAAAAAACATTGGTTGGTGAGATAATATGCAAAGAGCACAGCTACTTCCATGTACAGTACCTCCCAAAACTGAGTCCACCTGCAGGAATCATCCCCCCTACAAGTGATGTGGTTAACAAGTTTGACGAGGTAATGAGACACCATGTCCCTTCAGTTCTTCTGCATCACTTTCCAGAGGAGGATGACACCTGTGGGTCACTTTGCTTTAACTCTTCTGTCCAGTTCATCCTGGTGTTACCCTGCTGTGCTCAAACTTTTCACTGGAAATCTGTGTTAACTAGGGGTCAAAAGGTGGCACTCTGACCAGAGTGCAAGACAATATGTACATTAGCACAAATTTGAAAAGGTGGTTAACGTTCAAATATTTAAAAATATATACATATATATATATATATATATATATATAAATATATATATATATATATATAAATATATATATGTAATACGTTATGTATACATACAGTAATAGTATGAAAAATTAAACCAAAATAAATGTAACTATAAATGTAAACATCTGTACATCATATCTTGACAAAGATGATGTAATTAGAAAAAAAATACTACTTTAAAACAGCAGTTTAATCCACACATTCATTGCAACTGACTTTGCTGTGATCTGAGTTGTTAGGAATGAACAGACAGGACACAAAGACTATATGAGATAATATTAAGACAATGAACAATAACAATAAAACATAATTATAGCCTTTATTAAAAAAATAAATTACTCCCCTCATCTAACAGTATAAAACAATTTATTTGCAGGAATGCAAAAAAAGTTGTTGGCAACCAACTATATTTGAAACTGGTAATATCTTTTCAAAAGGCTTGCTGCAATGGTACATAATGAGAGGAAGAGAACCATGTACAAAATTGTTTTTTTTTGTTTTTGTTTTTTTTTTTTTGCAATACATGAATTATAAACCAAAGCTGCAGTATTGGTTGAATTACTGGATGACCACCGGCCCTGTCTGGGCAATGCTGCTACAGTTGCATTTCTTGCAAGGTACGAATTATGACACCAGCTACGATCAAGGGACCTAACAGCTGAAAAGAACAGCTTCGTTGGATCTCAGAATGTCAACTTATCGGCCGCCGTGCACGAATAGGGCCGTCGATCAACAATGGACCAGAGTGCACACAACCCTCACGGAGATTAGTTAATACTACAAAAACTATATCTTCCATTGGAAAAAAAGGAACACTGCAATGCTATTAAAAGCAGTCGCTGCCTGTCAGATGACTGAGATTTTACAAAAGTAGTTTGCTCCCCCCAAGTGTTAAGGCAGCTAATTCAAATAAATAGGATAAAAGCAAAGCTTGTTCAGGCTCATCATATGAGATTATTTTTTACGCCCAGTTTGGCTGACTGCAGTGTTGGCGCAACGGCAAGAGAGAACAAATCATTGCGTCTTTTGCTGTTGTCTATATGCTCGCTTTTTTGAGTGAACAAGCTCTGCTTTCACCAGTAGTTACCTATTTACAGTACACCCAGGGTACTTTAGTCCTCCGCACTGAGGTAGGTAGCCGACACCTTCCAAGATGAGTCCTGAAAAGAAACCCTTTTCTTGGAAAGCCTGACTGTTTGCACCAGATGGTGACACCATTACCTGCTACAGTGTTCTCACACACACAAAAAAAAACACTCAAAATTATCCAATCAAAATTACGATGGCTATTCCAACAAAGCTGCAGTTAGAATGACAGCATCACACTCTTCGGAGCCACTTCAAACCTTAGAGGAAATCAAAGTGCAAAATACATTTTTTTCCATATGGAGAGTGGTGAGGGTGATGGAACATTTGCAAAATGCAAGGCTCCCATCTGTAAAAAAAAAAAATTAAATAAATAAATAAATAAAATAAAATAAAAATAGTCCAAGCAAAGAGCATCTTGAGTGTGTTGCACTGAGATGTATCGTAGTGCTCTGGTAGTCAGGCTCTGTAAGGCTGGAAGATCACTGGACCGTTGAGTCGACCTTACCAGGGCATCCACGTGCAGCATCCGCCGTAACCCCCCGCAAAGCAGGCCGGTCTTCAGAGAAACAGGTCAGGACCGGCCTCGACCCCTTTCCCCTGCTAGCCAGGTGACAAAAGGAGGAGATTAGAAGAAGGTTCACAACCCACAAGTACGTGACACAAACACACACAAACCACAACGGCACTGAAACAGAAAGCAATGTGAATGAACCCTAAAGACTTAGCAGCAATCCCTAACGCCTCTCAAATACAACATGCTGGTGCTGCACATTTACACCTTGATGGAAAGAAACAAAACCACATTATTGAAAGCCTCCCACCTTCCCAAGGAGCTTTGGCTCCTGAAAGTGCCCTTTATTCACTAGAAGCAAAGGCACTATTAATTCATGCAGCTACGTCCCCACCTAAGAATCACAAAAAAATAAATAAAATCTTTGACACACATGCAAGACCAAAGAGTTAAAGCTGCAGGAGGTCTAACGGCTCGTCACGAAATGGTACTTTCAGAAAAACGCCTAATTAAAGTTGGCACTAGTCAAGATTAAACTTTTTTTTTTTTTTTTTAAACGCACAAAAGTCTAAAGGTTTTAGCTTTACCACTACACAGGTGCTGTTGTGAATGACACACAAGTAAAAAAAAGAACAATTACAACAATGACAATGTCAATACACATTTAGCCTGGACAACTAAAGGAAATGTGAACTTAATTCAAATTACGTGGATTTTAGGATTTCTATGTTTTTGTTGATGGCATGCAAAGTGACATTGCAGCATGTGACTAGGTCATTGTATGCAAACCTTCAGTCCACTTCTTCGACAAGGAGCCTTAATTTTGAATGCAATTTGAGGAGGAAAATTTGCCGAAACAGGAATTTGAAACACAATTTGAAGTTTAACACTGATGTGTGTAATTTTATTAAAGCAGACAGACAGCAAAGAATACAAGCCAAAATGTAAAGCCAAAACTAGGACTAAATGTCCTTATTAAAAAACAAAGAAAACAGGACAGGCTCTTTGCTAGCAATGTTATTTTACTAACATACAAATAGGTATTTGTACTTGATACAATATAAACCGATGAAACATGTCTTTTGTTGTCATTAACCTACTTAGAACATGAAGAGCATTTTTTTTTATAAACATGTACATAAGACTAATTTCAAAAGACTTGGGTTTAAGCACAGGAATGCAAGTCTATAAATTTCCAAACCTGATGTCTAAGAATTGATTAGAACAAAATGAAAATTTAAAAAAATAAAATCCGTTTACCAGAAAGAAGTGGGAGTGTTACTACTGTTCAAGTCCAGCCGCATTAATAAAAATATTTACAAGAGTACTCTTGCCAGATGTCACCCAATTCTAAGAAAAAAATAAATAAAAACAAAAAATAAAACAAAAAAATTAAAACAAAAAAGTGGCAACCGTTTATATTAAGGGCGAATGGTCAGATCATCTCCAAGTCTCTATACAACACTTCCGCAATCACACCCCTATTTCTCCTAGTTCCACTGTTGCCCAAAAGAATCCTGATAAAACTCTTGGTTGTCAGATTTGTAACCATAGTTACCAGAATGGTCGCCACCTTGAAGCGGTTGCTGGGCAATGGGCTGAGTGCCCCAGTTCTGATTATTGGTCTGGCGACGCTTGGAATCTGGCTGGTTGTACCCATCAGCTTTGCGCTTGCCTCCTACATTTCCACCGCGGCCGCCCCTCACACCACGTACCCCGCGGCCTCTCTGCTGGGCGTTGCCTCTGGCCCCACGTGCGCCTCTGCTCGTCCCAGGACCGCCCCGCTGAGAGAAGCTGGCTCTGCCTCTCGGCGCCACTGGGCCACGCCCCCGCGGCGGGGCTGCGCCCCTCGCTCCCCGAGTGCTTCTGCCCCGGCTGGGAACCTGATAGTCATCATAACCGTAGTAGGGGTCCTCATAACCACCACGGTAGTTGTGATAGTCATAGCCGTAGTAATCATAATAATCCTCATAGGCGTAGTAGTCAGGAGGGTAGGAATAGCCACCTCTACCTCCCCTGCCTCGACCTCTTGTGGGAGGTGGCATATGAGGCGGGCCGTAGTAATAATAATCGTCATACCTGTGGAAAACAGGACATAAGCATGCTTCAGGAACAGTATAGAGCAAGTAGGCACATCACTGAGAGGCAGTACTAACTACTCCTCCAACAATAAAGTGGATTAAGTAATATTCCACTTGACTACAAAACCTCAAATGGCAGCAGATGAAACTGAAAAAGATTCTGTTCTGGGATGCAGAAGGTTTTCACCCGAGCAGGGTTTGTTCAGGATGGGTTGTTTAAGGTCTGTCAATTTGTGCTCAGTCCTCCTTACAGTATCATTCAGACAACACAACCCTGTTAAATAAGTTGCTAGTTCCACAAACTGAATAAAAGAAATTTGCCCCAGCTGTAATAGGTTCAGATGTATATAAAATACAGAAAACACACCAATTTCAAAATGAAAAGATAAATGCTAACCAGGCATATATCAACCTGCTTCAAGATACTTTCAGGACATTTACATTCAAAATGAAAAGAAGCAGAATGTTAACCACTTTGTACTAAGACTGCAAACTCTATGGCACCTTGTATTTATTTATATGAACATGCTGCATACGAGGCCTGAACATTAGACTAGCAACCGCTGGAGAAAATACAAATCAAGAAAAATCAGTAAACCTACGTCAGTGGAAATTTTGAAGTGATGAAACTTTTTCGCAAAAGATTTCCAAATGCTATATAAAGCTAGCTGTGATATTACAGTCTTTCCAACGTACACTTTGGTTCACCTCGCTTACATTTGCGTCTTAGCAGCCTGCCTCTGAGCTTTGCGCTCCTTCCTCTTCTGGTCAGGGGGCTTTGCAAAAACAATTTCAATATGTTCTCCCTCCACATCTTTCCCATTCATTTCAGCCAGTGCCTGAAGAGAGAAGGCAACGCTGGTCAAAAGGTGTTGTAACTCCTTTGGCCACACTCAACTGCGGCTTTGAAAACGCAGCCGGTACCTTCACGGCTCCATCCCTGTCATCAAAGTGAACAAAGGCATAATCTTTTAATTTCTTCACCCGGTCCACCTTCCCAAACTGGCTGAAGGTCTTTTCAAGGATTTCCTCCGTTACACTGCTGGCCAGGTTTCGAACAAACAGAACTTTCACCTGCAAGTTTAAAAATAAATAAACCACCGTGTGGGTTAATTAAAACAGGGAAAAGGCCACACTTCTGCTAAGACAACCATCAAATCATTTAGTTGTTGAGCAGACATGCAAAATTTGAATAGAAAAAAGCCTATTTACTAAATACAATCAGTTTCAGATCATCTGCTGGTAGAGAATTCCCAGTTGTTGTGGTAAATGTAAGCACTATTTTAAAGTATGTAGCTGGACAGCAAATACTCTCATCTAGCGTTTCAAGTAAAACGCAGCTGCACCAGCGGCTAAAATCATTCCCCAATTATAAACCTTTACCTTAGCCATGATCTCCGGGTCAGGATCCTCAATGGGGTCTGCCCATTCTACTGTCACAAGGTTGCCCCACACTTTAACCTTGCCACTCATTAACCTGCGTCGGGCCTGTGCAGCTGATTTATGGTCTTCATATTCCAAGAAGCAAAATCCTCTGTTCTTTTTTTTGTCATCTGGCTGATGATACAGAATGACATCACTGAGACCCTCTATGTCAGGAGAAAAAAAAAGATAATACACATAAACAGTCAAGCATGCTCAAGTGGCCAAACAGCAGGAAGTAAGAGTCCAAATACAAAGGAAACTTGTTTAGTGATAGGCAGTGCCAATCCATGTCTAAAAAAGTTCAATCTCTTTCACACACATGCACCACTGTGTCCTACTGTAAGGTACTCAACCTAAACAGACCTACCTGTAACTTTAGAAAACTCCTCTATAATCTGTTCTTTCGTTTTGTTCTTGGGTATAGAGCCAACAAACAATCTGTTATTTGCGACAGAGATGCACACACCGATGTGTCTGCCAGGTCGAATTTCTCTGTTGTTAAACTGTGGAGGTTAAATTTGAAAAAAAAAAAAAAAAAAAAAAACCCATTATCAAACTCGATACTAATGATTCCGCACAGCAAGCTGCAACAATCCAGTTTTGCCAGATCAACCTGTATTCAAGTTTACACCTACGCTGTGCATAAACTGTAAGCAGTAAGAGTAAAGTTGTACTGATGCAAAGGTGTATGAGACATGCATTTTGTACCATATCACACACAGGGACTGACAGTGGAACGCAAACTCGGCAGCCATAACCACAAAAACATACCATCTTCACTGCCTCCTGAGCTGCCTCCTTAGTGCAGAATGTGACAAAAGCATATCCTCTGTTCAGGCCGGTCAGGGGGTCCATCATGAGCCGCAAATCCCAAATTGGCCCTGCTTTCTCAAACAGGGGAACAAGCTCATCCTCAAACAAATCTCTTGGAATTTTGCCCACAAATATCTGGAGGGAAAAAAATATTCAAATGGTTTGTTACACATAATATTTAAAGGAACTGAGGTGTTCAACCTTCACAACGTAGACAAAGTAAGCTCTGATGTAACATTGACGATATCCAACCATAAATTCCCTCCCAACTTTAATGCCGACTGTCTCAATGCACAAAACGTGTTGCTAACAACAGATTTCACAACTGTAATAAAAAAAATAAGCCAAAACTCGTTTAGCTACAGCAAAAGCAGCTTTTATTGTGTCACCGAATGGTCATACCTCCGTGCCCATTGTGGGCTGTACTCCTGAGTAGACAGACTCTGGAGGGGGACCACCATACTTGCGCTGTCCTGTCGTAACATCCAGCGTGTAGCCAGTCCGCTCCAGCAGAGCCTGCAGTTAATTTGGGTACAAAGCCAGACCACATATTTACACACAAGTCCAGCTTTTCATTGAAAAATCAGTGGGAAGTCTCCAGGTTGTGCGGGATGGGTGACAAAGAAGGTATCTGACAAACATGTGTGGCTTGCAGTCCAACTCTGTGGCCTTGTAAAAACATCTGAATCTGCACGCATCATAATTTTCCCCAAACCAGCTCCTGTGGATTATGATTGACAATTTTGCTGAACAGTGTAAACCTTGATAAACTGGGACTAAATTGATAATTGTGCTTGTCAAGTCACCTCTAACACTCACCAACAATGCGTGGCAGGTAAAACAAAGGTCCATATGACAGTGCCTGCTTGCAACTCACATACTTTTATTTTGGCTTCATCCGGTCCTTTGCTAGCTTCTGATACTTTTCCTCCCTGTTTCTCTCTCTGTCTGTAAGTCTTCATTACTCCGCAAAGAAAGGCACTTTTGTTCTGTAAGGTAAAGACATTTGTTTACAATGACCTCCATTTTCATTTTTTCTCTGTACTCCCGCTCAGAGAATGACAGCATCTTGTCCAGGCAACCCATACGTGCTTACCTGAACATGTGAAAGGTCGCTGTCCTTAAACTGCTGCAGTACTTGCAGGGCTCCATCTTCATTAAATTCTTTCAGTGCCTCGATGGCCCTTTCATCTAGGTCACTGTGTGCTACCAGGCCTGGGAAAGAAACATGGCAAATTTTGCTGAAAATGCAGCAAGAAATCCAAGTATGTGTGTCAAATTAAAGCCACACAATGCAGCAGCAGGGAGGGCACGATGCAATAACTGAACACAGCATAAACAAACACACACCCTGTGGAGAAATGTTGTGTCCACAGGGCTCAGGTCTAGAGTCTGCACAATACACAAGAAATCTAATGTCTTTTAAGGAAAAAAGATTGGGTTTGTTGAGAATAATCTAAATCATAACATTTTCCAGCTTGACAGAAACGCTGATCTGAAAAATTATGTTCCCCATTGTGATTCCTCTGTGCACACTGCTTGTACAAGTACCCATTGCTACCTTGTAACACACAAACTTTGGCATTTGTTATTTCAAATTCTTTATAATGCACAATACAAACACAAGTGCATATGCAAATGTGGCAAGTATCTGTGACAAAAATGGCAGTACCCCATTTGTTAGAGGATCACAAGAAGTTTCACTAAAGCCCGCCGTCAAAAGGGTATAATCCAGTAGTAGTATGGGGCATGCCATCAAACAAGATATTTCTGATTGGTTTTGAGTTGCTTACCTGCTATGTAAATTTCATCTAGTTTTTCAGCAACCTTCTGTGGTAAACCAGCATCTAACAAAGCCTGGAAGTGCTCTGAATGGGTAACTGCGGCGCTGATGTCCATAGGTTCTTCTGTACCATTCCCATTAACATGTTCAGTGGCCATGTTTCCAGAAATCTGTGCAAACACAACAAGCCAAATGAATCCAACAAGTTGGGAGGAGTAGGGAAGAGGGCTGTCAAAGATTGCTCATTTTTAAAAAGCTGGTGAGGGAAAAGACTCCCAGTAAACTGTATTACAACTATAGCTGACACTGACAAGAGGACAGCATGCCCATCTTTTCTTTAAGGAGTCCTTGTGGCCAAACATCCCCAAGATCATGGAAAAAACCATGGCACATCTCACAACAAGGCAACCAATGCAGGTTTCTGGTTCAAATCGTAGTTTATCCATCTTAAATCAACCAGATGTCCAGCTTTAAGCTCAACAGAAGGTGACGGAGAGCCTGGCTCCACCCTAGAGCTCATTGAAACCCTGAACTCCCAGAGGGGACAGCCTCTATGCTCACATCCATCCAGTAAACATCAGTCTGGAAACACACTGACTGCATACTGAACACACAAACATCTCCTGTCAGCCCAAATCAACTATTTCTCCAATACTCACAATGAAAATGAACCAGCATCCCTGGTCCCGCCAGATCCCTAAACTGGTACCACTTCTTCAACATATTACTAGGGCTAAATCCCAGCAAAAACTTCTGAGAAAAATCTACTCAATGCCACTTCCTTTAGATTGCTAGACCTGAATAAGAAAATTAATGTACATGTCCAAAACAACCTAACTTCCATCTACTAGCTAACCTAGCTTCAACTTCTCTCCGATCAACTATCTGGGGTGCTACGGTTGTTTACCAATCCGTTATGTAGTTCATGTAAGTTATTTTGGGCTGTTTCCTCCCACAAAGCAATTCAATGTGGCTATTTGCAAGCTAGTTAGCTTAGCGTGCTAGCACCCGTGAGCTAAAAGCCCGGGCGCATTTACTATGCTATGCTATGCTAAAGCACAGACGCATAAAGAAAGGTATGTATTATAAAGCATAATCCAATGGCTGACGAGGTTAATATTTACAGAAGCCACCCAAACGGTTTGAGCGAAGGACTACAAGTTCAGAAAGGCGATCTTGGGTCTCCCCATCGTGGGTTTCCCCGTCCCCGGCCCAGCTGCACCCGGCCAGCCGGCCGGCCGCAGCACAAGCACCACCTTCGTCACCCCCACACGTGCTTTTCTTTTTTTCCTACCTGCCAAATTCCGGCTAAACCAGCTCTGTGTCGCTTTTTATTCTCTTTTACGGCAGTGTGTTCAATATAAAACCCCAATAGCGGCCGTGCAGAGTGTCCCCCGACTCCAGTCCGGCTCCCGCTCCGATGTCACACCACACAGGAGGATGTAAAATGGCGGCTACGGCCGCGCTTGTACCGCGAGTTCCGTTCGTTCTCGCGCGCGCGCGAGCGCCCCCAGAGCGGGGTTTCTCGGACATCCTCGCAAGGACCATTGAAGGGGCGGGGTTCGCACTGGAAGGCGGGGCTTGCATTAATAAGGGGCCTGGATGGAAACGCGGTTTTCTGTACCAAGGGACTGAGATTTGCAGTTTGACAGAGGAGCTACTTTTCTCTCGGTATGGAAATATTTTTCGATATTTAGTATCTACATTTTTTTTATCTTTATTGTACTTTCTGAACTGAGATGACACATGACACATACACAGAATGTTGTAGCATCTTCTAGTATTGCTACTGAAGGAAGCTTCAGGAGTCAGGGGTCTTAGAAACTGCTCTTTATTAGGTGCATACATCACTAGCACCTTGTCTTTACAAAGACAACCACCAACACTTTGAAAAAGACCCCCACTTTGAAGTCCCCCACTGCCTCGGTTCTCCTCCAGCAAAACCGGATGGTATGCCTCATCTTGAAGGAGGATGAAAATTCCCATTCCTCGTCCGCACCTCGGGCCTGGGCAACAGGGGTTCCGTCGTGGGGCCCAGCCGCCACCGCCAATACGTCTGCCGCTTCGGCCACCACCTCCACCACCGGTTCTCCACCGACTGGCCTCAGCACCGTAGGGCTGGCAGCAGTCGCTTCTTCGGTCCCCTGCTGATCCTCTGATGGTGAAATCTTCTTGGCAGGGGACCTGTGCAGTCCCACCTGTCCCCCAGCTGTCTTCCTCGCCGCCACCGTCCTCGCCTCTGCTGGAGAAGTCTTCATCCCCATCGAGCCCGTCGTCTTCAAGGCCTTTCTAGTCTCCATGGTCATCGTCGTCCTCCTCCCCCGCCGACGTCTTCAAGGATGTACAAGACATCCCCAGCGTAGCCTTTACAAAGGCTTTAAGGGGTCCTCAACTAAAAGGCCTAAATCTAGTAAAAAAGGTGCTAAAAAATAAAAAACCCAGGTCGCCCCATGGCAGCGGTGGACAAGCCACCTACTGGACACGCCTTAGGTTCACAGGGCTAAAAAAGAATTAAAAAAACCTTCAAGGGAGTAAAGATTCGCCCCTTGGCAGCAGCAGTCACACCACCCACTGATCATGCATTATCCTCCCCTCCACTCCCGCTAAAATCTAGCACCTACTGGCCAATAATACCCCCCATTGATCTTAGCCAAAACGCCAAGAAGCGATCATTAGCACCTTGCCTTTACCGGATCAGAATGGACATGCATTGACAATGTCAGGCATCACCACACTGTCCCACTCGACAGTTATAATCACGCCATTTATCATCTCCGACTTTATGAAAAATACTAAGACTACTCCAATAAATAATTAAAACCAGTGCCTGTACATCACCAACAGGAAGTAAGAATAACAAAACACTCCTTCCACTACTCACACGTACAGCACCTTACGGAGAGCACCCCACTACTTCTATTCCCGTCCTACATTGGGGCCCTCCGTCCCACATTTCCCAGAATCTACTTTACCAAACTTACGCCTAAGTGGGTGGGACAACCAGTTAAACATCAACATCCCAACTGGGGTAACTCAACTATGCACACAAAAGGACTATTTACACCAACTTGATGGCACCGTTACAATATCATCTAAACAGTGACATGGAATGGAGTTGCCGCAGTGATTGGGACATTTTAAATATGAATAATGTTCAATATTTAAACATTGTGTAATAATTATACATTTTAAAATAAATGTTTATTCTATGTTTATTTCTATTTTTCGTGGCTTTTCCCCTTGATTTTAAATTACTTCACAGAGTATTTATGTGTAAATTATGTGATGAGTAAAATCACATCATCTGGTGTTGCTCTTTTCCACTCATTCTCAGTGGAAACTAACATTCTTTATGTAAATTACAGGAAAATCACTGAACAGAACATTTAGTAGGAATGCATAAATTAGAAATTAATTTTTTTTTTTCAACTGCCACAAAAGTCTAACAGTTTTGTGTCTGTTTGCTTGAACTGGAAGTGGAAAACTACTTAAATGTAACTGCTGATCTTTTCCAGCTTTCTTTAATAAAATGTTATGTTCTACTGAGCTGAAAGTGTGATGATTATTGTTATATGCATAATGTGAAAGGAAACAGTCAGATATCCGACGTATATGCAAAGCAGTCATAACCCAGCCTCTGTTACACTGGTTTAGGTTCCATCATATTCAGACCATCAGCAGTTAAGTTTTACAGACTGGTCATAAGTGCTGAAGTTTCATTTAGCAGAAGTGTCTGTTACACAACAAAATACTTTTTTGGTCTGATGTGTAAATTTTACTGAAGCAGTGACACTCATATATTTCATGCATTTATTCATCCATCAGTTCATTCATTCATTCATTCATCAATAACCACTTGGCATATCCAGAAATGTATAAAGCATTCAATTGTCACTGATAATATTTTGCAAGGATACTAACATTGATCATTAAATCCTACAATTTGTTCTCTTTCTTTGCTGCTTATAAAACTATGAACTGTTAGATTCTAAACAAAAAGGCACCTAATTTGTTTAGACTATATGTTTTCACTTATTTGGGGCAATAGAGCTTCAAAGAAAGAAGAAAATAACTCAAAATCACTCTGTGTTTAAAAATGAGTACAGCTGTATTTAACAGGCTAGTAGAAGCCTCTCTGAACAGCAATATAACATATATTCCTTTCCTGGGATCCCCCAGTGTTTGATGCCAGTGTTGTAGAGAACAAGTTCAGGTGGGCACATCTGACAGGTGATGGACACTGTCTATTAAGCACCGCCTTCTCCTTCTCCATGGACAAAGACCAAATACTGTTATACTTGCACATTTAAAAACTCTTGCTACTCATCCATTCATCCATTATCAAAAATTGGTTGTCCTAATGCAGGGTCATGGCAGTCCAAAAGCCACCCTACACTGACAAAGTCTGAAACACAGTACAGCCTGAATGGGGATATTTTGATAACAGATGTTCATGATATAAAGAAATAAAGTTCACAGCATCAGGTTGTTCACTGTATGAATTTTATACATGTGGACACTATGCCACTAGAGAGGTGCTGTGTAGCATTACTTACAGATGTTTAAACCCACCTTCTACTGCAGTTCCCTTCAGCAAGGTACTTCTCCTGAATCGCTGCATGATGATTAAATTCAGATTAGCTCAGCAATATAAGTTGCTTTGGAGAAAAGCATCAGCTAAACACATTAATAATAGTATTGAATTTGCAAATTGTTATGATAGATTTACATCAGTTAATGCTTGTAATTGGTTGAGACTGTCAATGTGATAAATAGGAAGTAGTTCTCCCATGTTGCCTGGTGCAAAGTCACAGTCGCACAATGAGCACATCAGAGTCACCAGTCCACCTGAAACACATCTTTGGACTGTGGAAGGAAACCAAATGGAGACCATACAGACTTCACACAGACTGAGCCACGTCAGTCCCAGGACTTTTTTTAAGGCAAATGCTAAGAAGGAGGATGTGTTGTTGGTGGCCATTTTGGTCACTCTGACCTCCCTCAAATCCCTCCTGAGCAGTTCTGTTGTCCTAATGGATGCCTGCTGACAGCTACTTGATCTTGTCGCATGCAGTCAAGAGATTCACATTTTTGCAAATTAAAAAGAAAACACCAGTTGCTGGCTGTGTTAATGTGTGTGACTGTTGTGTGTGAATGCGTGAGTAAAGGACAACCATGTCTGCTTCTGCTACCATGACAGCGAGTCATCGGCCTTCTGTCGGGAAGGGATTGGGCAGTATGTGTTGTCCTTGATGCTTAAAAGCTTAATCCCATCAGCCTCCACACTGGGCCTTGTCTCCAAAGCAACGGGTGGTAAAGCTGTTAAAGCACCTGTCAATCGAATTGAAGTGAATCCAACCGAAGTGAATAATTCAAGAACTGACTAATGCGCCAAAGCATATAGCTGAACAAATAAATGTAATAAATGTGTTTTGGAACATGTGCATTACAATTAGTTAAATAGCAGGAAAAATCAGGGATATTTATTTCTAAAGTTAATGCCTATCAAAATCTGTAGCAGATATTTTACAATTCTTCATTACAGAAAAACATTTCTAGTCTATTGACTTTTTTTTAAAAAAATTACATTGTAGTTCTGTTTCAAAGTTATCATCCACACATTAACTGCTCTACCCTGGTCAGGGTCCTGGCGGTCAAGAACCTGTCCTAGAATCACTAGGCAACAGGCTATGAAACTACATCCTAGATGGGACCCCAGTACATTGCAGTCTAGTTAAGAATAAGTTTTGAAAAATACCATGTAATGGATTGCTATAAACGCAAGTTTAAGGCAGGGTAGGGGTTTGCCTAGTGGTTAAAGTTGCTTTCTCTAGATTCAAAGGTTGCGGGTTCAAGTCGCATCTTTGCTTATAGCATTTACCCTTAACTGCATGAGTGAAAAATACCCAGCTACAAAAACAGATATGAATGACAGTAAACTGCTTTAGAGAAAGGTTTCAAATAAACAAGGACATAGTCATTCAAATGTGTTGTATACCCCTGGCCATATTTAAAATGAAATATGAACTTAATAATAATATTTGATATCATATATTTCTAATAATAATATTTTCACTATATAACTTTCAGTATTAATTAAAAATATGGGTGACTCAAAAATGTATTTGTTCTTAAAGAATATTCCCTGTATTCAAGGTTTGTTCAGGTGTGCAGACATGGAACATAAAAATAAACTTATTTCATACACCAGCAAGGCTCTATATGAGATACTCCTTCTTTCCAAATGTATTGAAAACAGCCAATTGAAAAAGTACAGGCAAAAAAATTGCATACATGACTGGAAACATTAACCCGCCCATGGAGGTAGTGGTTATCAGCCGGAGAGGAGAGGAGAGGAGAGGCGAACTCTGGGATTATTGCCTGCAGACAGCCAGACATCAGATAAGTGTTTGACGCAGGCAGCCGGTTTGGCCAAACAGCAACACCATCTGCTTTTCGCATGTCGATGGCAGATTTGTCCTGTTTGTTGATAACATCTGACGGACAGCACCTCCTCCACAAGAGGAGCAGTTTGCCGTCAGCAAAGGCCTCTGAACATGCGACCACCGCAGTTGAAATGTTCCCGTACAGACAGCTCAGTAGATAGATGAGATCTTTATTGATCCCAAAGGAAATTACCCAGAGCTGCATGCATTCAACAATTTTGCGACAGAACTGATCGTTCGACGTTCCCAAGTTTTTGAAGTCCTCATCTAGAGCTATAAGTGATTTTCTGGTTTTCTCACCTTTTAGTAAAATTTAGAGAATATTCACCTTTCACTTTTGTTTGCAGTTACAACGTTTTCCATTGCAGCAATATGTCTAAATTTCAAAAGCATGAGTGAAACAAATTAATAAACTTTCTCACTACAGTCAGCATCTAAAGATTAGTTTGTGCCTTTGCCTCGAGCAGAGTTACAACAACTCAGCCAAACTTGTGTTGCCTCTTTTTTTTTTAACTTGTTCAGAAAGCAGCGACTTGCATTATCATCGGTGGTAAAAAATACAGCCACATCACTCTCGTCCATCAGCTTCTTCACTGGCCTCCAATCAGTTATGGTTGTGATTTTAAAGTACTTCCAATAAACTAGAAGGCACCTCTTAATAACCTATAAGGATTACTCACCTGAGTCATTTGTTACGCCCCTGGAACTGAATGGATGCTGATGTCTGTGGGATCGGCGTACCTCATATTCTTGGCAATAGAAGCACCACACACAGGCCCACTGTAATACACTGCAATGCACAGGAGGTGTGGATAAGAACCGGTACTTTTACCTCAACCCCAAAGGTTAATTTTTCTCTCACGCCCTTGGCCTGAGAGTTTTTAGTTTTCCTTTCCTCAGGTGCCAGATGGCTTAACTCTGGTCAGTATATTAGTTTCCTACCTTCTTAATATTGTTTGCCTTCCCTAATTCAGGAATCTGTTTCACCCTGTTGAGAAACGTGTTACATAAAAATAAAATGAACTGAACTGAGGTTTGGGAGCATGAAGAGGGCATCAAAAGAATTATCCAAAAATGTCCCTTAGAGACAATGGATCAGCTGCAGGAATGATCACTGGCACAGAGAGAACATGTGAGATTACATCTGGCACCAAAATGACTTTAATTATTTATTCTGCTGATGCTTTTCTCCAAACCACTAAACCACCTGCTGCCCCTAGGCAGGACAGCCTGTAGAATGGAGAAGGCAATGATGTCTGCATGAAACACTGTACTGCTCACAGCAGAAATAATAGGATACATAAAATGACATACAGTACATAATCCAAGGAGAAAGGAATTAAGCCACGATTCACCATAACAACACCATGGCAGCCGTTACCTGGATACATCCTTGCAAATGTTTTTTTTTTTTTGCAAGACCCTGCTTCTCATCCTCACCATTGCAAATCAGACTGGCATTTGCAGCCTCATGATTATTAAAGTCATCTGATCATTTCAGTCCTGTCACTAAGATGAATCAGCTTGGACATTATGTTTTGGAAAAGTATATGCAAAATGACAATGAAACTCATAGCAGATGCATGATTTTCTCAGTAGGGGGATTATGAAGCAGGAAGGGGTTGGAGGATCACAAGGACTAGAGATAAGATCAGAAGATTTTATGTAACCCAGGTGAGTTCCTGCAGGAGGGAGGGAACAGGTATAAAACCTCCTTCGTGATGTTCAGCAGGTCTTCATTGAACAGCTCACTACAAAAGTACAGAAACCTCCCGTCACTACGGTAAGCAATACGTGCACAAAATGTATCGTGTTTGCAACGTTATAATATATTTCTCTGCAATAGGCCTCTCATTTATGTACAGAAATACAGGAAATCTCTTTCAACAGCACCTTTTTGTGGAGAAATTACAAAATGTCGAGGCCTAAACGTCTGTCAGGGTTTGACAATATTTTCCTTTCTTTTCTCTTTCTTTCCAGTATTTGCAGGCACCATGAGCTACACAGGAAAACTGACCATTGCATCTGTTCTGGCATTACTGGCCATCTTACATATTGTAGACTCTAATTTCAATGGTGAGATATCATAAGGAAAGACTGATTTAAACTGTTAGAACAGCAAATAAAATGAGGTAAAATGGAAAACTATTAATTATTACTACAATAATATTTTTCAACACTACATAATTAAAATGGATGGATGGATGGATGATGTATAATTATCAGCACAATTATTATTCAGATTGTGGACAAATTGTTCACAATTTCCTTAACACTGTCAATACTTAGGAAATAAGTACAAAACCAGGCTGCACAAATTATAGAAATTTATGATAAGATGTCTGAGGACCAAACTGTAGCATTACAAGAAGCTGTGTAGCAGTCTAATGATTTTTATCCCAACTCTACCGATTGTAACTCTTATATATAGTGGGTTGTGAAGAGTGCAAACTTAAGGAGAACAAGTACTTCTCAAGGCTGGGAGCACCCATCTTTCAGTGCATGGGCTGTTGCTTCTCCAGAGCATACCCTACACCTCTGAGGTCCAAGAAAACAATGCTGGTTCCCAAGAACATAACATCCGAGGCAACGTGCTGTGTGGCTAAAGAAGTCAAACGGGTAGGCACATCATCCACTGCTGTCCCTTATAAGAATTTACTGATCAAATGTACACATTGTACTGTTCACTGTGTATCTTGGATAATGGAAATGTGGAATGTAATATGTCTTAAATACATCAAGTAGCAAATTGTTGTATGTAATATTTAATATTAATATTTACTAATAGAAAAGCAAGGTACCATTAACAAATTGCGGTTATCATACACCGATACTACAGCATTGTCTCTGTTGTGTTATTTAATGATGATACTGGGGTTTAAATAATTCACCACCTTTTTTCAGCTGATCACACTGAACAACGTGAGACTGGAAAACCACACGGACTGTCACTGCAACACCTGCTACTATCACAAGTCATAAGGCAGAACAGCAAAACTTTATTTAACCTGATTTGAAGGTAGATTAAAAAATGACATTGTTGGATTTAATTGTCATTGTTTTTCATTTCATAGACGTAACATGCTGAAGACTCATTAGACTATACAAGGAAAAGTGTGTGATGTGGTAATCTTTTGTGTTAGAAAAAAGTTCTGAATAGCTCATCATATTTCTTAAATGTTTTTTGTTCATTTACATAAAACAGTACTCACAAAGCAATTAAAGCGGGAATCATTAGAGGCAATCTTCATGCTGTCTATTGTATTGCATTTTGTCAGTACCAACACAAGCTTTCATTTACCTATTAAAAGAGCCACATAAAACATGACATGTTTGTCTAGTATCTAGAGTCTTTGTCAGTGGTATCGATGTTGGTATTAGCACCAGCCTTTGAACAAATCTTGACGTACGGATTGCAACTTGACAACAAAACGCAGTAACTGCCCCCTTGATACAAATTTCACAATAAAAAAAATATTTCATACTATTCCTATTTCACTGTACATATTACGAGTGCTGCAAACCTCAAGTACTTGATGCCTAAAACTTCACAGCTTGTCCATAGGAGGCCAAGAAAATTAAACTTAATTTTTCATCTCTCCAGAGAGCTCGCAATTTCATGCTAAAAGTAAATATCACATCTCTGTTTAACAATGAAAGAATGCGGGTATTTAAACTGGTGATTGAAATGTAATTCTTTAAATATAGGTGTTATGTAAATAAAGCATTCTTTCACAAAATGTTGCCAGTTTCTGAAAGGTGGCACAAATTGTCCAAATCACTTTTAATCTTCCATTGATTTCAAACTCATCAAAGAAATGATTAAACCTTTGCAACAAAGAAAAGGGTTCTCCCCAAACTTCACTGCTTTTATAACATGTCTGACAGAGGCCTACCACCTAAGAAAGGTACAGCAATGGAAATAACTCTTGAAACTAACAGGTGACATTGCAATGCGTTAAGATACAACAACAAAAAAAAAAAAAAATCAAAAAATGATTCCCTAAGAACAAAGCAAAAGCAATATATGAGAAACATCTACCGGAACCACATGCTGGAATTGCAACCTTTACCTCCTATACAAATTTCCCAGTAGGTAACATGGTTAACAACAACAATCTTTTATGGTTTGTTTGCGTGAGTGTGGATGCTACTGATTTTTTTTTAATTCAATATGATCACCACATATTCTAGAATAAATGTGAAGTCCTTGAGATTCTGGCAGGTAATAGCTTGGAGCACCTGGTTGAATTTTAAGAAATTATCATTATTATTATCATTATCATCATTATTAGTTATTCAAAGGATATTGACATGGTTTTATTTATTTTTTCCTGTTAGTGTGGACCTTGAATTTTGTCTTTCATATTGTACTGCTATGCATAGTATCTGCGTTTTTAAAATGACATGTATCTATCATATTTTTTAATATGACTGAAACTATGCATCATATTCATTTATGATATAATGTTTGAAGCAGTTTCCTTTGAACTAACGATTCGATACAAAGGTAAAAAAGAAGGAATGGCTACTACTACACGAGTATGAACACCCTTAAGTCTACATATTTGATGTAACAAATTATTTTCAGCATAAACATAAAATGGTATAATCATGAAACGAAAATAATTACATCAACAGTATCGGTCGTAACTAATGAAATATCTTTCATTTTATTTTAACTTTGTATTTAGGAATTCAAAATTTCTCAAGCAACGACGGAAAACGAGCGCTCGCCAGTTTAACCAAACCCGCCGCTATATGACCTTGGATACCATTGGTAGGCTGGACACATGGTATTCGAAAACCTGCACTTATTGGTTGGACTCACAAAGATTAATTTAACGTCACAATACGTAAATTCTTATTGGTTGCGTATCGCCGTATGCTGCAACGCCAAGGTGCGTGGCGTCTATGAAAGCCGTAGGTCTGTTCCTATTGGCCGATACATTTCGTACGCGGAGAGTACGTCTGTTTTTATTTGTGAACTCGTCGCGTTTGTTGAACGTCACGGAAAAAGGGTGGTGCGCGCGCTGTTGTTGTTTGGAAACCATCGCAACGGTCCGCTGGCGTCCATTGTTTTTGGTTTTTGTCTACCTTCCAATGACGAACAATTGTTTTTTTTATCACTAATTTGCATAGGCGTACGAAAACAAGATTTCTATTCAGGTACGTGAACCGGTTTTCTCAGTCGCAATGTGAGCAAGGTGACCCACGCTGGTTGAAACGCACCTTCAATCAGTGCTTCTGAATGGCCTGGAAGCTGTTTTTATTGTGGAGTTTTAATTTGTTTTTGCAATCCGCTTCTATTGGTGTTGATGTGTTTGAGTTAAGAGGGCAAAGACGTAGATTTACTAACAGCTCGCCAACTAGTTATATGTTCTAGTTAGTTTTCCTATAAACCAACTTTTCAAAAAAGTAAAGGGGCCCAATATGAGTGAAGCAGTGTTAATCTTCTTTTGAATATCCTTTATAATATTATTAATATCTGAACTAGATTGCAGTGCCTGATTGGTGCAAGTTAATAATAATAATAATAACAATAATAATAACCATTATTTAGTTTCTGAGACTTAATCTGTACTTAATTTAGGTTATACTAAATAGACCCCCTGCTCTAAATACAGAATTTTACACTTATCTGGATCAAACATTTACATTTAATCTGTGTTGATTTGTCATTTAGAGCCCATATTTACATTTATTCATTTAGCACATGCTTTCTCCAAAGTGACTTAGGTTAAAGTGCTTTTCACTTTATACAGCTGTCTCATCCCAGTGTGTTGCTCTGTCATCACTAAGACACTACATTGCAACTAATAGTTTTTTAAATCTGTTTCTGTCTTCTCTCTTCTGTTCAGTTTGTTGATATTTCATTAATGTGAACATTGTCCACACAGCTCATTATAAAAATGTTGAACAAATGTGAAAAAGTTACCGAAACAATTTAGAATTTGAAAATATTTTGAAATGCATTTGCAAAAAGGGACATTTTGCTTAATAATTAAACATGTTGTATTGTTTTGCCAGTGCAGCGTCAGTTTCAAATTATTCACATGGAAAGTAATTTTTTTCCCATGACTTTCAGCAGGTTCCTGGATGCACAGCTTTTATTTGCAATATGAGTCCTGTTTCAAGAGCTGAAGATGCCAGCAGGTAAATGGAGGCAATCAGCCATTAACCAACCATAAAAAGCTTCACCAAAATCTGACTAAGTACAATGAATTACCTCAATGACTGTCTTCCTTAAGGGGAGAGCGAGGCCAGAGCAAAAACTAAAGCTAGATTTGATGAAGTTTTGAAGAGGTACACAGACCCCCCTTCAGAGAAGAAAAAATCCAGGAAGAAGAATGACCAGCAACAGGAAAGTATTGTGGTATGTAAAGCCTGGCCGAGGCTGAGAAAATACCAGAACAGTCTGGAGAATCGTTGCGGTCATGGCATGTCACTAAATTTTTATCATCGTTTTAGCTAGATGTGTAAAACCAAATCAATAAATTTGTTTCTCGCTGTTAAAATTGTCCATGTAACACTGGGCATATGTTTTTGGTTGTTGCAAATACTGTTATTAGCTCACCCCCATTAAGAATGATAACAAACAAATCATGTTTGTCTGCTGTCTTAGCTGGAAACCCTCAAGAAACAGCTTGACCTCAATAAAGACACAGAGCATGATGGGACTATCCTCAAAAACACATACCGGCCAGACCAGGGCAGCCCCCGCTACATTAAGAATAAACTGAGGGAGAAGGAGCTGTCGGAGAAGGTGAATAACAGTAGCTCTGCTCAGAAGGCTACAGAGTTTTCAAAAAGCAAGAAGAAGAGCAAGAGGGATTTACCCAAGCCACAGTCTGAGGACGATGACACCCAGCACATCATCTCAACCGACAAAGACGGCCTTGGGCCTGGAGCCATTTCAGATGCAGTTGAGACACCAGGGACAAAAGCGGTGAGACGAAAGAAGGGGCGACAGAAGGACAGGAGAGAGGGAGCAGATGGGATGCGGAGAGATGGGGCGGAGGCTGAAGATGGGCTCCTCCAAAAGTACCAGCAGCAGATCACTCGTGAGGAGGAACGGGCGACCAAGAAGACTCTAAGCAAGAAGGCAGATGAGAGGGATAGTGGTGTCACCCCAGTGGTGGCCTTGAACAATGACGTTGGGAAGAAGAAAAAGAAGAAGCTGAAGTCATACGACACCGAAGCTGAACCAGGGTAATGCGGCACAGGGCAGCAGGGGGCTAAAATTATTTTTCTATGTAGATTGTGTGTTTAGAACAGGCATGGTGGCACAGCGAGCAACACTGGGCTGTGCAGTCAGATTAGATCCTCCACCAGTCTGTGTGACAAAATACATTTACCTTCTGGATTTAAAATACCGTACAATCCAATTTGGCCCCAAATATTTTGACGGAAACAGCGACCTCTTCTGGTGGAAGAGAGTTTTGTTACCAGTTTAACAACTTTTCAGCTCTGGAGCAGTTCTTCTGTTCTTTAACATAATATTGTTTGTAGTGTTTTGCTTGTTGTGAAGCAGAATGTAACTTTTAATAATTTGCATGTCAGCTTCTGTTTCGGGGTTTGGTACTTGACTCTTACAGTATTCCGCTTTTGTCTTACAGATGGGTTCAAGAGAGCCAAGCTGAGGAGGTTGCCACCAAACGGGGGACAGTTTCCTCAGATACAGAAAGAGAGGGACCAGGTGAGCAGGTGGATGAGCAAAATGAGAGGGAGGAAGCCCTGGTCAGTAAGAAGAAGAAAAAGAAAGGAATTAAGGGTAGGTAATAAAAAGAGGAACATTGACTTCATATATAGGGGATTTTCATAAAGAAGATCAGCGAACTCCTGATCAGCATACTTACCTTGAATTGACAGAGTTAAAACGAGTGGTTAAAAAGTGATGTAAAAGTAGTTCAATATGCAAACAAAGCACTGTAAGTTGTTGTGAAAAAAGATCTCGGTTAAAAAAGGTTTTACTCTTCAAGCTGATGCCAATCTGTGTCTCTGTGCTCACAGAGATGAAAGGGGACAGCGAGGCCGACAGGGAGAGTGCCCCACAGCCGGCCTTCGATGACAGCCTGGTACTCGGAGTGCACGTCCACAGGACTGATCAGCTGAAAACAGACCTCCTCGTGTCCCATCCCATGGTCAAAGTGCACGTTATCGATGAGGTCACTGGGCAGTATGTGAAGAAAGAAGACAGGTGTGATATACAGTCGCTCCAGATCAGCGTCAGCCTCCAGAAAAGTCCCATTGATGTGACTCTGGAAAATGTGAATTAGTTTGTTCTGTGGTGGACTGGAGCGTCATCCAGGGTGAACCCAGCTTCACACTCTGTGCTGGGTGGGCTCCAGACCACCATGACCCTGTATTGGACAAGCAGTTGTTGTTGATGGATGACTGATATTAATAAAAATCTGTCTAATGAAAGTATTAATGAAACAATAAAGGGTGTGTAGGGCAATTCCAAAATAATTGAATACTTTCAGAAATGTAGTGTTTTGCTTGTTGTGACTAAATATTGTATGAAGATGCAGTACCGCAATTGTACAGTTATTCTCAAAGTAACCTCGAGAGTTACTTTACAAATTGGTTTAGGCTACATGTACATGATACTTGGTTAATGAGTAATTTTGAAAGTTGAAAGTGTTCAATTCATTTGGAATCATCCTGTATATTTAATATTAGCTAGGTTAAATAAGTTTTAAAATAGTTTAGGTAGATGTGTTTTTGTTAACGTGCGCTCCTTGGTCCCAACAGTCACCGGCCAGTGTCGTCCTTCTACGAGCAGGACAGCGTGGAGCACATTCTCCCCATCATGACCCAACCCTTTGATTTTAAAAAGAACAAATGCACTGTTCCGTTGTGGGATGAACAGATCATCTTCAACGAGCGCTTCAGGTATTTCCTCCTGGATGACGATGACAACCCACGAGTGATGCTCTTCTTTGAGGTAAGAAGTCTAAAAATGTGTCATAAGTACATATTAATAGCAGAGAAATACCTCGGTTTGCGCTACCACCTTATAGCGCTGTTTTGTGATAGTGCTCTTCTACTTAAGGTCTTTGAATAATTTATCATAATGATTTACCGCATTTTTTTAAACATTTTATAAATGTTTTAAAATATTTCAAATATACTGTTTTCTGTGTTTATTGTTTATCGCTATTGTTTAGTGTATTTATTCTGTTTTGAATTATGTTGCACTTGTGTAGTTTTCAATTTTGTTCATGCAACATACTGTTGAATGACTTCTTTTAGCATTGTTTCTTTAACTGAAGTATTACTGTCAAAAAAATCATTAACATCATAGTCACAATGATTTCTACTTTATAAACTGGCAAGGTCCTGGATTTTATAAGCATGGATGAAGCCAAGGCCAACATGGAAGCAGACACACATGAGCGGGGCTTTCGGAAAATCGCTTGGGCATTTCTGAAGGTATCACGCCAGGAGTACAGATGCTACGATGTAAAAAATGTAATAATGTTTTTACCTTTCAGACAATGATTTAAAATCCGGGAAATATCCCGTTTCCATCATCTCCAGCTAGTGGGAGCCAATGGGGTGCTGAACGTGGACACCAAGCTGCGTCTGCAGTTGTACTGCCCCCCGCCGCGAGCCAAGAGGCAGGCGCACACAGTGGAGGTGGTCGAATGGTGGAGAAGGTATCCCAGGAGCCGATATGCGTCCACACTTTACGTCACTGTGAAGGGCCTCAAGCTTCCCGAACACGTGAGTCCAGCCTACACGACCATGGCCACTTCGATGCCATGGAGAAAATGGCTCCAAACGAATATCTTCCTCCTCATACTGTTCTTTTACATCTAAGCATTTCTTGTTGAATACTTTTCATCATTTATTATTTTATCTGATTTTTTTAAAGTTCTCCAACACACCTTACAATGTTAAGCAGCTTACAGTGAATTACCTATGCATTTGACTGGTGTATCAGTTCAGGGTAAGTACCTTGATCAGGATTACTACAGCAGGAGTGGGATTTGAACTGGCAACCTTCCGATTACAAGCCAACGATTCCAACTGCTGTACCGCTGTCGTGTTTTATGTATTGTCCCATACCTGAAAGTACAGAAGTGGAAGTACCTTTGCAGAACTTCATGCTAAGGCCGTGAAGAGGGATATGAGGGACCCCTGTGTCTCCTGTTGTCTGCTCTGTCCCAGGTTGACCCATCCATTCGTTCCATGATGGCCCTGCAGCAGGAGAGGGGCAGCACCTCGTACAGTGAGCTCCAGGATGAAGCGGCCAAGAAGGCGAGCAGGCAAGCCCTAGAGGACAGAGCCGACACTCTGAGGTGGAGCAGGTTGCCTGGGCAGGTGAGGAGACAGGGGGTGGAGTCATGAATTCACCAAAAATATTCAGTACTTAGAACAATGTCACTTAGGCTATTTAATAATAAACATATAAATGATGGATATCAATGACCATTGCCTTGTACACCCAGAGACAAGATTGTCACAAAGTGCCGTTAGGGACTAACCTCTAACTCTAAGCAGATCTCCATATCTTAGCACAAACATTGCTGTGCCTTTTCTTTTTGACTCGGAAAGGTTTGCCGCATTCCCAACAAACCCACGCTGTCCTTCCGGGGGGGTCAGCTTGGCTGCCTCACACTTCGCTTCTCTCATGCTGGACGGAGGCTGGCTGCCGCGTGCGCTGACAGGGATGCCTTCCCCGTTGTGGGTATGACCCTGGGGTCGACACGCCGTTGGGCGCGCAGCACAATCTCGGTTCGCAGCCTTCGTGTCCCTGCACGCTACGCAACTACGTATCTTTGTGTTTTAGTTTACGAGATTCCATCAGGAAAGGTCCTGGCTGCTTTCAACAGCCACCTCAGCATCGTGTACGACCTCTGCTGGTCTAGGGACGACTGCAGCTTGTTGTCTGCGTCATCAGACGGGACTGTGAGGTGAGGATTCTCGTCTCCTGGTGTTTCTCCTCAGCACTTCCCAAGCAAGTCGTTTTTAATGGGCTCTTGGCTTTACCAGAATCTGGAATGTTGAGAGGATCGAAGGCATCGCCAAGAAGGTTCTTCCCCACCCATCATTTGTTTACGCCGCCCAGTATCATCCGGTCACCCAGGACCTGGTTGTAACCGGGGGCTACGATTGCCTCATCCGCGTGTGGAACGTGAACGTCCATGATGTCAACGGTCAGCTGCTGCATGAGTTTGAAGGTCATAAGACGTTCATTAACACCTTGTGTTTCGACTCTGAAGGTGAGGTCATCATTGCCTGAATGTAACTATTTTACTTGCGCTCCTTTAATCCAGGGGTTCTTAACCTGGAGGGCATAGACTCTTAGGGGTCTATGGTTATGCAGCAGACTTGCTTTGAAAAAAAAAAGAAAAAACCACACACAATAAAAGTATATAATTAATTGCAAAGAAAATGTAATTAAATAAAATTTAAAAAACAGTAAATTTGTGTTGTGTGGCGCTTCAGTGTTGACACTGCTGTGGTTTTTGCTAAATGGAAAGATTTGTTGATTTGCACGAATCAAACAAAACTGTTTGCGCTCAGGGCTGCGGATGTACTCTGGGGACAACGCAGGGTCCATCATCATGTGGTACACGCCAGCTGAGAATGGCGTGAGCCAGCGGTCGACTCAGCTGTGGAACATCGAGAGGGTATTTGGACATCGTACGACATGTAGAACCTCACCGCAATGCCGATCTAGGAAGTAGTAGGCCGTACTGGATGGGAGGTCCGCTTATCCTGGTGATAAATCCTCCACAGGAGATTGGGGAGAGTGATCTGAAGGGCATATCCATCAGCGGTCTGGAGGTCCACCCGAACGGGCGTCGTCTCCTTATCCACGCCAGGGACAGTGTCGTGAGGGTCATGGATTTGAGAATGTAAATATTAAGACTGATGTTAGGAATCAGTTACCCTTTAAAACCGTTAATGTTGTGAAACACATAAATTGTGGCTTTGAGTTGTTATAGACAAATCCCTTTGTAATATGCAGTCAATATTGGTTCCCTTCATAGCCATTTTTGAACCAGTGCTATTAGCTTGAAGAGCCCCATTGGTGCATTGCAGGCAGACTGTAGATATGAAGTAGTAATGTATGTGTTTGTGTGTGTGGTGGATCAGATCGGCGGTGAAGAAGTACGCTGGTGCCACAAACTACAGAGAGAGGATCCGCAGCACCTTCTCCCCCTGCGGGAGCTTCATTTTCTCAGGAAGCGAGGACGGCATGGCCTACGTGTGGAACGCCGACACAGGTGAGGGAGGGGAGGCTCCTGTTGGGGTCCACCTACAGCATGGGCCAACCTAACTATGACCTGTTCTGGTTTCACCCACAATACATTCACACTAGGTTATTTCACCTGGTTTTTGCAGAAGTCCAAAAGAGCGATGATGCAAACAACTGTGAAGTAAGGTTGCGTGCTTGACTGTGCTTACCAATACTCCAATGCTGATTATTTGCCCCGCACGTTGTTTCTGCTCACCCCCAGGTGACCGGGTAGCTGTATACACAGAGCTGTGTTACCCCGCGCCCCTGCGGGATGTTGCCTTCCACCCTCATGAAAACATGGTCGCTTTCTGTGCCTTTGGAGAAAACCAGCCAGTACTCGTCTATATCTACGACCGCAAAGGTGACCACGCTCCTAAAAGTTCTGTGAAACTTTGTTTTAACTTTTGCCTGAAACCCTATGTGAATACAGTGTAAATCCTACAAATTTTGGTGCAGTGGCTAGTGCTGGTGCCTCACAGATCCTGGGCTGTGGGTTCGATTGTGGGTGTTTGACTTTGCATGTTTTAACTGTTTTCGTGTGGGTTCTCTCCAGACCTTAGACGTGCTTCAGGTGAATTGGTGACTCTAAGCTGCCCTTAGTGTGTTTAAATGGTTTGTTGGCCTGGTGTCCTATCCCAGATGTTCCCTGCCTCAAACCCCATGCTTCCAGGATAGACACTGGACCACCGTGACCCTGCACTGGATAATCCATTATTAATAATGGTTGGATGTGGGATGTTCTTAATGAATATGATTTTTATTTTCAATTGTTTCTATATAGTTGTCATAGCAGTAAGTTTGAAATGTTTTTAATGTATTTAAAAGGGTGGCATGGTGGCTCAGTGAGTACCACTGTAGTTTGCATGTTCTTCTTGTGGGTTTGTTTCCCCCACATGCCAAAGACAGGGGTTTTGGGTTAATTTATCACTCTAAATTGCCCATAATGTGTGACTGTGTGTGTGGCCACCCTGTGATGGACTGGCATCCATGACTGTGACCAGGAAAAAGAAGTGAAATGATACTGGGTGGGTGGATGTTCTTTTCTTGTCCAGTTGCTCAGATGGAGGTGGAGAGCATGAAGGGGCTGAAGCAGTCCAACCCTGCTGATGGCGGCACGCTCCGGGACACATCTGAAACGGCGGTCTTCCCAGAATCCTCGGCCTCCGCCACCACGGACGGATTCGCCAGCGCCGCCCGTCTGTCTTTGAAGATGCAGCGTGTCAAACAGAAGCTCGACTCTGTTACAGTAAATTTACTCGATAATCTTAGCATTCAGTTGCCAGGAAGAAATAAGCTGAGACAATCATAGAAAGTCACGCAGAATCCCTCAGATATCACTTTTATTTAGTAAAAGCTGTTTCCTTTTAAAAAACCTTCCTGGGAATTTTTGAAATTGGCTTATTTTTCACTGTTTTTAACATATTTATACTTTTTTGTTGTCATTTTAGAACCGAAATCCTTCAGCTGTCGACTACCTCTTTGAGCACGGTATTACTTTTTCCATCATCTATTCATTTATAATTACTTAATTATCTTCATTACAAAAAATAGACACAGCAACTCATTTTAAAAATGAAAATGTTTGAATTTAAAGACCGCCTTCACTACATTGGCCTCAGACATTTTTTTAAGCTAAAGATACTTTTTATAACCCCATCGTGTATAAATGATTTAAATGCTTAAACCAGGGCTTTTGATGTGCTGTCTTCTTCACTCGCTCAGGGGGGCTCTCCTCGGTGGGATGGGAAAGAAGTCAGGAAGCCTTCAACGCAGTGAGTTGTTGGAAGTCGGCTCAACACCTCACGTGCTGTTATCTATAACAAAAAGCGGGCAATTATTTGAAAACAAAATCTGGATAACAATGTGCGTTTGCATCTGTTGAGATTTTAATTTCAAATGCGTTACTCCTTATTTTTTGAGACAGATATTGTCCCTGTTAATGCGCTGACGTTATGGAGCAAGACACGTAGTTATGTGCACAATATGAATACACACCTGGGTAAAACATAGGTAAATGCTAGACTCAGGAGTAGCAGGTGGTGAAAACTGTTACAGTCAAAGAACATGGGTTCAAATCCCTCCATCTGCTGCAGTTCAATCAGTCAAGGTACTGACTTTCCCAGTAAAGGTCCCCCACCTGGATAAATGGGTAAATCATTGTAAGCAACTTGGTTTACAAACCTGATGTTGTGATCTGTGTCTGAGACAAAGCATTGGCTGAATGAATTAAATAAGAATAAATTTATATTCTGCACTTGACATGGTTTTGCGTTCATATAATCACAAACATGGAATATTTAATACGGAGGCCGTGCGACTCCAAAATTACCAACGGTACAAGATCAATAGATCAAGGGTTCCTTAATCTGGCCTCTGTGAACCCTGGGGGTTCTGGGTATGGACTTCTGGGGGTCCGTGAAGCGCAGGACATAACTCCACATGAAGGTAATTCAGTTTTAGAGTACATTTTGTACATCCAGTCATGTGTCTGTGAGGGGCCCTTAACTTTCCACAGCTTGTTAAAGGGCAGAGAAAAAGTGAGGACCCAGTGGTGCACAAACACAGCTGCATCTCTGCACCTTCTCTTCCAGATGAGTTTGGATCTGTCCCTCCCTGCGCCTTCCCTGCTGTCCCCTCACTCCAAGCTGCAACTCACCGGAGCCCCGATCATCCCCACTCACCCCTCTCTGGGCTCCAGCAGCCGTAAGTAGCGCCCCCCACCGCCATTATTTGGGCATCAACCCCACTGTTGGCTCTGCACGGTCTATTATGTTGTCCTCTTCTGTATTTCTCAGCGTGTTTCTATTCTTGGCTTTGGTTCATTTTGCTTGTAGGCTTTCTGTGCCTCATGCCATGGAACTACGACATGAAGGCCATTGGTTGATCAATATTCAAGTGACATTAAAAGAAATCTGTTTTCGACACACTTGCACACAACAGACGCTAAAATGTTTGTAGTAATACAGTTTCTGTTTTTTAACATGACATTGCGAAGCTTTATGTGGCGCCTTGAACGCAGCCCAGTAATATCGCACAAAAAGACAGGTGCTATTGTTCCTGCCCGAAGGGTGTGAAACTTGGAAGAGCAACGCAAGATAACGCCTTGTAAATACATGGGAATGTGTAACCTGGTTATGCTGGTTGCTCCCTATCCGATGTGTGCTGGTATGTCTGGGACAAGTGGGTCCTGACAGTGTTCAGCGTGTCCTAGCTTGTGCCATTCAGGGCATTTTTCGAGCATTAAGTGTCAAACTCGAAATTCAAGATTTAGGGGTTTCGCTGTCTTGGCTCCATGGCATTCTTTGCCGAGAGTTTCCCACGAGACTTTCCCTCTGGCGAGGTGTTTACTCGCTTCCCAAGCCACAGCTTGGAGACGGAGTTCTGAGGCTACAGGTTTCTGCCTGTGAGACAGACGCTTGCGGTACCATTGCTCCACATGTCCACATGTCTGCAGGTCTTGTAGGAATTGCTGTCCAAATGTCCTTTTCCATATATGACTTATCAACTGTGTGTGTGTGTGTGTGTGTGTGTGTGTGGGACTGCCCTGGAATGGATGTTATTTCCTTTGTGTCTCATTCCCTTTCTTTCCAGAATAGCCTGTGGACCACAGTGACCCTGCTCTTTAAAAGGATCATCAAGAATGGGCAGATGGATGGTTTTTCTCAGATTTGTCAGATGGAAGTGAAAGTTGAGGGGCAGCATCAGTTGTATCCAGTCAAAAGCTTTACTGTCACACAAGAAGAGTCTGAGCACTAGAGGGAGTGAGAGATTCACTTTCCGGATTCGTCCGGTTCACGTCGATCGCTGCGCTCGGCACACAGGCTTGTTCTGAGTTGTTTCTTTGTATTATGTGCATAATGTCACCTGTAAACAGGTGTGTGTTCATATTGTGCACATAACTACGTGTGTCTTGGTCCATAATGTCAGCGCCTGACTGTCAGTCACACGTCAAAACGACTACGACAGTATTCTGACCTTAGAAAGCAGCAAGTTGTGCAGAACGAGACACATAAGTTACACTCTGAAACTGACACAACTTAACTCAGCTTTGGGGCAGCAGGTGGCATAGTTGCTATAGGTCCACCTCTAACCCTAACCCGCCGCCTTGCGGTCAAAGACTTGGGTTTGGATCCCACCTCCTGCTGTACTACGCTTGATCAAGGTACTTAGCCTGGATGCATACAGTAAATGTTACCCAGCTGTATAAATTGCTAAATATTAGTGTGTAGATTTCAACTGTTAATCGGTTTGGAGAAAAGTGTCAGCCAAGTAAAGAAGAGAGAGTTGAGTGGACTGAATAAACTGAAGGGATTGAATGGATGAGTTGCATTACGGTGAGAAACTCGGTGGCGTTGCGTTCAGTTTACTGCAATCGAGAGTGAGCTCACGATCTGCAGCTTCGGTGCTTCTGGCGTTGTTTGTTTGGTGACACATTTCTCTCGGTGCTCAGAAGCAGCGCTTCACCCCACTCTTTAGAACCACAGTTCCACCAGTTTCCGATAAATGACCGAACCTGTTTTCTGCGCTGCTGCACAGGGGTCATGACCAAGTGCACCTAAAGGAGAATTTCATGCAAGAACCAGCTTGTCCTGGCTTGCAGGAATTGTCTGTAGAGCTCCAGGAGTAAAATATGTGACAAAACGCGACGTCAGATGACTCATCAGAGCGAGTGTGGTGTCGGCTCTTTTCGAATTGTGTCATAAATGACTGACTTAAGTGTAATGTTTGCTGTGCCTGGTATCAATGGTGCCACTTGAAATCCGTGTTTATAATAACATGGATAAATGTTACATGCATCACTGTCATTGAATTGTTTCAGTTAATGAATGCATGTATTTTTAAGCGTGATTTTTTTTTTTTTAAATTATTTCAAAGTGAATCGATTTAAAGAGAGACGATGTGTTCCCAACTGTCAGAAATGCAGGACACTTGCGGGTGGCTTTACTGCCGCTCTTCTGCCCAGTTCATTCCATACAAGTATTGGCCGGGTGCACTCAAACTTTTGACCTTTGCTGTATTTTGCCTTTGTCGTTGCAGGAGGTTTCAGTCCAGTGGGTCAGCGTTTCGGCTGCACACCCTCACTCCGGCTGCAGGCGGTAAGACACGGCCAACCTTCAGCAGTAAAAAGCTTCTGTTGTACGTTTGCAGACTTCAGGAAAACACAGGCTGACCATAAATCTTACACAGTTACTGTTTTAGCCTCATATTAGACTTGCATGTAATGTTATACAGTACTGTGCAAAAGTGTTAGACATGCAACTTCAATGTCTGTTGAGAAGTACAGGTAGATTCTTATCTACCATCAGGGAGGTTTCTGGTTGGTCCCAAATTCATTCTGCAGCCTGAGAATGACCTCAAACACCCAATCTCAGTCATACACAACTATCCCGAGCAAAAAGAAGGAATCCTGCAACAGGCGGTATGGTCCCCACAGAGCCCTGATCTCAACATGATCGAGTCAGTCTGGGAGGACATGCAGAGACAGTCAAAGTGTGCAGAAGAACTGTGGCCAGTTCCTCAAAATGTTTGGAAGAACCTACCGACCTCTACCTTAAACTGCATGCAAGTTTGCATAAGAGAACTGATGCTGTTTTAAAAGCAAAGGGTGGTCCCACCAAATATTGATGTGATTGAGGATTTTTTTTTGTCTACTGCACTTTTTAGAAGGTTTATTGATTAATAAGTATTCATGGAATTATTTCTGGAACCATCCTCGCTTTATAGCATTTTTCCCACAGGTGCCTAAGACTTTTGCACAGTACTGTAGTTTATTTACTTAGCTGATGATGTTGTCCAGAGTGAAGGACACTGTTAACCTTGGGTAATAAGCTGTTTATGCTGGTTTACACACTTTACACAGCTGGGTGGTTTGGACTGGAATTATTAAGGGTAAATACCTTGATCGAGGCCACTGCGGCGGGGATTTGAACCTATGTGCTTTGACGGCAGTGCGACGCTTCTAAGCGCTACATCGCCTGCTGGGCGTAGATGCCGTTGAACTGAGTTGCAGCCGCATAAAAATATTGTTCACCTTTTAGTGTCTGTGAATGAGGACTTTTGTGGTGATAAATCTTCATGCTGCCTGTTTTTATGAAAATACTGTGGGAGGAAAATCAAACCCAGTTATAGCATTTATTTTGCAGTG
This sequence comes from Arapaima gigas, assembly GCA_900497675.1. NCBI lineage: Eukaryota > Metazoa > Chordata > Actinopteri > Osteoglossiformes > Osteoglossidae > Arapaima > Arapaima gigas. The sequence continues at coordinate 558,576 of UFQX01000367.1, read as the reverse complement.
ACTGGGTCTGACTCTGCTTTCAGGATTGATAACATCAGATTTTGGTTAAAATTGAGACCAACACCCATCCAGCCAGTCAGCTCTTTCTAGCACTGCCATTAGTGCAGTAAAAGTATAATAAAACCACACTGCAGTCCTTCATTTGTACACGTTGTAGCTGATGCTTTTCACAAAGCAGGCAGCCAGTTTTAGATGTACACACACGACTGCAGAAGTGTGGTTAAATGTCCAATATGCCGTTATTGCTGGAGAATGCAATAAGTATGCCTATAGAAAACCCCACCTCACTGCCTATAGAAGTGAGGCGATCACGACAAATGGGGTGATGCAAATTTATGGAGATCAGCAGAGGTGGATGTGAAAGAGAGGGGTTTTGAATGGGTAGAACCTGCAGACCTTCAATTTTGGACTTTTCCTGAGTTTGAACACCATGCGGTTAGAGGCGGACAGCATAGCGCTCTTGTCAGGGTGTAGGGAGTTATGTCATCTTGTAGGTAGAGGTAGTTACAGGAAGCCGGTGGAGAAAGTTGGGGGGGGGGGGGTTTCCTCAGCATGACTTGTACCAGGAGTGTGAGGTGCATTGTGAGTGATGGGTGGACACTTGAGTCAACAGTAATTGCCAGGCTCCTGACCAAAGAAGTAGATGAAATAAGGGAATTGTCCTGGTTGATAGAATTCCTAACACTTGGATGCTAGGGGATGAAGGATCTCGGTCTTGGAGAGGCAGCGGTGTTTAGTCATCCAAGCAGTGAGGAGATGTCTGTACTGCAGTTGTAGGGGGAAAAGGGAAGAAGAGATGGGTATTGTCAGCATAGCAGTGAAGAAAGCTAAAGGAAGAAGTGTAGATGGAGACAAGTCAAGGTCCCGACACCGAGCCCTGAGGAACACCAGTAGAGAAAGACTGAGGGGAAGACAGACTGTGCCACGCCATCTGGTAAGATCTACTTGGTAGGGAAGACATCATTTCAATGCTGTTCCTTTGATTCCAAGCTGCTCCAGAAAGGAAAGTATGATGTGGTGATTAACAGGGTCAAATGCTGCAGAGAGGTGAAGGAGAATCAGGACTGAGGAAAGGGAGGCCCCTCTAGCCAACTGGAGAGTTTCAAGCACGGCAACTGGGGCAGTCTCAGTAGAATGGCCAACCTTGAATCCAGACTGATAGCTGTCAAGGAGATCACGGACTGCAGGCGGCTGTTTGTAAGCTGCATGCAAGTCCTGTAGCATAAAGCTGTAGGCCAATGTTGAAGATGGTGTAGCTGTCTAGCTTACTTGAGGATCCAGCAGATCTTTTACCAAGCCAGCCACACAGACCCTCCCATTGACCTCGCCTGAATCGGTTTAATGGCCCCACCTCACCCCACCCCACCCCACCCCTCCCCACCCCACCCCTCCCCACCTCACCCCATGAGATCTCAGTCAGAGCTTCAGTAGGGGCAGGGTGGGGAAGCCCTGAAAGCTGCCCTGTCTGTTTACCGCGATCACCGGTTGCGGGGGTGTCGGTTTTCCCCCTTGTGTGCACAACCTGCGGTAACACAGAAGAAATGACTCATTGTGTGGTTAGGACAAGCAGAGCCACTCAACCCCACCCTTGACCTGGACTAGAGTTTCACTTGCCAAAACCCCCAGTTTAGCCCTTCATGGGGCCACAACGGTCCCCTTAGGGTGTGGATGCACAACTCAGATATAGTTGTCAACACACTGTATATGTTTTTAATCCGATCTATATGTCACACGTAAACAAGTCTCGTCTGTGTTGTTGTACTTTCTCTTTCACGCCATTTCCTGTCTGTACTTTTTTTAATTTAGTTTCTATTTTAACATTTCACTGTCAGAAGACAGATATTCAGCCCTCTTTATTTATAGGGCCGAAAACTGAATATACTCTGTATTATTTATTTACTTACTGTGATGTGTTTGTAAATGTGTCTTACATTAAATCGTAAACGTAACGCAAATCTTGCATTGTGCAGAAGGTACGAGGGGGACGTTGTCGGAGCCGGGTTATAATTCCAGGAGCCAGACGTCGTTTTTGTGGGCAAAATTTTATTCCAAATTTTAAGGTCACCAGTGCTATGACGTTGAAGCAGTTGAATTGTTTTTCTTGCGAGAGATAAACGTGAAAGAATGCAGGGTCAAGGCCCCGGTTTGTCACTGTTGTATGTCAGCTACAGGTGACAAAAGTGAACGTTTGAGACATCAGAAACATCAGGGCAGCTGCGTTTGACTGGGTGCCTGAAGGCTGGCGGATTGACGCTGCACACACGTTTGATTTTTGACCGGGTTTTACCGCGTTTTGCGTCGGACAGTCAGATTCCTAGACGTGGTTTGTCGGACGGCGTCAGGCAGCACCGAGGTAAAGCATCTTACAGAAGTAATAATATATGTCTGTTTTAGAGAAATGGGACACTTGTGATGCACACTGAACTCGTGTCTGCTGTGCAACGCGGCGCAGTGAAATTTGGTGATTTACTTCCACGAGTCGAAGGAGAGGTGGCGCAAGATGGAGCGTCTTTGCCGGCGTCACGAAGCGCACAGGGTGGCGTACTGACCTCGCGGCTCCGTGCTTCCCTCCCCCCCTCCAGGGCTTGGACGATCATCCTTCCTCTTCCCTTCGAGTCGACGCTGAGTCTGTTCCCGTTCAGCAGACGGTGAGTTTAACCTCTGTCCAGCTCCCCCTTTTCGACATTTCTTAAAAAACTTCCACTGCAGGAGTCCACTGTGTGTCATTTTTCATCCTGTAATAAAGGTGCAGCGTATATAATCTGTATGTATTTCCTACAAAAATATATTCCATTTATATTTGTTCATTGGGTTGAGTCTTTTCTCCAAAGCAACTTTGAATATTGCAGTGCTCGGTGTGATTTACAAGTTTCAACGGCTGGGAAGTTTTTACGGGAGCAGTTTGGGGAACGTACGTGAAGTAATATTAATAATAATAATTGTAATGATGAACTAAATGGGGTTTTAATGAAGTCAGTGGTGAGATGTGATGATGCTGCGATGGGGATGGAAAGTCTTTGAGCCGCCGGCTGTCGCTCTCTTTCATCTCTCTCCGCTTCCAGTTTGCAGGCAAGTTCTGCACATGAACTTTTCAGACAGGATCTCTGGTTGTGTTTTGGTTTTTGAAACAATAAAACTTTAGGGTGTGAAAGATGTCCTTGCTTCTGCCGCAAAGATTCATCCCCGAAACAAACGTGCGCTGCAAAATAGGGGTTTTATTGAGCCGGGCATATAGTTCCAGTAAATCAAAATTCTCTTTTGAGGCAGAACGTAAATGCGAGATATACCGAATTATCGTAAGCTACTTGTTCGGCCGTCTGTGTCTTTCAGCGTGTGTTGTTTCTTATAAGCAATGTATGTACTGATTTGGGGTATTTTTATTGGGGTGTTAATGGTGGTTTAGAAAGGTTTTGTTTTTGCACCTCTGCTTGTTGGGGTTTTTGTGAACTGCTGTAGGTGACTCACATCTTCCACAGGTTGTGCAGTGCAGAACGTTGTGTACAGTACACTGCAAGGAGCAAAATCTTGAGAAAAAAAAAAAAAAAAGTTCTTCACGTTGACTCATGCAGTGATTTTGAACTTTAATTTGACTTTTGATTTGCTTTCACTGCAGGGCACGGTGTTTGCGCTGTTACTGTTTTAGTTTGTTTATATTTTGAAATGCGTTGCAAGGTCCAGTAGGGCTTTTTTTGCGCCAGTGTGATGTGATGTTTGTATGGCCACAGGAAAACTTATGAGAGCCCTTAAAGTATTTGAACGTCTCACAGCAGAGTTGGGACTGTAGGTGTTGTAGCTACAGCAGCCGAGATGTTTGGATTTCTTTACAATGTAGCTGCTTTCCTCATATTTCCTTTTAGGTCATTTCTCTGTACGACTACAGTGCCGGTCGCTCCGACGAACTGAGCGTGTGTCGTGGCGATGTCATCCAAGTGCTCTACAAGGACAATGACAACTGGTGGTTTGGGCGCCTCGCTGGGGGACAGCAGGGCTACTTCCCAGCTAACTATGTCGTGGACCAAAGTAAGTTTTTTTTTTTTTTTTTTTTTAAATATTTTCCTTCCCTGAATAATCTTATCTATATTTTTGTGTATTTATCACCGTGTTGTCCGTGTGACATCAGAAGCTGTGGCCTAAATGCGACATGTTTTGAGCTTTTGCTGCGGTCTTTGTTTCAGGGGATTTTGAGGAGGAACTGTCGCACGCGATGGAAACAAACCCCGCCCTGTCAGAACAGCTTAACCAATCAGCTGAGAGATCCACACCAACAAAGGTAACGCCGACGACAGGAAAGTCAGCGGCTTTCTCATCCTCTCGTGGCTTTTGTGCTTTTAATTTTTCACCTGCATGGTCTACACCTGCCCTAAATACTATGCGTGACAGTAAAACTTAGCAAGGTGCTCAAATGGACATCCCAGCCCTGCAGTAGCTGCAGGCGAGAGGCAAGCATTTCTTCAGATGATATAATCAGGAAAGGATCACAGTAATATTGAGAAGTTAAGTTGGAACGTGAAAGTGTGTTTTTGTCATGTGGATTCCCATTCCCATAATAATGAAAGGCACGATACACCCTCTGTTGGTCCATCTTGTGTGATGCCACTGTGGACGCCGGCTTCTTTTAAGAGAACCTCTCTACCTCAGGGCGAACCTGGGAGCGGAGATTGATTCTTAGCACCTCACTGCACAATGCTCTGCTTAGGCCAGATTGTATTATTATTATTATTATTATTATTATTATTATTATTAGCTGTTGTATGGGTCAGTTTCTCTGCAGAGTTCAGTAAAGTTATATCCTATCCTGACAGATTTGCTGCTTTGCTACTTGCACCGATGTAGCGTTTTATGCAGCGGGGTAATTTTTACTGTCTCAGCTAAGTTCCTCGATTAAGGGCACTGCAGCAGGAGGTGGGATCAAAGCCCAAGCTCGCTGTTTGCGAGGCAACAGCTAGACCGACTTCACATGACACTCTCACCATTTGTGAACAAGAAGGGGGGAAAAAAAACAACCTTTTTTTTATATTTCAACTATAGGGTGTATTTTTTTCTACCTGTGATTTTGGCATTGCTCTTTCATACCTCAGTCGAAGATGGCCCACTCATTCTATCACAGCAATGCTTCTTTGTTATGTGGTTAAAGCAGCTGAACACAGAATTCCACTGCACTCGGGTTAGAGGGAGAGACTGTACTGTACAACACGTGGTTGTAATAAAAGTATAACTTGTTCGTAAAGAGACGTGTCGGCAAAATAAAACGGAGAAGATTCAGATGTTCTGTAATAGCAACTGCATCGCCAGTGTATCTGAACAGATTTTGAAGATGCCGTCATGTTTTGTGTGTGTCGTGTTCAAGGCCACCTGTGCTGCACATAATGTGTAAAAGACATAATATCTAACATGGATTTTATACTCTGACAATTGTGAGGGTGTCAACACAGCGAGTCGGCGCCTCTACTGTGAGATACTGCTGTGTCCTTAAATAGAGGAATAATATATATGTATGTGTTTTTTTTTTTTCTTTTTTTTTTTTTTCCCCCCCGTAAAGAACAATGTTATTTTAAAGATTTGACTCCGCCATTACATTATTTGCAGAACAGGTACCGTGGTGAGAAAATGCATTGACACTATGATCATTTCAGAAGTGTGAGCAGCATGGCTTCGCTCTTTTGTTAACCTGTTACTTCACACCTATCGAATGGAACTGTGCATTTTTGCTTTTTTTTGTTTGTTCTTTTTTTCCCCCTAAGATTACCCAGTAAGCAATGCCCACATCTGGAATACTTTTAAGCATGCACACGTATGAAGGACAGCTGTTCTGCAAGTTGAAATGCTGTAAGGCTACCATTTAATTACAGTTGTTTTAATTTTGCCCAAAATCGGTATTATTTCATCTTTATTGCCGCTATCTGCTTTTTCACCAGTCAAACTGCAGAGACACAGCAGGGATGGAGGGTCTGACACGTCTGCTAGGTTGATAAGTGGGAATGACATGAAAAAGAATCTGAAATTAATGTTTGGAAGGTGTAAATTTATAGCTGTTTTTGTTGTAGTTTTTAACATGCCGCGTCTCAGTTTGTTTTCGTTTAGTTGCTTTTTTCTGACTCAGCCGCCAGGGCTGGCGGCTTTCGCCTCGGCGTCCGTTAGCCGTCCGTCACACTGGCTGCTGGCAGCGTGGCGGCACCTGTTGGCACACCACAGCCAAGTAGCAGGTTTCGCTGCCGCTGGAACCCGAGACTGTTACCACGCAGGAAACCGTCTGGCTTCTCAGTCCCCTCCCGAGCAGTGCACACCAATGACACCCTTCCTGCGTGTCCTTCCTCACAGACATCTGCCATCGTGAGCGCGTCTGGGGAGCTGAGGTTCATCTCGGAGCACGACACCGACTCCGAAATCCCTTCCGGCCTGTGAGTGGTGTCACCCTGACCTTCCGTGTTGGCTTTACGCAACATTTTGCCGCGGCCGCGACCCCCCTTCTGCCTGAAACAGTGGCCTGTCCTACCTGGTTGCGTATTAATATATGTGCACATCACACTGTATTGTACAGCTTTTGTACGTTGAGCCACAAGTCATACTGTCAGCTTTGAATCAGAACTTCTCGCTTAAGATCTCACAAAATCACGGTCTTTTTATACACGCCGAGTTGAGGGATTTGGAGAAAATCATTACTTTGACTGGGTGTCTGACATGACAATGGGGACATGAGGACAATGTTTTCCCAGTAAGTTCATGCAACACAATCTGTCGTGTTTATCTGATTGTCAGTCACAAATCAAAAATGTCGTTTTGCCTTATTTGCTTTAACGTGCATCACGTTCTGTTCAGCTACTTGAAGACGTTAAACCTTCTCAAGTCCACTGGAAGTAATATTGACTTTTGCGCGCAAGTAAACTAGGGATTTTGTTTCCTGGTTTTGTTTCAGTGGCTGCTGTTGTTCTTTAGGGTGATGTTTACATTCTGGCCACGTAGAATTTTTTTTTTTTTTTTTTTTTTTTTTTTTTTTTTTTTGTGTTTTTTTTTTTTTTTTTTTTTTTTTTTTTTTTTTTTTTTGTTTTTNTTTTTTTTTTTTTTTTTTGTTGTTTTTTTTTTTTTTTTTTTTTTTTTTTTTTTTTGTCTTACGAGTTTGTTTGTTGCGAGTCCTGTAGAGTTCGGAAGAAGAAGAAAAAGGTGAAGAGACCCCCCGCAGGGCTTGCACAGGACACCCCGTCTGACCCCGACGCCCCGAGCATATCGGCAGTGAAGAGGACTGCGAACAGGCCGCTGCCGAAAAGAGGACAGTCAAACACTGCTTATGTGGGGGATTAATAGACCCCCGATGGAGAAGAGAAGCTAAGGAGGCCTGTTGTCTCTGTGGCAACAACAGATTCTGCTGCTGTTATCCTGCAGCTTATTTCATACATTTCATGCTAATTATCCAGCCAAACTTCTCTGACATGAATAAATAAATGGTCACGCAGAAGATTTAATAATGTTACCCTTTAGCAATATCTACATTGTAAGTTGGGGAAAAAAAAATTGAACTATTTTCTTAAAAATTATTTGTTATTGTTTGACACTAAAGTGTTCATGTTGAACCATAAAGATAATGTAATGTACATGTAAAATGCAATTTTAAAGCTTCGTTTTTTAATTTACTAATGATTTTTATTTTGTGTCCTGTAAATGTCTGCACATTTTGTCTTTACAACCAAATTTTCTACAAATAAATATCAAGCAACGAACTGCGTTGCCCTTCGCTGTAATTGTGCATATTTGACTAAACTGTTTAGTGACTGAGAAAAATTAGCACTTAATATGCGTTTTAAAAGTCAATTATTCTATTTCTCCTGAAGAATCTTTTGTATGGTGGCTCATCCCACCGTGTGCTGGATTTTTAAAAATAGTGTTAATAAATAAAATCCTCGAATTGTGAGCTGGACTGTCAACTCAGTATTTTGAACATTCAACCGCCTTACATGTTCACAGCGGTAGTTAATTCGGTATTTTTCTCTACAGTATTATTTCTCACCACTCGCTTTGTGAGTAAGAAAGGGAACTTTAATTTCCATACAGTCTATGATTCGAACATAAAGTTTCTGCACAATTTTGCACAACAAAACTACTTTTTGATGAAGCGCCGGGCGGGACCTCGTGCTGACAAGCAGCTCAGATCTGCAGCTGCTTTCGATTGTTTGTCACAGAATCGGACGTCAGGACCACTTAGGTGCCACAAAGGACCAACGTGGGCGACGCCAAGCAATAGTGAAACTCCAGCCGCTCGTCAGGCGCGCGGGCAGCCACGGCGGGCGCGGGTCCATCTCCGGGCCGCAGCTTCCGCTCTATTTCCCACAGACAAAAGGCCGCCCCGCGTCCCACCCGGGAACGCGGCCCCTATAAATAGTGGCCTTGGACTTGCTGTAAGTGAGAACTCGGCTCCTGGATCGGTGCGTCAAAGCAAAAGTCGCGGCCATCCGCCACAAAGCACACATTAGTCATACCCGCTTTCTCTTCAGATTTTCCCCCGACTAAACCCGAACGCTAAAAACAGAAAACGACTGAGTCAAAGTAAGATGCGGCGTTTATACCTCTTAAATCCCCTACACACCGACTCACGGGAAACCTGTGACACCAGGTCATCCTGGGGAAACGGCGAGATGTGAAGATCTGTAGTTGACGGCAATCGAGGTTTGGCGACTTTCCTTTGAAAGTTATGCACCAAGGAACAGCTGGAAAAATAAAACCTTACACGGTACCTCCAAAAGACCAAGGCTAGCGATGCCACTGGTGCCAACTAGCCTCATTAATCCATACAAAAGTTGTCGTGTTTTATCTGCATATGTTCACTTTTTGACAGAAGCAGATCTTAAAACCCCTGTTGTTATGTTTGTGGTGTAGACTGTTTTCTTCCAGGCTCCAGTAGGCACCAGAGCTCCTGTTAGCTGCAGATAAATTCTCAGAACCACCAAGCATTTTTCGAACCAGATGCGCTTATTTACAATATTTCTCGAGCTTTTATGGAAAGGACAACTGCACCACTGTCCTTTCAAACAGCAGGGCTTTATGTGCCTCCGGGGACCGCGAGGTGTCCCTCTGAGACCTGGCCTCAATCTAACAACCACGCGGAGCTCTTCCCGCAGCCGCTAAGTGTCGCACTGCTTCTTCTTGAAGGCTGCTTGTCTGCTGAGGGACCCTTTTTTTCTCCGGCTCAACCCGAAAAATCAAGATCAATTTCCATCCGGCTCCTCCTATGATCTTCTCTCCACAGTCCCGTACCTTTCGCCACTTTAACGTGTCCCTATTTTCACTTTAACCAACGTGATGTTAATTTGCAGCGTTTTCACATTTTTTGAATACTTCAGAAAACAGATATACTTTAGGCATCACTGACCGTCCCCATTGTCGTTCTCTCATCACCGTATTTCTTTTTAGAGCTTAAAAATACCAGCATACACAAGCAGTACACCAGGGGGTGGGGAGTATTTCATGGTAAGTCACTCAGTCACTTACCCTGTTTTCTAAATATCTTTTGGAAATGAGCACAACTCTTTCCACGCCGATTCTAATGCCACCCCCCCCCCAAAAAATCCTACAGCTTTGTTACTGTTTGCCGAGCTGCTCTCACCTTTTCCAGGTGCATCACAATGTTTCATTAAAAATCCTGTTCATATTTGTGAGCATGAGTTCATCTCTATTCTCACATTCTTAAAATGAATGTCTCGCACACTATCTAATATCTAACTGGAAAATTAAGCATAATATTTTTAAAAAATGTAATTTTATGCTACGGTAATATTTCATAAATATTAAACGGTGTTGCAATACGGGGATTTGTTGAGCTGGTTAAGGCTCCTGGTTTACAAGATGAATCACCACCATGCAAGACTCAACCCACGTGAAGTTCATTAACAGTTTAATTCGAGTTTGTCCTGGACCAGTCAGACATGTAAATCATTTTTCACAGAAGCGGTTTTGGAAGTTATTGGAAGAAGAATAATGCGATGCAGCTCCACTTTACAGTTCAATTGCCAGCCACAAAAGTGCACCGGCCAAGAAAGGAGCGACACATTCCGAACAATACGGGACAATTATAAAATCCGCCGTGCGCGACATTACAATGCAGCGTCGCACAATGGCACCCCGCTTGGCACTTTGTTCTCCAAAACAACCAGTTGCCATAAATTGATAGGACCTTTTTCTCCCTCCACTTTGAGATGTGCGTTTGGACAAAGTCGCATCGACCTGAGCCTTTCTGAACACACATTTCAGTGTTGCGGGGTGGATGGGGTCAACACTGCGTAAAAACAACTTCTTTCGCTGTTGAGGGTATAGATTTACTTACCAGTCAAGTTGTACGTTTAGAAAATCCTGGGCCTAAATCTTTGCATTGTTATTAAAATCAGGGCAATTTCATATTTTGCCTGCTTTTTATTAATATAAATTGTCATAAAAACACAATCAGGTCCCTCAGTTTACCTGTCATCAATACCAATGCCAGAAGTAATGCATCCATACAGATCTGACATTGTAATCTATTTCACATCATACTAAAGCATACTGAAAAAGGAAAAACTTTAAACTTTGAGCCATTTGTTAGTGAATCCCACTTTCATTGTCATCCAGCAAATAACCAACATCATCTTGAGTCTTTAAGCTTTTATTGTATTTACAAAAAAGCACTTTTGTATTTACAAACACCATTCATTACCAAAAAGCAAAAATAAAAAAAAATAAAATAAAATAAAAAATAAAAAAGGAAACATCCAGAACATGATCTTGAAGACAAATATACTGCAACGGTTTGGAAGCAAAATCACTTTTACAATGAATTTGCTAACAATTCATACATCTTGACAATATTTTATATTTATTTGGTCTGAAAAAGCTGTATTCAAGATGAACAAATGTGGAAAGTTCAGTAATGCTTTGCTGGAACACAGAGGTAGTGTATTTCGACAGCTGATCCAGGATCAGTAACTGCCAATCAGTTTTTTGTTGTTTGTTTTACATACCACTGCTTCCTGTGGGCAGAGCTGTTAAAAAACAGAGCGGCTCAAATCAGGGCTTCTTTTACATTTCATAACAACATTACATATATCCGTTTGTCTTTCATATTTATTTAATTTATTCATTTCGTGCTCCTGGCATATCTGCTGTATAAGGGGGTTTGACAATAAGTTGTTCATTCTTAATCACAGGAAACCCTGCTGTAGCCGCACCAACATGAACTAATGAAACAAAGAATGAGTGAGTCGTCCGTCCACACGTCCATCATCCATCCATCCATCCTCAGTAACTGCCTGTCCACTGCAGGGCCGTGGTGATCGAGAGTCTGTCCCCGAATCCCACGGTGTGAGGCTGGGTGCACTCTGGGACACCAGTCCATCGCAGGCCAGTCACACACTCATTCACTCACACTTACACACACGGCAGTCAGTTTAGAATCATAACTAAGACCCACTACAAAAAAAAAAGGGGGGGGGGACTAAAAATTCTTAACATTCCATTTTTGTAATTAGTTTTAGTTTTTTAATTTACCTTGTCTGACGTTTTTCTGGAGAAGTTGGTCATCTGTTTGCTGCAAAACACCGTCTGGCACTTTGCTCCCCTCGGCTTCCTGTTTGATGTGGTTTTGTTCAAGGCGTGGATTCGGAAGCTAAAGGGGAAAACAAACACATCACAGAGTTGAGGGGAAAATTGTAACGAGCATGTTACTGACACGGAAAAGTATATTGCAGTTAAAGATCATCAATCTATCCTTCAATCCATTATCCTTAACTGCTTTATCTTGGCGGCGCTGGACTGGAGCCTGTCCTGTAACCACTGGGTACGGGGCTATGAAACAACACCCTGCAGTGCGACTCCAGGCCATTGCAGAATGGGGCTGCAACCCCCCCCCCCCACACACACCTGAAACATGTCTTTAGACTGTGGGATTTGCAGACATGAGGAGAACAGAAGCTGCACACAGACTGAGTGGGATTCAAACCGGCACTTGAACAGCCCAGTTAAAGACCAACAATGGACACATTTCTGACAAGACAGGTGAAACGATCGGAAATATTTAAAATACCCTCATTGGCATATTCATTGGTCCATATTTGATTTCTAATCCTGGTGGGACAGGAAGGCGAACTGGAGAGGAGATCTTCATCTGAGACAGTCTGCAAAGTTGAGAAAGATAAGAACCACGTTGGGAGGCGAACGCAGTGGTCAACAGGGACACTTTCGGCACCACAGTGGATCCTCTTCTTACTGGAGTTGCTGTATGTGACAGAAGGCAGGTAAAGCTGGGGACGGCTGCTTGCCGGAAGAATCTGCTTCTGCCCTGTCTGCCTGGCTTCCCATTGTAGCGAAAATCTGAAGGAAAGAACAACAAAAAGTGTTTTTTTAAATAATCATTAACATTGACTTAGCTGACTTCCTTTATTAAAGGAAATTTACAAAGTTAGATAATGAACTTGACCACATTCTTCCTATTTATACAGCAGAGTATTCTTGAAATATACTATTGATGACACAAAACCATAAGGTTTTTGTCCCTCAATGGCATCATCTTGGCTATTTCTCGTCACACTTATCCACGAATATAAAAAAACCAAATATATACTTCATATTCGCAACCAACCACATCCACCATTCGAGGGAAATGTAAATCAGACAAAACAGCCAATTCAAACTATTTCTATTAATTCATTTTGCTGACACTGCTCTCCAGAATCACTTACATTAAGGTATTTACAATGATTTACCCAATTACACCACTGAGCAGTAATGCTCACTGTATCAGTGCAGGGTACCTTGGTCAAAGGTAATACAGCAGGAGGTGGGATTCAAAATTTCAGACCGCAAGGCAACATCGCCAACCACCACACCACCTGCTGTCCGTGGTACAATGCAGAGTCATTAACCGAAACGGTAAATGAAGAAAAATGATTAAAAAAAAAAAGAAAAGTAACCTACTTTGACCATATTTGCGTGCCTGTATCTTAATTATTTTAAAACCAGAAGGTTGGAGTTAGAGGTGAGAAACTAAGAGCTGAGAGTGAGAACGTACAGAATCAAAGACCGAATCCATGTACTTGGGTGAGGGGGGTAGGGTGGCGGTCCGGCTGTTGCTGTGGGTGGGGTCCGTGCTCCGAACAGAAGAGGCGCTCTCCTCTGGGAGGCTCCCCGGGTCCAGAGGTGAAGGAGATGCTTCCTGATGATGGAAACAGCCCAGGAAGGGAACTGCCACATCTTCAATGCTGCCTCTCGCAGAATCGGGTACGGCAACCCTGTTCCATCCGGGGAAGCTGGTCATCTGGCTCTGAGTTTACATGGTGCAAAATAAAACAACCTGAAATAATCAACCTGTCACGAGGTACTCAGTGTCAAAATCTTTATACTTTATGACAATGAGGCAGAGTCTGAAAGGGTGGTTTTAGCATCATAATTTACTCTGGGGCATATACAGTCACTACTGTGTAAAAAACATACTGGAAGTGAAAGGATATAAATAAATATGTAAAAAATGATATATAAATTAACTAGCATGCATTTTCAGATTAGATGACATTGAATATTGTGACCAAACACGCTTTGAGAAAAAGGGGAAATGGCTTCAGGTGGAGGGAAGCCGAGAAGCAACTGAAATGGCCAAAAGTTCTAGGGACACTTAACTGAGATAACTGACATCATTATTCAAGGTGTAGGAGGAGAACTTCCCCAAAATTGAGTTCAAGTGCTGGCTTTTCTTTTCCAGGAAATCCCCTCCCCACATCCTCCTCCAACTTGTCTGACCTGCCCCATCAGGGCTCCAGGCAAGAGCGGTGCCCTCAACAGGGGTGTAAAACGCAGTCAACTTACTGGCAGCAACTGCTGCCTCCGCAGCTCATTCTCCGTGGACATCAGCAGCAGCTCAATCTCCTTCACCCGCTTCTCCTTGTCGGGGTCCTCATCGCCATAGTGTCTCTGGAACAAGGAGGAGAAAGTTCTACACTGACAGCGTGGTGGCAAAAGATTCACATATTAATTACATGAATTAAATATTACAATTATCTATATATACACTAATACATCCAATTTTACTCAGAATGTGTTGTTGGAACTCAATGAAACAGTGATATACGAGGTCATTAATACGGTATATTGCATAAATGGAGCTGAAAAATAATACAAAATAGATTACTAGCGCTACATTGTTTAGAATTTTTTGTAATAGGGTAAATTATTATGATAAAATACTGAAAGGCTAAAGATGGGGAAAAAAGGTGCTGTGGTAAAACAGCGCTGTAGGAGGTACTGGTAATCGATGTGCGTATTATATAAAAAATCATTAGCAACATAGCTGAGCCCGTTTGCCCCCACCCAAACATATTAACTGTAAATTAAGAACTTTGCATAAAAATGTTAAGTTTGAATCGCCTTACTTGAATAGCAGCTGTTCCCGGTTGCGGAGCGTTCACTACATTGACATACGGGGCAGCAGGCAAAGGCACCTGTGGGGTTGGTGAGACAAAGAAGAGACACCTAACAGGTTAGTCAGGAGAAAATCTCAGCAGGCGCTGAAGTTTACGAAGGAAAAAGCCCAGGAGATCCTGTGAACAAGAACAATGGATCATCTATTCCAAGTTTAAAAAAAAAAAAAAAAAAAAAAAAAAAAAAACCTTGTCACATACAGTATGTGTCAAAAGTGCTGCAAAAACCCTCATGTACCTGGAAAACAGTCTGTTATTGTGGAGGCTATTATTATAATTACTTACAAGTAGTAAAGAAAAAATAAAAGTGTGCACTGGGGGGTGTAAAACCTGTACACAGTGCGGCTGCCAACCCCGAGAGCAGGGACGACTGAAAGACCAGGGCCACAGTAGCTATTAATGGGGTGCCAGGGTCAGCACCCGTCTAGCAGGCACTTTAGTGACAAATAAAAATGCAGAAAAAAAGTCCGAAGAAAATGTTTCAAAGGTGGTGTAAGCCTGGGGAAAAACACTGAAAGAAATCATTGCTGGGCAACAGTGGGTAGACGTTCGTGAACCAACAACACGCTGGCCCTGGTCTGGCCTGAGAGACGAAACAGAAAATCAGCACATCTCACACAAAGTTCAATGTGGGTTGCAAGCATCCTTCCTGTGTCAACAAAAACAGCCATGAAAAACGTTTAAAAAAAGAAAAAAAAAAAGAAGTTTGGGACACTGCAGTTGAGTTGCTGAGTGCAAACCGTTCATGGTGTCTAGCATCCTCTGTCTGGAGGTCCTGTGGTGTTAGGAGCCATGGAACCACAATTGTGACCAGTAGAGAGCTGTGATGGGGGGGTCCTTTGACCAAGGGTGGTGAGCAGATGGTTCCATAAAGTTCTGGAGAGCACTTACTCAATCCAAGTTGCATTAAAGAGGCACATACACTGCAACCTTAAACCATCATCTGCTCCCTATGTTTCAGCCCATCTTCCAGAAGCAGAGGGCTCTAGTCCAGGGTTCACAGGAGTCTTGAGGAGCATGAGGACAAAGTCTTCTTTCCTAGAGGGTTGCCTTCCAGGGCAGTGCTCCAGCACTTGGGGGTAAGAGGGCAAAGGGAACTTTGGAAGTCCTTGAGAATGGAGCTGCTAGCCTACTGTGGCACTTTGTACCCCTGCTGGAGAAACACCTACTTCGGGAAGTTTAACTTCCAGCAAACTGACAGTAACCCGTTTGGAAAAACCATGCAAAATTTCTGCAAAAGACCTGAGACTCTGCATCACCCCAGATCCAAACCATCACGCTGCCAAGTTCCCCAACCAGGAGAGTTCCTGTCTGTGTCGTTTTTGTCCACTTCCTTAAGGTATCCATGGTAAAGTGCTTCTCAAATACAGTTTACATCTCAAAGTTTAAGACTGTTACTCTACACAGAGCATTTTATTACATTCTACGTGAGCTGAACACAGTTTTAACCAATTCCAAACCCTCTATGTATCACACACTAAATTCCAGTTAAATTCATTAAAGTGACAATTTCCTTCAAGGAACTCACAGTATTGAGATCCTTATCTACCTACTTATATAGCTGCGTGATGTCTACAGGAGCAATTTTAAGGTGAAGTACCTTACTCAAGGAGCAGGAGGTTGAGAATCAAACCTGAGACCTTCTGGTTCAAAGGAAGCAACGCTAACCACTAGTGCTCCTCCCGATCAGGCCACTGAGTATCACCTCAAAGTGCTGCTAATGACATGACTAAATTTAACATCAGCAACTTTACACTGAAAAAAAAAAAAAAAGAAAGACGTCAAAACCATCAAAAACGTGCTACAACTGCGCATGCAGGGCTGTCTGTACCCGTTTCATCCCCGGCCTGTGGTACAGCGGATAGTCTCTGCCGACGGGGGGCTGCGTGTGGTTGCTTCTGGTGTAGTCTACAGGCGTCTGCAGGGGGTCCTTCTTGGCACAGTGCTGCAGGTAGCCCTCCTGCTCCACCTTCCGCCGCATCGTGGAATTCCAGTGGTTCTTGATAGCATTATCGGTCCTGTTGTACGGACAGGAAGAAATGCTCTCGTGAGGTGGCGGAGGGATGGTGATGTAACTGCTTCCGTGCACACGGCACCTCCATCGACTCAACAGAAGTTGCATAATTACAGCCTTTAATCAGTTACTTATTAATTTAGCAGGTGTTAAATAACATTGCAACTTTAAATTATTTACCCATTTAAACAGCTGGGCAATTTTCTCTGATGTAATTCACTACCTGCCCCTAAACAGACAGTGACTCGTGGAGGATCTCCACTATTTGTGGGGCATCAGTTAGAATGAATTGCACTATAAAATGAGAAGCTTATTAAAATGGAAACCAAAAAGTCATGAGCAAATTTCACTGCAAGAAAGCCAAGCTGGAGAGATGTGTCAACTCCACCCTTCTCAGAAGCACACAAGAGCGGCACGAAAGCTCCTTACCTTCCAGGAAGCAGTTTTGCAATCTCAGCCCATCTGTTTCCTAATTTTTTGTGAGCCTGATAGATGATCTGGTCCTCCTTCTCAGTCCAGGAAGTTTTCTTCACCTCAGGATTCAGGTGGTTGTGCCAGCGTTCCCGACACTGCTTCCCGATCCGGCCTTTCAGGTACTTGGCTATGACGGACCAGCGCTTGGGGCCGTACTTCTGGACGAGCTCGATGACCTGCGGTGAAGGGTATGGGCGTTAAACCAAGCACCCCAATTCCACTGTCCATCGCGATTTTGCTCTTGCAAAGGTTCTGCCCAGTACAGAGCTTCTACAGAACTGCTGTTGAGAACAGCGTAGAGTTGCCTTGCCTTCTGATCTTCATCTTTGGTCCATGGCCCCTTGACAAGCTCTGGGTTCAATACCTTCTGCCAGCGGTGGTGGCACTGAACATCTGTGTGGTTCTGACAGAAACAGATACTTTCTGCTGATTTAAAATTACGGTTTGACAAAAGCAACGATAAGGCTTTGAGATTAACGCAACTGAACCCAAACTTTAAAAGCAATGGTGAAACATAAAGGCAGTCTTCGCATTCAACCTCTGTACAAATGAACATTTCACCATTTTGAAAAAAGCATACACACACAAAAAAATACCTCTGTGCTTTATAACTTAAAACATAATGACATCATAGCATTTGTGTCACTAACATGTATTTTCAATACTTTGTTCAGCTACTGTCACCAAAGAAGTGACCTTAAACTGTAAACTAAGTTCTTACGGGTAGGAAACTTGCAATAAGTTTCCAGTCTTCAGACCCGTGGTGTTCAATCAGCTTCTTCAATTTCTCATCCTATGGACAGAAACATTTTAAAAAACAGATGAATATGTAACAGTAAAAATAAACAAACGGTCTTGTCAGTTACAGGTGGGAGACAAAACTTGCTCTTAAAAAACCATAAATACACCAGTTTAAACCACCCTCCCAAACTGCATGGAGCTCAGAGTGAAAGTTCTCCTCAGACCCTTAAGGAGACCTGCATAACCAGTAGATATAATAAAAATACAAGAAAAATGAAACAAACAAATAGAATAAGGTTCAGTCTACAGATTATTCAAGGTACCTAAATAATGCAAAATATTTGGCCCAGTTACAAGTGACAACATTATGACTGCAGAGGTGATGTGCATTGCAGTCACACTTAAGAGAGGCCATCAGGTACCAGTGCAGTGTGAGATCCAGCCCCCACCCCCATTCCAACCCCCAGCCATGCTCACTCGCAGCCTGCTTACTTCATCACGGGTCCAGCGGCTCTTGCCCGCATTGTGTCTCCCACACTTGGCGGCAGGTCCCCTGGCGTCGTTGAGCTCCTCGTCCTCCTCGCTGCTGTAGATGCTGCAGAGTGCAGAAGTGCCATCATGAGGGGGGGGGGGAAATGGAGTACAAACGAAAATATACAGTACAAGCAAAAACAAAACTGAGAGCGAGACAAAAAAAAAAAAACAAAAAAAAAAAAACTTGTAAATCTTGTACGATCAGGTGCCGAGCAAGGAAGGGCACAAGGTGCTTTCTGTGACAGAACTGGCTCTGAGGTTTGTGGTTCCTGCAGACACATTTAAATTTGTTGTGATTATTTTACCCCCCCCCCCAAAAAAAAAATTCTACAGGTTGAACCTTGTTTTAGGTTTTGCTGAGCAACAACAGCCACTGTAATCTTCATGGTGCACAAGTCAACTTTGACTGGAGAGTTAAGATGAACACTGACTCAATCCTGCGGGAATAAATCCATTCAGAAGTGGATGCTGAAACTGCACAAAAAGTCAAATCCTAATCTAAACTGTCACTACAAAATTATTGTTGCATATTTAACCGGACTTCTAAGCTAACTTTCATAACCAACCTTCAAATAATGATCTTAGGTTGTTATTACAAATTTAACAAACCTTCAAATCACTCATAAACTCATACAGTACTTTACCATAGGAAGCGATTTCTGATGCATTCTAAATAAACATATGGATATATGAAGAAAATTAAAATTTCCAGACTATTTATAGCCAGTTTTGAAACGCTGCAAAGGAGTGACGCTACAGTTTTTGGTTTCTAGATGATTCGCCGTTTTGAAGATCAATAACAGAGAACGACAGAAGGACACACATGTCTTTGGCAACTGCACATATCTCACACACGTATGAACCGAGAGGCCCCAATAAAGCAAACGATACGATAAGTGACAAATATTAACAAGACACTTTAAAATGTGTATTCATACCAAACATGATGCAACATCTTCTTACGAAACCCCGCCTCCATACATTCGGCTCGGAACCATTTAATATTCAAACAATATTCCCTTCTGTAATATAAAGCGCAGTATTACAGCGAAGTGCAGGTGGAGAAGCGGGGGGAGCAAAGGAGCCTCGAACCCGAGCCGCACTCGAGCCCCCCCGTCTTCCACAGTTCACTTTGTTTTACCCTGGCGCGTGAGGCTGCTCGTGCTTCTTCAGCGGAACATGTGCACCTGCTGTGTGAGCGACCCCGTGTTCCGCACAGCGAGCGCGCTTTGACACGGGGGGTGGGAGGGTGTGTCACGCGAGGTCCAGGTGGCCCTTACCTCCGTTTGAGCCGCTGCGCCATGGCCACGTGCGCGAGGGTGCGGGGAGCCGCGGGTCCGAACCGCTGCAGCCGTTGGCCGGAGCCGATCTGCACGCACCTCGCTCGTGAACGAGGAAAGGCGCAGCGCGAGCTGCTCGCAAGGGAGAGAACCGCCTCCCCCCTCCTGGGCGCGCGCGCAAAGTGCGCGCTCCCTGTGCAGGTTAAGCGCGCGCAAAGAAATCGCCCTGAACAGGGCGAAGAAAGTGCGAGGTTTTGTACAAAATAGGCACCATTCTGGCGTCTTTGCATTGCTTATAAAAATCTCTCAGTCGTCCATTTTAAAACAGAACAATTTGGTCACATTCGCCAGATTTAAAAAAAAAAAAAAAAAAAATCTGCATTACACTGCATCAGATTTTAAGAATTGACATTAATTTTGGCAATTAGTTTAAACGTTTCTAAAACAGGGGACATAATACAGAAGACTTCTGCAGCAGAAAAAAGTAAACAGAACTATTTACTGTGCGCTTTTATTCTGGTGAAATTACGTGTACAGTTTAAATAATTCTACATCATGTTACACGAGAGGCCACTAGATGGCAGGATGGTGCTGTACACAGTCCAGCGCAAACCCAGCTCCTACACTGGCAGGTGACCTTAAATCATTAACTTTTACTGCAGTAATTTCCAGTATTAGATAACCAAATTTACGTGAGCATTTTTTTCCCGTAACATGCCCAGTTATGCTGCAGAAATGAGGTTTGAATCAGGAACCTTACCATTACTAAACAACTGTAGCCACTACACCACCTACTGCTACCACGCAAAAGAGAATTTTCTTTATTCTGGCTGTAAAATACTGAATAAGGACCAAAAACATAAACTGCGAGTTGCAGAAGCTCTGTCAATCTTAGGGATATAACTACACTTGATAATATACCTCGAAATTTTATTAGTTCCATGCTTTCAGTGGTAGGACTACTGTTGTTACTAATAATAAAATAACAGAATATGGGGCAGCATGTATACATTCAGGTCGTACCTAAACCAGACTGCAAAAATGCATATATTTTGACATTTCAAAAAGATACTCAAAAATGTTATTATACTTACCTTGGGGAAACTCTACAGTGTAGCACTTTAACTGAAATTTGAATGAGACATGCACAAGACACATGTAAAAGACACATAGTTGAGGAGGAGAAAAAAGGAGGAAGAGGAAGATGAACAGAGAGAGAAATTCATACCCACAGTGTCAGTCAATTTCAAAAACACAAACTATAAATGGATTGAGTGCAGCGTGGACCCAGTCCCTTGGGTGTGTGACGACAAAAAAAAAAAAAAAACAGGTGTAGAGTATTTTTCAAAGTTTTATACAGATGTATTTGAACTCCTCACATGACAATTTATGTACGTTTCTTACATGACGTCCCCAAAAATATTTAACATTTTTAAACACTTGTGTTGAACATCTTTATTACAGCTACCCTCAGTGAAATGAAGAAAGGCTATAAAAACAGTAATAAAATCAGCACTGTATATTATACATTATATGGGGCTGTAATCTTTATATTTTCTTAGCAAAGTTAAATTTGGTGCATGAAGGGAAATCCAGTATTAATATCACTATTACTATCACATTCAACATAAACATCAAAAAATGTCCTGCTTGGTCCCCAGAGTAAAGTTAACCAAACAGAACAGCTTTCGTATCACGCGTGTCGTAAAATAAATGCCATGGCAGCAGTGGAGCTAACTTTGGACCACACTGTGCAGCAAAAGAACAAATTCCACACAATAAGAACAGACAAAGCACTACTCTATTCCACAAATACATAATCTAAGTCATGTGCTTCACAGGCATACGCTGGATTTATGTGGAATATATTTTGCATGAAATACACAATATCCATGTTCTACTTGTTTTATCTTTAATACAAATATGAGTTTGTAGTGTCCACTTATTACATACAGAAAGTCATCTGTATCCCCAAAGCCTTTATGACCATACTTTAATAATCCCTCAAACTCCCAGCATGAACTTCAGTTTTACACATCTAATCATGCCACTATTCCTGCAGCAATAATAAAAAAAAAATACATTATTTAATTAACCATTTTAAATGTTAACTGGTCAGATATTGGCAATTCTAATTAATTCATTTTAATCAATATTACCACCAAATACATTCAAATAATAATAATAATAATAATAATAATTGAGCCAATATTTCAGTCTCGTATGAACACTGAGGAAAAACACCATCCTGCCTGTGGGTGTTTTAAAAGCACCCTTAGAATGAAAGACATGACCAAGTCCAGGGACCACAACACCTGTTTTTAGTGTTTTCAGCAAACAAAAAACCAGAACAGCTGTTGTCTATTCCCATAAGTGCGTTCATTTTTTTAGACTCACCAGTCAGCCCTGAGTTATGTCTAAAGCTGTCACTGCTGCACTAATGTCTCTCAGTGAAAGAGTAACTTTAACCCCTCAGTGCTGTCTAGGTGGATAAGCAGAATTCTGACAATGCACTTTTTTATGGTACATTATTTAAATTTCCAATTATTCATACATTTTCTACTTTGATTCTGAAAATGAATATAGTGAATTTGCCATGAGCAACAAAAGAGGATAAACATAGCATAAAGTTTAAAAAAAGGAGGGTGACAGTGTTGTTTTTTTAATGAAAGGATATTCTAGAAGTAATGGTATCCGTTCATCACGTTCACTGTGTCTGATGAATCTTTTGGTGGACGGTCCAGGAGTGGATCCCTCTCACAAGTGATTCCTGTCACCCGAGGGATCCTTGGNGGTCATCCAAGTGGGAGAAGATCCAGTCCACTGCCCGCTCCAAAACATTGCTCTGGGTGCAGGAGGTGGTAAAAAAAAAAAAAAAAAAAAAAAAAAAAAAAAAACACACACGCACACACACACACACACACACACACACACACACACACAGTTATGCCCTAGTCATAAAAGGCTAACCTGCAGCTGTACACTGAGAAGAAAATGAAAACTGGTGGCAAAACAGACTATATAACCACATAGACTACATAACTCACACTGCTGACATCTCACCTCTTTTTTCTGGTTCCTTCAAAGAAGAAATATGCACCCAAAAGGAATGACTGAAAAAAAAAAGAAAAAAGCACAAGGTTATTAAATAGGAGCAAGTGCATCTGGGTTTCACCAAACCAAATGAGCTGTTGAGGTTTCAGTTCCTATACTTGTTCCATACAGTAGTAAAAACACTTTTCATTAGTCATAAGAAAACCGTGGCACATTATCATTCCAGCACACATTTAGTGAGCCAGATCAGCAGTGAAATCTAGGAACTGTTGGTTGATTTGTACTTACAAATAGAAATCCAATTGCTCCCTGAATGGTGGAAGCCCACTCGAAGCTCAGCTTCTGCGTGACAAACCCCCCAAAGGTCGGGCCAAAAAATGTCCTTCATGAACAGAAATGTGGTGCCGTGAAGAAGCAAAACAGTATAATATCAGATTTTGAAAAGAAAGAGGCTAAAGAAAATAGCCATTAAATAATGGCCTGTGAAAATAACCATTAAAAAAAAAGAACAAAAGCAGAATGTAGACAATGGTGACATTCTGCTATAATTCCAAGAACAGTTGAATGACTAAAGATTACCATTTCACAAAGGACCTAAGATAAAAGAGGAAATGAAATAAAGCGTTTAACCACACAAAGGCACAGCTGGGGGGGGGGGGCTTTAAGGACACATACCCACTTGACCAAACAGCTCCAAAGAGCCCAGACACCAGTCCCAGAGTGCTCAGCCCTTCCTCAAAGCCGTTCTCGCTGAAAATAAAATTGAAATTGCAGAGACGCCTGTGGTGGCAAAAAAGGATACCTTGCCTCCAAAAAAAACATACTTACTAGGCACAGGTGATGATCTCAGGGAAGATGGGGATACCGGTGAGACCCAGTGAAAACCCGATGATGGTCAACATGAAAACAAACAGCCACAGTTGGCTGGAGGAAAAGAAGGAAAATTCTGAGCGTACAGGACAATTTTTTTCATTAAAATTTACACATTCTACTATCCTTCCAATTCATTTGAAACTTAAAAATCAAAACCAAATCCTTTCCCTAGAAAAACAAGACGATCACTTGGTATTTAATTGTGATACTTGATAAATTTCCTTTATTTGTGAAAAGATATGCACAATAATTATTAATATGTAATATGTAAAGAACTCTTGCAAACGATCATTATACTCTTGAGACCCAGACATTCATTTTGTTCACTCTAAAGAACATTATTTTAAAATGTTATCTCTCAAACTGTACATGCTACACTGCAGAATACTAATACACATTAGAGAGGACATTCTGTATTTTCACCCCACCACATCTTAGAGGGTAGAGCTTCAACAACTTCATAGAAATTACATCTCAGAAGGATAATAAAAATAATATTTAAAACTGATGTTCAAATTTCTGAACCAAACAAAAGTTAGTGCGACCAATGTTCACATACATGGAGTTGCCAGTTTATTAGGTACACCTGTCAAGTAGTGTTGTGCCTCCTTCAGCCTTCAGAACAGCCTAAATTTGTCTGGGCGTGGACGCTACAAGAAGATGGACGCATTGTGCGGGAAGGTGGTACACAGAAATGACAGTAACTGCTGCAAGCAGCCCTTTCCACCTCATCCCAGACATGCTGGACACGGTTGAAACGCAGGGACTGTATAGGTCAGCAAGGCAATGAAAACTCACTGGCATGTTCCTGAAACCATTCGGTGATAATATGTGCCTTGTAACACGGTGCAATAACATGCTGGAAGTGTCCGTCTGTGAATAAACTGAATAAACTGTAGCCATGAAGGGACAAACTTGGTCAGGAATGACGTTCAAATACAAGGGCCAGGAAAACATTCCTCAAGCTATTCCACTGCCACCACTGGTTTGTATTGATGACACAAACCATTATGGCTCCATGGACTCACATTGCTCATTTCAAATTCTAAAGCTTAGATCAACATGATCCAAAACAAACCTAAATTCCTCTGACTAGGTAACTTTACTCACTGGTCCAGTTTTGACACTCCTGTACTCACTGAAGACAGGCCTTTTCCTCTTTGCTGACAGCATCAGTGCCTCACATAGTCTTCTAAGATAACATTCTGCACAACAATGTTGAATTCAGATGTAATTTGCCTGGTTGTGACCTACCTGTTTGCTTGCATAATTCTTGCCATTCTCTTTTGACCCCTTTGATTCACAAGTTGTTTTCCACATCCACAGGATCACTGATACTTTTTTGCTTTGGGCACCACAAACTTTTGAAACAGTTGTGTGTGAAAGGCCCAGGACGACAGCCATTTTGGGAGAGCATGCCTAGCACCAATGATCGTGCCATGTTCAAAGTCACAAAGGTCACCCATTTTGCCCATTCCAATGTTCATCTGAACACTACCTGATGTTAGAAATGCTGGCCTGCCTGATTTGTACCATATACCCCATAGTCACGTTATGTCCACCTTACAATTTCTATGGGGGGTGTACCTAATAAACAGGCAACTCAATAATGATCTGTTTTAAGTGAAGAATTAACCTAAAATAATTAATCTGGTAAATACTAGTGAAGCAGGTTTGGGTGCATAGGCAGAAAAACAAACCCACCGAGAAATGTGAAAAATGGGGGTTGGTCCCAACAAGCAAAAGCCAACCGCCGTTCCCAGACCACCCAGAACCACCAGCCACTTCCTCACAGACTGTATGAATGACAAAATTGGCACTTTGACCAAAAAACAGCCACAACGCAACTCTTTTCACGCACTTCCTCTCCTTGCCCTTTGTCTGGATGTTACATATTTGGTCTCAAATAACTAGAACCAGAATACATTTTATCACCTTCTTTTCCTGTTTAACTGAGGTTCATTTAGTAATTCTAAAACATCTCCCATGAGGAATGACACTCGTGTCCTTCTGCATGGGGTGAACAGACATGCACAGAGATCAGAGTGTGCAGCAGCATGTCAGTGTACCACTGGGGACGCTCCCAAAACACGACCCACAGTGGATCTTTGTACATTTTTTTAATGCAGTTTTATGACTGTTCATATTCTTGGAACAAATTATTTCCACTTACAGGAAACTTGTCACTCACAACCCCCAGTAAAGGTGATGAAAGACAGTAGGGCAGCGAGACACCAAGCAAGAGAAGTCCAACATAACCAGCGGAGAGATTAAACTGTAAGCACAACATGGACGGCAACTGAGTAACTCCAAGTCATTGATACTGGGTTCTAATTAACAGCTGGAAAATTTGAAGTGCTGAACAATGGATTTGACATCAGTAATGTTATAATCTTAAAGATATGAACTTAAGTACAAAGATCAGTCTTCAAAGTCCAACATTTGTTATCGACAGTAAAGTCCTAAAAATTTGCATAATGTATATCAGGTGTTGAAAGGCTTTGTGATATAGATTGTATAGTTGACACACATTTTAAGCATTAAATATTCTTTTGGTTATTGCTTTATCTTCAAGTGAATGTGAAACTAACTTTGTGTATTTTGTACACAAACATTCAAGGCTATATTTGTATTTCTTTTAAAGAAGATCTAAAAAAATAAATACATACAGGATGAGAAGCTTTAAAAATGAGGCTTAGACTCAAAAACACGTACAAGTGGGTGCACCATCACCTGTGCCACGGCGAATATGGCCAGCGTTGCATCAATGAAGCCTAATCCTGAGCTCAGGGTGAATATGACAAAACAGAGCAGAAGGACTTTTGGGTGGGTGAACAGTCGGACGAACGAGTCGTTCACGGGAGTCGCATCTGAAAAGTAAAAACTGAATATTTAAATCAGCTTCATTATATCAGCTCAAATTGTCTTGATTGTGGATTATGCCGCTAACAGAATTCAATAAGTAATAATTTAGACAGAATGAATTAATAATTTGCTGCATGTATGATCAGAGATTCAGTTCCTCACTAGTAATATATACAAAAAAAACAACATTCAAGCAGCATCCAAACTGCTAATGCGATACCAATTAATGAAGTACACAATATTTAACAGAAGAGCTAATCAAGAGCTTTACCTAAATTACCATCAGTTAAGTAATATGGAAATAAAATTAGAATTCACAGCTGCACCAACTGAGGATGTAATATTTACAATTAGCAATTCAGCATTATGATTAAGGGGGGAAAACAACAACAACAACTCTTACCAAAATTTGGTAAAACACACATGTTGAATGTGACCATTAGGAGAACAAAGCAGCCCAAAGCCATGAATGGGACTTCATATCCAAATGACTGGTACAGAAGTCCACCCATTGGAGGTCCCATTATTAGGCCAAGTCCTGTAAAGATCTCCAAACAGCCCTGTTAAAAATATACACAACCAGGACATCCAGTAGAGGTAAAAGCATGAAGTACTCACACACTCCCTAGAGATTCACACAGTCATAATCACCTGTGCACAGGTCTAAGTTATACCTGGGCAGCAAGACATAAAGCTAAATATTCATTATTTGTTTATTGACTACTGCAATGTAAGGTCATGATGGACCACTGCTTATTCTAGAAACAGAGCATAAATCAGGGTACACCTTGGATGGGATGGGATGTACACACACAATGGGAAATCCAGGGTCACTAATATACCTGAAACGCATGTCTTTGGACTGTAGGAGGAAACAATATGAAAAACAAGATTATGCAACCACTCCGCAACTCAGAAGCTGTGAGACACCAGTGCTACTCACTGTGTTACTACATGCCACAAGACTGTATTTTTAGGGACCTGAACTACAATACAGTACTTTAATGGTCTCTTTCTGCACAGGGGTCATGAGGTGTTAAAAGAGAACGTAACACCTGAACAGTGTTGCATTCTTTCAGGATCAGGCCTGAGTGCCTGCTGTTCATACACTGTAGTGTACTCTGCTGCCCAAAGACACACACTGTACAATACCAAGTGTTCAAACAATCAACTTCTATCAATGAGAATATATGAACAAAAAGGAGGGTAAACTGTTAGGAACACCAGTCATAACAAATATCAGAAAGATAAACTGATTCCACCACTGCAGACTGTTTGTTTAAATGTATTAAATGCAGCTGATACTAAATCATACTTACCATAACCGTTGCTATATTGTTGGGGAACACCTTTGCAATAACAGCAAAAGAGGAGGTCATTGCTGCAGAAAAGCCAACAGCGTCTATCGACCTTATGATGAAGCACATTACTATGAACGTGTTAGTTCCTGGACATCTGTCAAGCAGACTAAAAATTTAAAAAGTCAATTAGATATGGTTGCCTTGCACTCATTACACATCAGCAGGAGGTTTTAACAAATTCAGCTGTTAAATATTCAAGCATATAATAACTCCACACCAATTTTAAATAAAGCTACAACAAATGACAAAAACTGAATGGATTTAGACAAAAGAAGATTGAAGCAGTATTTAAACATCGAGCATTTGCAAAATACAACCACAATGGACAGCATCACTATGGCAACTGGTGTAAGGGGGCAGGAAACTTACCCAAATAGAATAGTGCAAACTGAAGACACAAACAATCCTGAAATCAACATAAATTTTGGTCCAATTTGCACAATCTGAAAAAGAAAACAATTATCAAAACCACTTTTCAGGCAATGCACAACCTTTTAATACTTAGTATGTACTGTATTTAAGTAAAGCGGTCCTTCTCCCACACCTTTATAAACAAATACACAATATTATTAAATAAACAATAACTATGTAAAAATTAGTATCATTATGTCTTGATCTCTGTATGTTTATGTTTCTACCATGATTACAGTATATCTAGCACTGAATTTCAAGGATCAGGACATTGTATAGTAAGCTGGAAAGTATAAAATATAATAAAGTCCTCTTCTTCATTATCAAGTGCATAATATAAAATAGCAATAGAAGGTTGTTTTAATGTCATTTATGTACTGTGTACTCAGTTGTACTGTGGAACATGAGTTCAATATAAGTAATACTTGTAAAGCAGAACTTACATATTTACCCAGGATTAGAGATGCCACCAAGTTGCACAAGGCATAGCACCCAAATATAAGACCAATAATTGTTTGACTCACTCCTTTCTTCTCTGCCTGCCAGAAACGTATGAGTGAAATGTTCAGTACATCAGCATGTAAACAACAAAACCATGTGGGGGGTGGGGGGGGGGGGGACATGTTCAAGAATTAAAGTTACATTTTACACTTTTATGTTCTTTATAGATTATCAGGGGAAGAGGTTCTTTCAAAATGTTGCTGTTAAGGTTGCTTTGGTGAAACAGACTGAGTTCACTTTTATGTTTATTTGTAAAACTTCTCACTGGTGATTAGAGCTCTTTTGTCTGTCACTTAATGTTTAGAAGACTTAACTATATATGTTTTTTCCTGAAAAAAGTTATTAAAAATGTATTTTTCATGAGATTATCTCAGAGTAGAGTAACAAAGGAATATTCTGAGCTGCATTACATAAAACTGCTGAATATCTGCTCTGTTGTATGACTCCATGTGATACTGTTGACCAGGTTATTCCTACTGAAAATCATTGTACCAATAACAAAGAGCCCATAGAAAAATTCCAGAAAATTCCTGGAAGTCCAGGAGAACAAAGTCCAACTGTCAGCAATGCCCACAAGGATGCATTATACACTGTAAATATGTGGTGTTTCAGTGTCACAATTAATTCTATTAGTCATACCTCACTAGGGAAAAACGGTCCTAATATTGAATAACAGATCATTGAGCAGAAGTTCACAGAAGCCATTGAGATGAGAGTGAGGATCTGCTGCTTGGACATCTTCTGAGATGCCCCTGTTGACCCTCCCTCTGCATCCAGCTCTGCTTGACATTGACAACCAAGAAAAAGTTTAGAGTTGAAAAACTGCAGTGAAACCAGAGGGATCAAACTCATTCATAGCTGTAGAGATCAGTGGGGAAGTGGGTCACTGTGGGGGTTTTCTGCATTTTCACTGCGATCCAGACCAGCGGAGCCAGCAATAATTCTCAGAATTCAGTGGACTTTGTTCCTAACTTAAGTGCAGCGTCTTACAGCTGACTATTAATAACAAACCACCTTTTGCAAAATAAAAAAAAGTTTTCACATTTTGATTACTTTCCTCGGCTGTATAACAACAGAGGGGTAAGGTGAGTTAGAACGAAGTAACAAGAGAGGAAAAGTTAAGTTTTTGGGACCTGCGTGCTGGATGTTGAGGGAGTCCGTGAAACGGCGGTCGAAACCGGGTCCCTCCTCCTCGTCCATGGCGCCGCTCGCAGTCTCTACCCAACGTCCTTCTGGAATAATTCAATTTAAATCGAGTTAAAGTGAGCCGACAGCGGGAACAAAATGCCTGTTGGGTCCAGCTCAGGCCACCATTCCTGCCGCTCGCGAGCCCCGCGCGAGCCCCTAGCTCTGCCCACAGCGCACGAGCTCAGCGTTGCGTAGCAGAGCTTCACCTGCTGCAAGCGGAGCGACACACTACGGATCCCGGTCCCATGGGAGGGGGGGGGGGGGNAGCGTTGCGTAGCAGAGCTTCACCTGCTGCAAGCGGAGCGACACACTACGGATCCCGGTCCCATGGGGGGGGGGGGGGGGGGTTAAAGATAAGTGGGCGCGTCTTGACCGCAGGCACCGGAGTTCAACCGAAGTCCCAGCGTTGAGCTCTTTATAGGGATTTTGCTTCCGGATCACCCGGCTGTCCGCTTTTCAAACTTGAAGACCGCAGTTATTATTTATTATTCACAACGAAAGGTGGGTTTGTTTTTGTTATGATTACAGTAATCTAAAAATGTTTTTCCCCCACGTTAAACCTGTTACTAATGCGTAGGTCGTATGAGTACATCTTCAGTAGTAATTCAGGGTAAACTCTTTGCTCGAGGGAATTAGATGGGCAGCAGGAAAGTGGGACTGGAACCAACACCCACCGAGGTACGGACCAATGTCCTTAAGTGCGGTAATGACTGCTTCCCCACTATTACAAGTTTCAAAACGTCAAATTAAAAAAAAAGTTATATTTTTAAATAAATAAATGTTATCTATTAAGTCGTGTTCAATTTCAAAAAGAATTAAACTAAATCTGGGGGAAAAGGGGGTAAGTCTATACAATTTAATGCAAAGTACATGCTCGTACGATAGTGAGTGATACCTTGAAAATGTTCAGTTCTTTTTTGAATCAGAACAGTGAGAGGGAAAGAGCTAAACAGTTGAAGATGCTCAAGAGGTGCCACAACATGGGGTCAAACATCAAGTCAACATTTATTAGTGCTTCTCCCCAACACGCAGTCAGGACACATGAAACCGTGGGAGGGAAACAGGAATACAAACACATCTTGCAGCATTCACAAAAGTTTTGCTCCATCCAAATGAAACCTCAGTTTTCCAGCATACCCATATTCAGGCATACAGAAGAAATATGTTTAAAAATGTGTAGTTAAAAAGGAAAAAAAAAATGCACGTTAAACTTGGAACTTGTGGTAAACAAGCATGGTTCTTAGCCTTGTCTGCTGTTATAAAACAAATATTGTATGAAGCACATTCTGCTAAATTTGTGAAAGTGCAAAATCAGGATACAAACATACAGTCAGCTGTAGATCATAACGCACCTGACCGTTCTGTGGGTGCGTAATTTTTCAAATTATGGTCATACGTGTAAAAACAGTGCATTCGTTTTTATTCATTTGACTATCAACTGGTGACATTTTTATAAATAAACACGGAATTTGCATATGCATTTTCACCAAGGGCGACAACCTGTATACTTTGCTAAAACACCAACAAAGCTGCTCAACCTGACAGTTTACACACAGTTATTTGACAAACACTCCCTGTGCTACAACACTTGGACACACAGCATATAGTGTACGTATACTGTACATATTTACTTCTTTCAGCTGAAACACACACCTGGCCTCCAGGCCTCACAAAGCATAGGTGGCTAATACAGTGTTCCGAGCACACAAGAAAATCGGATATGAATAATAAATGTTACAAAGGGATTGTTTAGTGGAAGGATACAAATCTCTCACAAATTTAATATTATTTCTAAAACTGCAGTCAAAGAATGAGACATAATTTAAAATATATTGCACAGGTAACCTGGTAAATCTACCTGGATGATTGTCAGCTATGACGATGAAAGCACTGCATTGATTGCTGACTCATTTTACAGTTTCTGTAATACATATAAAGCATTAAAGAAACAATGGAAAATTCTGTTGTGATACAATCAAATTAATGCAACCTACAGCATGTGGATAAATATCAGTTTTCAGAGAAACCTACTTCAGTCTAAAAGACTTATTTTTTGTAATCAATATGATAGTATAAGATACTGGTCATCAGTGATCAGTAACCACTTAGCAAGTCAGGGCTGAAGTAAAAACAAAATAAAACAAACAACATCAAAGTATGCTTTACGTCCGCTGTCTGTGGAAACTTCTCTATACGGAAAAAAATACAAGTGCACAAGTATTAATCATAAAGAAAATAATCTGAGGACGTAACTTTTGATCTCATTTTACAAATCATTTTTAGGTGCTATATATATATATATATATATATATATATATATTTTACACACGTGTTTATGGCATTAAGACAGAGAGCTAAAAACAGGATTCGTCAAAGGGCTAACTGTTCAAGGTGACTAAAGCTTTTTTTCTGAAAAGAAGTGTAGTGTGAAAAAGTGGACCAGGAGGAAGCAGACCTGCACAGAAGGGGTGAGTAGCATGCGCTATCACCTCTCGCTGACCTCAAGAGTTTTCACATCATCCTGAGTGAACAAACATCTCAGTATCTAATTCAGATTGTCTCAGCGCATGCTGTAAATTCACTGCCAACAAGGTGATTTCCTCCCATTACTGATTGCACTTTTCTTTAATATTATTAATACTTTTTCAGGCTACATGCTAATTTAACACGTCACACACTCTTCAGACACAGTAATACAGCAGCTTAAATATAAGGTGAAAGAGTAAGCAAACATTTACATATTACAATATAAAATTCTGACATGACACTGGTGAATTATGTGCAAAAAGATTTTAAGTGCCTTGCTTGTATATCACTTGGCAATAAGTCAATAACTTCACGGAAGTGACAGGAGATTAAAATTGCATCAATATGTATTTGAAAAACAATACTGAAGTCCCTAAAAAGCAATAGCTGCGGTATAAAAAAAATAAAAAAAACACACTGAAATGGTCTTGACAAAAATCAGTAAAATAAAACTGTTAATTCGCGCTTGTTTAAACAAGCACTCTGACCAGTTGCTGTCCTGTCCGAGGTTTAAAAAATACACTACATATGCAATACAGGGTGATTCAAAAAGAACTGAACACTTTCATAAATTTGTTGCCCAATAACTTAGTATCAAATGAACATGTACTTTTAATGAGCATTTATAAGATTAAGAAAAAAAAAACAAATTGGCTTAGACCACACGTGCACATGATACTTAGTTATTGAGTAATACAATTATGAAAGTGTTCCGATTCTTTTTCAGTCACCCTGTATTTGGTCTGTATCATGTTTTCTAAGAGTCGTGCGAAGCACCCATCTTGATCATGGGGACAGGATATGACAGCAAGAGGAGTTTGAGTAATGAAATCACTTTAAATGCCATCATACTCTCTTCTCTGGAAAACAAGTAAAAGTATTTTTGAAAGGGTATTTCCAGTTGATATCAATCGACACTGTACCGGGTTAACTGATTCTACAACAAAAATAGACATTAAACAAAACACAGAAAAAACTCAACACCCAACATTCCTTTTTCTATACTAGCTTTTGAATAAAACATTTTATATTGAGCATGTGTAAAATGAAATTTTGTAGAAATATTTGGCACAAAGCATATTATTATTGGGGCTGAATATTAAAGCTTTGATATACATACATACACACACACACACACACACACACACACACACACACACACACACACACTGTGATTGAGCAAGCAAACAGTTTGGTATTATGTTATTTGATTAATCAAAACGGTATCAATAGAGCTAATGGGATAAGAATTTCTCCGTCATCTGATTAATAATGACAGGTTTCCCTGTCTCAGCAGTTGCAGACTAGTGATATACAATTAAAGATCACTGAACAGAAATGCTGTGCAAATTCCCATGGTTGTTATGGACCACATCTTTGGACATGGAAAAATTAAGGTAGGTCAGACACCACCATGGACCTTTTGTGGTCCTATCAAGTGAAAATACAGATTAATGAAAAGTGCTAAAGTCAGTTGAAAGTGCAGTAAGTCACATTTCAAAGACAACAATAAACTCTAAATCACAGATGCATAAAAGTAATATTTTTAAAATACATCAACACAAAATACACATTTTAATGTGTATTACCTATTTTTACAATACCATAAGACAGTTGCAGTTTCTCTTCAGTGCCCAATACCAGATGTATGGTCTTGCGCTCATTTAACAGACAGTTGTATCAAATGACGGTTTAGTGATGGTCTATAGAGCTAAAAAACAGTGACTGTAGAAATAATAAAGTTCCATAAGGCAGCCTGTAAACAGGACAGCTGTTCCAACCAGCTTCTATACATTTAAGCAGCATAAAAATTGAAGAGCAACCGCAGAAAGCTAAGCCTGTATCCCTCACAAAAGAATCTGAAACAACCATCAGTCCCCCCACCATTTATTTATCCATCCCCCCAGACCCACATTATCCCCGTTACCAAACTGCATATACAGCCCTCCTCTTATGGCAGGATAAGAAACCTTTAATGTCACTCCCGACTGGCTGTTGGACTGCAGGAATGGTTTCTTCATTTAAGCCGCTGGGTGACGTTAGCCAGGGCCACAGCAAAGGCCTGCACAGCTGAGAATGGGTACTGAAAGTCCAGGATGTAGGCATTGCCATCTATTCTGCCAAACTGCATTACCTACAAAAACAGGAACAGAACAAGATTACTACTGAAAATTAAGAACACAAACACAGGTTGTCACACAGATACGGTACTGGGCAAAAGCCAACTAATTTGTTTACTCATTGTCTTGAAAATAAAACTAGTTTCTACCAAGTGTTTCACTGTTTGTTGACATCCAATTATATCAAATTATAGAAGAATATACTTAATTTTCACCTAATATTTACAGACAAAACTAGGTTTATAGGGTAAACTGATAAAAATCCACATACCTGTCTTCCTTCCAACTCGATTTGGAAGTTTTTAGCTGACTCCTGTGTGACCCTTCCTCCAAAATCCAGCTGGTAAACTTGTGTCGCCTCATTCCACAGGGGCTGCTTGTTAGCCATGATGTACACAAATCCCTGGCTGCCCAGCCCTCTGTCCTCCTTTTCATTAGCCTTACGACACTTGATCTCCTCCAGCTCATTGGTGGTACGTGGACTGCGCTTGCTCTTCCAGCCCTTCTTCCCACTCTGGCTCTGGTTCATGAGTTCATCTCCACTGACAAACAACTCTGGCTCACTCTCTGAACTGTCCTGAAACTCATTGGTCTTGTTCAACTTCTTAGCCTTCTGCTGCTCCTTCTGGCTTTTGGGCTTCTTCTTCTCCCGGCTGAGACTCGGACTTGACATGAGAGTGTTGAAGTCCCCGAGCACCCGGCCCTCTTTCTTCCCTTTACCCTGAGCCACTGCTGCGACAGTAGCCTCATCCCCTTGGCTGTCTAGGCTCCTGCGGCTCTTTTTTCCAAACTCATCTGCCCTTTGAGACATTGGGCTTTCATTCAGAGGCAGCACCTCCTGAAGAGTTTCACTAGCTTCTGCCATAGCTTCTGAGAAACTGAGGTGATTTTGGACATCTGCAGGAGGAGCAGGAGAGAGCTCTGGCTTCTCTACTACCTTGTGGGATTTACTGGGAAGAGTATCTGTAGAATTTGGCATTGGTGGGCAAGGGCTGTAGATGTTCCAGGGATGAATTGGGGTTGGGGGCAACTGCAGGCCAGTGCAGGAACTAGCACCTGGGTATATAGGTGGCAATGAACAACAGGACAAGTTAGCTAAATTCGGTGGGTACCCAGGTGGCAGGACCATGGTAGGCTCCTGCTGAGTGAAGGGGAGAGGGGGCACAACTTCCTTCAGAGGGCAAGCCTGTGGAGTAGACTGCATTGTCTGGAGCGGAGGTCCAGTATAACCTGCACCTGGAGGAAAGGGCAAGGGGATTTGGTAACCTGACTGGAAAGTGGCAGCACTGAGACTTGTGGGAGACTGTTGTGGAAGGTCAAAGGGCAGCCGGGAGACATTTAAGTGCTGATCTGGGTTGAGGGCAATTGGTGGTGGTTTATGAGGGCCAGCGGGTCCTGTCAAAGCTGTTTGTTCCCGAGGAACCCAGATCTCTTCAGTAGCAGCAGCATCCCATTGGTAAGGAGGGGGTCGTTTCAGTGTCAGACTCACATCACCCAGGGTTAAGTGGCGGATAGACTTCTCCAAATGACACTGCTGACTCAGCTCCTCATCTTCTGTAAAGGCAGAATTAATGTACTCTGTCCTGTCTCTGCCATTCTCAAGAGGACTAAGCAGGTTATAGGAGGATTGCGAGGTCAGAGGTGAAGTGTTGTTTGAATGCACAACAATTGTGCTGAGATGGGCACCGCTACTTAGTGAAAAATCTGGCTTCATGATAGTTCCACCTGTAATACCATTACTGTTGCTACTACTGCTTACCCCACCGCCATTAACATTTGTGCCAGTGCTGCTTCCATTACTACTACACTGAGTACAAGTGTGCAATGCTTTGGATGCCCTTTGATGGTAGGAGGCTGCTAGAACTCTGTTAACTTTGGATTTAGTAGGCAGGGTTTTGGCAGAGATCTGAGGGACCTTCAAGGTTCCGTCTCTAGGGTTGCGCTGCAATGTGGCATGAATAAGTCTGGCATCCAGTTGTGCGGCAGGACTCCGTCCAGAACTTGACTGATCAGGATATGGAGGGGGATCCCTGCTGGGTATTGAGTATCTTGGTATTGTGAGACGATTGAGAGTGGCGGAGGTATATGGAAGCTGCACCTTCTTTTTCTCAGAGGTAACTCTCATAGTAGCAGAACTTCCTGGTCCCTGAAGAGGGTACATGCTTGAGTTATACACCAGCCGCGTGCGAGGACGACACACCTCCTCCACGTTACCGCTACTGTCAAATGTTGTTATTCTTTCATAGCCTACAGGGGTCTGGTACTGAGAAACCACTGGGTACAACAAAAAATCCTTCTTTAGGCAAAGATCCAAGTGTGGTTGGGCAGTACTACTCCCACTGGGGCTTGCAGAGCCTATAGAAACAGCAGATGCCACTGTGCCTGGATAAGGTGGTGGGGGGTTCATTTTGCTGATCTCCAGAGGAGCACTGAAAATCAATGTGTCTCCTTCAGGAAGCAGAGGGACAGAGTGTGGTGACTTGAATTTTAGCTGATGTTCTTGCTCCCTTCTCTCTAATCCATGCTCATCAGAAAAGCGGGGGATCTGGATCACCACCTGTGGCTGAGGCAAAGCAACTTGAGGGTGAGTGGTTGACAGTGGGGGCAGAGGCATTTGGAGCTTAAGCTGTTGCATCTGCTGGTGTTGCTGCTGCATTTGTTGATGCTGCTGCTGCATTTGCTGATGCTGCTGTTGTACTTGCTGTTGCTGCTGCCTCATCTCTTGAATCTGTTTCTGAATTTGTTGCTGCTGTTGTTGAATTTGCTGTTGTTGCAGCTTCAACTGTTGTTGCTGCAGCCGATGTTTCATTTGCTGTTGTTGCAGCTGTTGCTGCATTGGCTGCTGTTGCTGAAACTGTTGCTGCATTGGCTGGTTCTGTAATTGATACTGAAAATGTTTCTGCTGCTGCTTCTGCTTCACTTGTTGCTGCTGTATTTGTTGATGTTGCTGCAACTGTTGCTGCTGAATTTGTTGTTGATGTTGCAACATTTGTTGCTGATGCTGCAACATTTGTTGCTGATGCTGTTGCGTCTGTTGATGCTGCTGTTGCATCTGTTGATGTGTTTGCTGTTGCATCTGTTGATGTGTTTGCTGTTGCATCTGTTGATGTTGCATCTGTTGCATCTGTTGATGTTGCATCTGTTGCATCTGTTGATGTTGCTGTTGCATTTGTTGATGTTGCTGTTGCATTTGTTGATGTTGCTGTTGCATTTGTTGATGCTGTTGTTGAATTTGTTGTTGATGCTGTTGCTGAATTTGTTGTTGATGCTGTTGCTGAATTTGTTGTTGATGCTGTTGTTGGCGTTGATGCTGTTGAATCTGCTGTTGATGAGGGGGCTGAAGCCCAACTAGCAGACGTCCCATCTCTAACCCATTGAAGGTCACTTGACTGGGATTGGGGTACCTGGTGGGCATACTGTACTGTGCGGCTCCAGCATCCTGACTGCGTCCAGGGACTCCTGAAATGGCAGATGCACTGGCCGTGGCATTGGTCAGAACATCCAGCTGGACATTCTGACTTGCCAGGAGGGACTGTACAAGTCCAATGCTCTGAGTGGGAGACATAGCCTGGGCTGGGCTATGGATAGGAGCAATAGGGATGTTGACTGTACAAGGAGGGTTATCATCAGCTACTCCAGAGGGACCTGTGACTGGGAATACCAATATAGAATCACAATGACAATAGTTTTGCAAGCTATTATAGTAACCTTTAAATCATGCAGAATTTGCAATACTAAAATGAAAACTATATCCATCATCTATCTTTATTTATATTTACATATATTCATGTAACAGACACTTTTTATCCAGTTCAATGTCAAATTGACTAGAAGCTTATCCCTGGAAGTACAGGGTGTAAGGTACGGTACATGTAAAGTCATTCTGGTGAAATTTTAGATTTACCGATTTACCTAGAACTCATGTTTTGGTATGGACAGACTGTTGGATGAGATACAGCTGAACGACATTAGAAAGTTATCGAATTTCAAGTTTTAGTAAAATATTTTCCTTAACATTTACTAGACTGTAAGAGATCCTGTAATTTACCTGGCAAATCATCCTCATCCTCACTAAAGACATTGTGATTAAATACAGGAAGACTCATTAATTCTAGAGAAATCTTGCGCACTTCTGGTAGGTAAATGGTCATCTGTCGGGGCTGAAGGTGAAGTAAACTTGTCTTGTATATAACTGAAAAGAAACAAAGTTTAAATTGTGGTGCTGTAGGAAAAAAATCATAATGTAAATGAATTTGCAAGGCTAGCGTTCAGTATCATGCCTCACCTGCACCAAGGTTTGTTGGCAAGAAGGAGGCAAGTCCAACAATCTTAAACTTGGTGCCCCAAATATTAGATGTCACCTGAGCAAGGTAATTGTGCTGTACAACAAAGAATTTTAGGAAAAATTCTTTAAAGAACTTACATCAGAACATTAGGCAGCAATCTGTATAAAATTTACCTGCAATCAAATTTAAAAAAAGAGTCCTAATTTATAATTTACCACACTGACAGGCCAATACCTCAGAGATATCATCTATGGGAAATTCTTTGCGTGTAAGACCAGGGGAGCCAATAGAGGATTTCCGAGCAGGTAACCGGGGTGAACGAGATATTTCCTGTGCAGCCCTCGAAAGCTTAGGCGATTTTCTTGCATCTATATTGACTCTGTTGAAAAAAAGAAAATATTACATTTTTGCAAAAGAAAGATCACCAATTTACCTTTATCTGACTGGTGTTAACAACAAGAATTTATAA
This sequence comes from Arapaima gigas, assembly GCA_900497675.1. Taxonomy (NCBI): domain Eukaryota; kingdom Metazoa; phylum Chordata; class Actinopteri; order Osteoglossiformes; family Osteoglossidae; genus Arapaima; species Arapaima gigas. Next base: position 519,453 of record UFQX01000367.1, on the reverse strand, counting down.
AAACAGTATTAAAGGGAAACAAGCTGTTTTCCATTTGAAAATGTGACTACCTTGAAAGTTTAGGAGACTTGCTTCCTCGTGACATCTTGGATGATTTCTTTCCAACCCAATCATCATTGAGCTCATTGTCGCTGGAGTCTGAGCAATTACAGCTGTCAATCATTGAGGAAATAAGGCTGTTTCCATACACCTCATCTAGAAATACAAAAGATAAAAGGTTGAGGAAAAAATCAGTCTGAGTCTTAAGAAAAGGCCTGGGTGCTTTAGAGGTCTTGGGGGAAATACATTAGACTTGGATCTTTAATCAATAATGTAAAGATGATAGCAACTCAGTTTTTGCGAAATACTCAATAGTAAACTGAAGCTAAACTACTTCAACTGTACAAAAATAAGGATTTCAGTAGTAAAATCACCCCCTGAAAAACTCTCTACCATAGCTCATTGTATTTCCAACCTGCTTTGAAGTTTTCCTTGGGGTCCATGATGACAAACTCTGGCCGTAGCTTGCTGATGCGACGTCCTTTGAGGATGGGCACTAGACCACCCAGGTACTCTAAGTAGAGGGTGTAGCAAGGCCCACCCTCATCGGGGCAGTCCTCTGTGCGCTTCATGGTGCAGTGAAGCCGCTCATTCCCCGCAGTGGGATAACTCACAAAATCGCGCATGTTGTTAGGGTCAGGAATGGGAGGCTGGGGATCATAAAGGCTTGTAAGATAGGTGTTCGTGAGACTCAGCACTCATTCAGTGTGTACTCACTGAACGTTCTGTGGACCAGCACAGGTAGAGTGGGAAATAACACAGAACATATTCGCAAGAGGCTTTACACCATAGATTAGTCTCAGTGTTCCAATGAGTACACTTAAATTTTTTCTATTTTCCTCTCCTCATGCCCACATTAAATTTTAAGACTTTCCTTCATAATACTTCTTCTTCCTGTCACAACCTCCAGCCCGTTGCTAACCCACCAACCAGCAACTTGCCATTTGTGTTCCTGTTCTCCTTTTCTTGAACTGATTCATCAGTTACCTTGATGGTAGGGATAAAGGCGGTGGTGACATAGGAGCAGAGGCGGGAGGGCATGTTGAGTTTGCCAATGTCCTTCTCTTCACGCAGGACACTGGCGATTCCCTGCTGACATAACAGCTGCAGGCTAGCAACCCGGTGCTCTACCCGTACCACATGCAGTGCTGGCCCGCAAGCCAGGAAGAGCCGCGAGTCACGGTGGCCCCAACAGACAGTGGTGATTGGCCGCTGGAGTGGAAGTAGAAAACATGACACAACAGCTAAAGCAAAATTAACAAAATATTTATTTGTTCATTTTATTGTCTATGACAGATAGACAGACAGATATATAAACAGGAAGGTAGGTAGGTAGGCAGGCATGTAGATAACCAGACAGACTGATTCTGAAAAAAAAACTCCACATTGCTAAGTCTAGAGTAATTGCAAATAAGTGTTTTTACCTGCGCAGGTGTCTCCAGAGTGTAGATGTGTTCCCCATGGACATTGTAAAACTTGACAAGGACGTTTTTCACCAGGGAGATACAGGCCAGGTCTGTGGGAAGGCTGTGCCTCTCCATGCCAGCCACAGCTAAAAGGTCTCCCTGAGAGCACCACTGTGCCACCACGTCTGTGGAGAGGCAGAGCAGGTAGAATGTGGTGGAGGTGGCCTACGTGCTCAGAATTCAGAGGCAGCGCTCACACACACTCTTTGGCATATCCTCTGTTTGTGACTCACTGCATGATGCTGGCTGATTAGTACAAGAACTGACAGAAGCTTAAAATGTGTACTAAAAAGAATCTAATTATCAAATTATAAAATTATTTTCTGTAAGACTATAAATTACCCAAGAATATATAATGGCAAAAAAATGCAGCATAAATATTAAGACAGCTTTTCTAATTTATATAATCCTAGCTGCTCTTAAACTCAATTCTGACACATTAATCCATGACTTTTCATGTCAAACACAAACTGGCAGATAGTTTAGATGTGATTGGGTATTCTCACCTCTAAGCCCTGAGCGGATGATGATAGGGGAGAGATCGTCATAGTTGTTCATTAAACTGATGTTCCAGGATGTGAAGGTGACCGTGAGAAGGGGCTTCTGGGTGTGAGCTGGGGAAATGTGAACAGGTTGAACCATTTAGGATTATGCCTATATGCAACGCTATAACGTTCCCCAGTGTAACATCCTCTGGTTGCAGATCTGAAGATGTCTGGATCCCATTCCCACAGGAGCGGATACCTTGCTGTTTAGCGTGATCATCAGAATCAGTGTCGCTCTCACTGCTGTCCTCCATTAGGAAATTTGGGTAGTTCCAGGACATGCTGACAATACCGTCCAGCTCATGCAACAGGACGTGGGCGAGCATGCGGCCGTGGCAGTCCATGACAATCACCTGGCCATCAGCCGTCCCAAATAGAACCTAGACCCAAGCAGAACATGTCTCGTTCAGAGACACAAGCATGGAATTTGTGCTTGTAAGGTTCTGTATGACCTGCAGGTTGCAGTCTTGGACATTTGTCCCCACACTGATCCAGGCTACACCACTGGACATTCACAACAAAAACTGTAATCAGTTACTAATTCAAGTCAAAAATAGTGGAACTTTTTTGATACTTGCTAGAGGAGCTACATTACAGCTGCTTTGAAAGGCTGTCCAAGGTACACTGTAAGCATAATAAAGCACACAAATCACTGAAGAAAATGTCTTCTCCTTCATTACGCAAATATTAGCCATTAAATTTTTATGGTACACGATGCATTTTTTGCATCAAGAGGTCAGTATTTTAGCTGGTTTTAAAGTCTCTAAAAAACAAAAGCATATAAAGATAATTTTCTGTAAGATATAGTTTTTTTTGATTGATTAAGAATTCTCATTTAATAAATAAACATTTTATATCATATATTCAGTAGTTATGTCCATACATTTTTATGATTCATAATAGGAGACAATGGGTATAAATTCATATTCCTCAAAAATGTGTGAGGGAATCTTATGACAAGTGCTGTCAAGACTGCTCTAAAGATGGTGCATCAGCAGCAAATGACCATTAATATGTATTATATACATGACAAACAAGAAAAAAAAAATACCGTAACAGCAGCAGTATTTGTAATGGTTCCTACAGTGTAAATGTTGGGAAAATCAAGTTATAGTCATTCTTACAGGACAGAAATGCAGGTGTACAGTGAAATGAGTAGGTACCTCAGTTTTATGGATAAGTAAAAATTAAACAGTATTTCCAACAGTAAATTCAAACTTAAACGAAAAGACCAAAATCAGCCTTACCTTTGTGGTGCCCTTTATGTGGTTTAAATAATATGCAATTACATAATACTGCAGAAACTATAAATCCACGTAACTGTATTTAAATGAAAAATTAAGACTGCAGTAACACAAGTTAAATTAAATACGAGTTGGTTTAATTTACCCAACCTGTATAGTACAACAATAATGACTGAATAAAATAAATGTGACTGCTAGATGATCAGATGTGTCAATACATCCAGGGAAAAAAGACAAGAACAAAATTTAAATAATGTTTATTCAAGGGGATGATGGCTAAATAAACAGATGAAACAAATACATACAAACAATAAATAAACCAAACAACAAAAATATGCAAAAAAGAGGGAGAATTCAGTATTCTCATTTAATGCTTTCTTGTTTTAAAAACTGTAAAAAAGATCAAAATAAACCTTTTTTCAAATAGTGTACTTACACTGTAAATGGCAACATACGAAAGAAAAAAATGGAACTGAAAAATTGTTGCCTCTTTCCGTAATTGTGAGCTCATTTCAGTTACCTTAACTCCAACATACACAGTATATACCCTGCAGTGACACAACCCCCCCAACTCTTATCTAAACAACATAAATGTCTAAAGAACATTTTAACTGTGAAATTCTGCATATTTTGCTCCTTACCTTCAGAATAAATTCTCTGAAAGCAGCACATGGAGACTAATTACCTGCTCATCATTGGGGGTCCAAATCCCACAGGTGATCTGGCTCTCCAGGTTGATCTCTGATGACCAGTGTCTCTGACCACTGACTGAGCCGACCAGAACAAAGCCATCCCGGTAGGAGATGAGCGCCTGCGTCCCATCGTGTGACCAGGTGAAGTCACTCACCTTGAGAAAAACACATTGTCCATCAATGGATCTGTTGCACCAAATACGTCACAGGGAACACCTTTTTAAACTAGGCAAAATTATGTGTATTAATATATTACTCTTTAGTACAGCTGCAGATTCCACAGTAAGCATGTTTATGCTCCATGGTACAATAATTAAAATGGCTTTCAGAAATCAGAATTTCCTCACTAGTTTACTTTCACATTAATCTTGCAGTGCTGTTGTATATTTCAGTATTTAATATTTCAAGGAGGTAAAAGAATGTACAGTACTATCATTATTTTCTTCAAAGCACATATTTTACTGCTTGTCAGGTATAAAGTCTGGCCAGATGTGCCATTCTTGGGTTTTTTTTATCCCTTGATCTTAGCCACATCTAGAGTATCAGCTCAACCTGTTAGTTTCACTTTCCTAAAAATAATCTCCAGACAGTGTGTAACACACAGGGGAAAAAAAAGATTATCACAAGCAGTGTTTCACCTGCGCACCACGATCGTTCACTAGCTCCACAGACCAGCGGCCCTCATACTGTATCCAAACAAATATTCCACCATCCTGATCACACGTCGCTAACTTCTGAAAAGGTTCATTCCAGCGGACCAGGACAACCTGAAATTGACAGAGCCATGGCACTCAGTTCTTGCTTAGGGTATATATTTATTTTGTTGAAACTTACGCACAATTAAACACATTCATATTTGGAGGTATAGTGCAGTTATCTGCATGAAGGGCATTAAAACATACAAAAACAGCTCCCCCTCTTGGAATTTAAAAAAAATAATAATTAATAACTGGTTTAATCAAGAAATCACCTACTACCCAAGATCAGACTTCAAGTACAGCAGGTAAACCTTGATTATCTACAGCTGGTGAAAAGCAACATTACTTTTTACATGGAATCTTTTCAGATAAGAAAATTCAGTTATATTAACTTCAATGACAACTGAATCAGCATGTGGCCAAACAAAATCCATTTTGTTTTCTACTGGCAAACTGATCACACAGGCATGAAATCGTCGAAGAAAGCTAGACACTACACAATGGAAGGGACACCAGTCGCACGCACGCACGCACGCACGCACGCACGCACGCACGCACATACAGTGAGCAATTCAGAGAGACTAGTTAACCTGAAATACATATCATTGGACTGTGGGAGGCAACTGAAGAACCTGGAGGAAACCCACACAGACAGTGGGCGGACATGCAAATTCCACACGGACTTGGCTGGATTCGAAGTGACACCTGACCAGCCCAGGTGCTGCACTCGCTGTGCCACAGTGCCACGATTGAAAAGCGAATAAAACTAAAAACTATTAACCCATATGCCAAAATCCATCTACATTTGTATACATACAGAAAACAACATAAACACAAATATACATACATATACATTGTTAAATGTTAAATTACCAGAGACTTCTGCATGTTAGAGCTAACATCTAGATTTGTTTAAATAAGATGACAAAAAAACACTTCACATACATTTTATCGTTCACAAAGACAGCTGAGAATAATAACCAGAACAAAATCTAGTGACATGATCTTGCTTCTTATCAAAGCAAAGTAGCACAGAGGTTCAGACAGAGCCAAGCTCGTCATTTTCTGTGTTTTTTCGTGCTTGTCTGAATCAACCCCATTCGCTCAAACTCTGACATCCATCCCTTGCACTCTTTGTCATCCTGATTTACCTTCTTGTTATCGACGTTAACACAGAGTGAAAACCTCACAGTTCAACCACACAGAAATCACGAGTTTCTACAGCTCATGAAATGTATAAGTTGACTTAAAAGTGCTCTATAGGAGAGAAAAGGGACTAGTACATATTCCATAAACTGAATACCCCTTGTATACAGTAACAGCTACACGTTTCAACATGTATACAGTCTTTAAAGTAAATCATTGTGACAAACAAAAAAGTAATACCTCACTGTTGTGTCCCCTTAGATTGAAGTTGACCCGCTGTGGAGTGCTCCTGTCCCTTCTACAGTGGCTGGATGTGAAAGTGACCCCGACAACACCCCTTCCATTTCCAGTGGCGAGCCAGCCCTCCTCATAGTACCTCCTGCGGCACACTGGCTTCTCCTTCTCACTCTTGGGGACCCGTCCTTTCCATGACAGGCACAAGATGTTGGAGTCACTGCAGAGGATGGGACCATGTTCCAGGACTGCCAGCATCCCTACTGAATGACCAGACTTGATGTCAGGTAGGAAAAGCAATTGGGTTGTGTCAGTATCTTGCAATGAATCTCTAGGGTAAATTCAGCTGTAGTGTTTCTAGTTGAGGGTCAGCATTAATGTCAACAGGCCACATGCAAAGTAGTATTATTTAAACTCCTGAAAATGCTCACAAATAAAGTCTGCTCACATTTTCTTTAAGTTTCATCTTTGCAAGTTGTGTCACTTGGATAATTTAGGTTGCAAATGATGAGCAAACATTTATATATATTTTTTAATTGTGCAATAACTGCATATAGGCTATTGTATGGTACAATTTGAAGTCAAATAAATCAATGTGTATATAAATTGCATTATACACACACACGAACAAAAACGTAAAAAAAGTTTGTCATAAAAGAAAACTTGATAATGCATTATTAAATCTTTGAAAAATAATGCTCATTGACAAAATTAATGCTTTGCCCAGCTAAGACAGTTAACCATCAATGACACTTGAGATCTAGAAAGCAGGCAAGATCTCACACAAAATAATACAGATGAAACATATCAACTACAGATTAGCTACTCACTTCATTATTTCTGGACATCATTAGCTATGATTTTGTTTTTGTTATTAGTCCTCAGATCTTCATTCAAATTTCAGTCAGTAGTACCTGAGTTCTCCCAATTTGATTACCTCATCCAGAGCCATGGAAACTCAACAATTAGCCACATTAACATTTATCACACATATGCTGTTGTCGAGCCACTTTAGAGTGTCTTCAAGGAACAGCTTGCTGTCTTCCTCAACATCTGACTTCTGTGACTTAAACTAGATGAAAAAGCTTTTGTCAAGCTTCCACCTGCAGATTTGTTCCTTTCCTTTCAATGCCATTATGACAGCCACCAATGAACACTGCAAATCCCACCGAGTTCTGCAGAAAGCACAAGAAAGCACAATACTGACAGATTAGTCCATTTTAGAACATTATGCTTTAGAACTCTAAACTCCTGTGAAGCAAAACTGTTTACAGCACCCGATATGTAAGTGAAAGGTTGCAGGTAATATGAGAACCTTGAGCATGAGACCTCAGCCTATTTGTACAGTACAACATCTTTAAAGGTGCTTGTGGTTCAGCACAGACTTGCTTCATATATTGGCTAACTGTATTTATTTTGGCACATCTTATTCCCTGGCACGTTTCTTCTCACAGCTTGGAAAAAAATCTGTCTCAAGATGATGCTCGTTTTATTGCCACTTTTGTGTTTGCAATATTCCCAGTGAATTTTGCAAGGGTCTTGAAGCACAAAACAAAATCGTTGCTTTTCTGAGCAGCTTCAAGAAAAGCGTCACCCCAAAGGATATCTGTCATCTAAAATACTGAACTGAAGTATTCCCCCCCCTCCCTCATCTTGGTTAGGATGTGTTAAATAAACAATGAAATGGTCTCTCAACTCCCAGGACATATCAGATTTGACACCAAGCCAACTAAATCCTGGTCTGGAAAGGTAACACTTCAGGTGACCTTTGTTCAACCCAGGCATGTAACCCATATGACCCAAAACAATCTGACTGATCCTATTTATCTTCCCCTTTGAATCTAAACTGACCTAATGAGACCAAAAACCTGCTGGCTGGCTGCCCCCACGTCATTAGAAAAACATCTACACCTTAAAACGTTCTACTGCTTTTATTCATCTTAATCACAAACTGTTCTCTGCTCTTATACCTGCACTACCTACAAAATAAGAGGGTACATCCATAAAATGTACTCTCATCTAATGAAGAAATATAACTGTAAACTCCATGCAAAAACAAATAATTGTACCCTTTAAGGGATGCTTATTTATAGTAATAAATCAATATTAAATGTTCAAGCTTTGCTGGTTTGGATTATTAAATTTTGAAATAAATTTCTATAAAATGTGCATGTGGACAGATTCAATTTTGTACACCAAGAAAAAAGGAACTATCATTATAATAAATGCAAAATGTGCTGTAACAGCGACAAGGAAAAAAATAATGTAAAAATAAACAGACCCATGCAACTGACAGTTTCTACAGGGAATGTCTTTTTTGTCCTGTAAGATAAAATTTTTAGGTTTTTTTCCCCTCACATAAAGCTCATCAGAGCTAGCAAATTTAATAATATACGGGAACGAGACAGTGAGGTTATCTGTATTTATTAGGCTGATACTTTCGCCAAAGATCAATTTACACTGTTAAACTATGTACTATTATTTAAGCATTTAGACAGCTGGATAATTTTTACTGTGTTAATTCAGAGTAAGTACCCTGATCAAGGGTACTGCAACAGAAGGAAGGACATCTAACCACTATGAAATCTACAGTTCAGTTACACCAATTAGCAACTTAGCAAAAGCCTCTGAATGAAAACAAAAGAAAACATTTTTCTATTCAAATAGATAAATATGCATTAAAACATGAATGCATATACATTTTTCCACTTGAGGTTCTTTATTTTTTTGTGGATTCAGTTAAACATTGAAAAGAATAATAAAACAATAAAATAAAAGATGTCATGTTCAACTCTATTTTTTTTAAAGAGGAATTTGGTCATTATTTCTGTCCCTAAACAAAGCCCATCACTACAGATTACCAGCTAGTTAGTTAGTTGGCTTATTTCACCACACCAATATTCCTTTAAAACCCAAGAATATCAGATTTCATAGCAGCCGTTAGATTTATTTACTGAATAAAATCGGTGCCTTTGCTACAACATGGTGTGTGCAACTTCTTTTAAGTAAAAAAGCTTACACCGTGAAAAAGGAGCTAAAGATGACTGTTTCAATACACCACATTTTAATCCCTTTTTTTTTTTTTTACCCTGGTATGAATATTAATGAGCTGCAATAATGGGAATTATACGGCGAACCTGGGTGGGCACCTGTTATCACATTAGCCCTCTCTCTCGAGTGAAAAAATTAAAATAATACACCTCTTCCACTTCCGAAACATGCCACATCCTAATAAACACAGCAGGGTATCATTTTATTATCTTCCTGGCTAAACTAAGGTTATTTCGTCCCGGTATCGATACGGTCGGTTAGCTCGACGTATCAATTACCTCACGATATGACCGAATCATTTCTCACCCAATATTTACAACCTCCTCAATTTTGCCTAAAAATTAAACCAATATCCATTGCACAAAAACAGCTTCCAAAATATTATGGTAATACAGCAGCGCACGTCATGTTCGAAAACAATAGATTTATTAACGAATAAAAATTGAATCAAACAACCGCTCACCTCCAGCCGTCTCGCTCGAGCGCTCCGCATCTGCGGTCGGCTCCGCGCTGCACGTGACCGATCACGTGATTCCAGGGCGACGGCGCACACGCTGCTGACGTCACGTTTGCGCAGACGATGCTCAACGCTTGGCTTGGACGTGTCCGACCTGTAAATAATAATGATAATATACTTCAACTTTGTTCTAGTTTTATGCAGGACATAATACAGTAAATGGGCTCCAATACAGTTGAAATGAAGAATAATGTCTGACCCGCAGATTAAAACGGAATCCCATATTAAAAATACATTTAGCTTGAAGAGCAGCGTTAGTTATGTAGTGTTGCCAGGCTACAGGATGTACGTAACCACATATTTTTTTTTACCATATGTGTTTTACTGACAGTCTGGTGCACACTGAGGAGGTGCATAAATAGTGTTAGAGATTAATATGTGGAGAGTGATGGTGCAGAAACTGAAGGAAGGTTTTAAAAGTGTGGCAACGACTGAAGCCTCAAGTGAAAAATGGAGGCTGACCTAGCAGTCAATTAATCTTTTTAACATACCTTTATCAATTAATATATGCAGCCCTTAGATGGGGCACTTGGATGTGGGTTTGAATCCGAATCAGTCTAGGTGGAGTTTGCATGTTGTCCGTGTTTACGTGGTTTCTCCCAGGTTCTAAGCATCTGCATTGAAGAACTGAATGGTGAAAATGACCTTTGTTCCCTCCCTTACCATGAAAACCACACCAGTGGTTGTTGTGAATCAACAGTGCCAACCCCCATCCTATACCTGTGTGAAAAGTAATTTAGTGTTAGAAAACTAAATTTAAAACGATACATCCGCTAATAGAAGAGAGTATCCTTACCGTGTTAGTTCAGGGTAAGTACCTTGAGCAATGGTCCTACAGCAGGAGTAGGGGATTCAAACCCAGCACTTTCCAGCTACGAGGCCACATCCCTAAACACCAGTCACTAACTGCTGTGTCCATGTTAAAGCTGTTAAAGTAGAAATTTCCTCATTGTAATAAGATTGCTTGAAATAAATTCTTCAGCAATTTTCTATTTCCTGTGTATTTTCTGTGATCACTTGACAGTATGCTTAGTAATGCACTCTCGATGTATTATGTGGGCAAGTCATTTAGGGCTCTACTTCAGATCTGGAGCCAAAAGAAGTTGTTATTGTAATTTCACACAGGTCTGAAGTCAGTACTTTCACTACAGAGGGAATTATTCTTACATTTTGCCAAAAAAGATGCAGAGGCCATGGACTCTGCAGGTCTTTGGAGCCGGTAATGTTTTTGTGTATTACAGATAGTGCTATATCTTTAAAGCTAATCCTTTGTGTGTTTGTTCTTTATGCACAGCTTTGTTTTTCAGGTCACAGAGTGTGAAGTTTTCCAGCGTGGTACTTTTCACCCGAAGTGAGGTTTTTGTATGGTCAAGTTCATTAAATGCCAAAAAGACCACATGATAGCTTGAGAATATCAACTTCTGTCTTTGAAATAAGGTTCGGGAATGCACATAGTTACGCCACACACAGCGCGTACGTTATGCTGACACAGGAATTTGGTCACCAAATGCAAAAAGTTTAAGGGTTATACAGTTTGATAATTTATAATTTGTTACTCCACACACTGAACATCACATGTACAACAGGCTGATTTTTGTTTTCTACAAATGTAAAATACCAAGCTGACAAGAGGGAGGGGTGACAGGGTGCACTAAAGGATATCTGAAGTAAAGAGCTGAACTGGAAAGAGGAAGGGGTGATGGGGGTACTATCAGATACTTGAAGTAAAGAGCAGAACTGGCAAGAGAGAGGGGTGATGTCGGATCAAGTCAAAATATGCCACTTCATAAGAAAGTATACACGATACACACGTTGCACGACACACATTAGTAAAATTTGGGTAATCAGGTTTGCTGATATACATTTGCTATTTGATATGCTTTTTCACATTTCTACTTTCTAACCTGGGCAATGCTGAGTAACTAAGCTGGCCTATTCTTCAGATGAAACAAATACTATAATAAAAGGTCTTAACAAAAAGCAATCTTTTGCTGATCTTCACTAGGACTTCAATGATGGTTATGAATGTTTTATTTACAATTACTCAGCCACCTTTCCAAGCCAGGTGGTGGTTGTCTGTAGCCTTTCCCAGGAGTCCATGACTCAAGACCAAGTGGGGTACACTCTGGGCATTACCCCAGGCCATCATTGGTGTCAATATTCTAACCAAACTATCATGAGGTACCTGAAGGCACACCAGTAACTCATATTACTGTTGCACACATATTATCAGATGACACACACATATTATGTGGATGTACAGTAAGTGAGGATCCACACCTCTTTTTAATCTTTCTTTGTTTTGTATCACTAGTGTCCTGTGCTGGGTGTCGGCTGCCTAAGGTGCCCATTGTTCTCCACTCCTGAACAGCCGAGTGAAGAATAAAGAGCAAGGAGGCAAGAACAATGCCATTTGACGGGTGGGGGTGGGAACTGCTGCTGATGGTGTGTGTGTGTGTGTGTGTGTTCTTTAAGAGGAATAGCTTTTGTTGTGTGTGTCTAGCAGTGAAGTATATGGGTGTGCCGGGCTGTGGAAAACTCCAACAAGCAGCTTTGAACACAACAACATGAAGATGTTGAAGCAGATGTAAAATGTGAAGACTGATTTTTAGTTAAATTCATTTTTTATCGGGTGGGTAATTGTTTTAAAATCTCAAACTGTCAGAATTAAGCACTTTTATAACTTGTCTCATTTAGTCTGTATTTATTGACAATTGAAATATTTTACTTTTGAAATATTTTCTTTTTACATTATTTTACCGTTATGATTTTTGTATTTGTTTTACATGACGCTATTATGTTTCTCATATTATCCATACGTTCCATAAAGGTTGTGCCACAAGGTAGATCGCTCTCAAAACATTATTTGTCCCAGCTGGAGGTATAGTGTGTGTGTGTGTGTGTGTGTGTGTGTGTGTGTGTGTGTGTGTGTGTGAGACTGTCCAAACTCCTCCCAGTCGGGAACGCGCCCACCGCGGTGCTGCGCGCGCCCACTCACTCTATTTCAGCTTTACTCTTCAGTCCATTTGGGAAATAATCGTCACATCATTGTCGCATCGTCACATTACCGCACGTTGCACCTGCACCGCGCACCGACTGCATAACATGCAGTTATTGCGCAAATTCGAGAAAGCAACAGGATACGTTGTTTGGATCCGTTTCCAGGGGCAACGGTGGTAACCAGAGACGCTTTGGGGTAAGTAAGTGGCTTTAAAAAAGACAAGAAAACATTGTACGGCTCGCGCTTGTTGTCTGTCTCTTGCGCAGTTAACCCGAAGTTCTCAGGAATCCATATTCTTATGTTTTTATTTCCACAAAGCCTTCCCTTTACTTTAAACAAAAATGCGTCTTACTTTACAGTAAATATTTGGTATTTATTCTAAAAAAAGCTTTTCAGATATGTCCTCCTCCATTTTTCTGTATAACGCCACTGAGTATTGCTGATAATATCAAATATAATATTTATTGTCCCCTCAGTATATGTCAGGTTGTTATGTCACTACCTTGACATGAGTATAATGTATAAGGGTTGTTTTGGATATGGAAATACGGGAAACATGGAAAAACATGGAAACATTCAGTGAAGTTAATGGCTGGTCAATATATTGGAGAGATTTTGTGCTGTATGCTTATCCTCAGTGTTATTAAATGTGTGAATTTATGATATTTTTACACTGTGATAACAAATAGTAAGATAATTAAAGAGATGAATATCACAGAACTTTATACAGTGTAATAAAGAAACTTTGTGCTATACTTTGAACCCAGTTTTGAATTCAGATAATCCAGCTAGTATTTGGGTTCCTGTCTGTGTGATGAACAGGGCACAGTGAGTCCACAAGGACAAGCACTGATATCCATCACTGTATTTGCTCTGTCCCCATGTGGGTTTTTTCCTCATTTGACCTCATTGAATTACAAGGAGTGTGAATAAATTTAGTCATCCTTTAGTAAACATTATTATTCGTTATTTAGGTGTTTGCTTTATCCAAAGTGGCTCCCAGTGTTAGATTTGTACACCGAGCAGCAGTACAACGAATTACCCATTCAAAAAGTAGGGAATTTGTTCATACATATAGTCAAGGTAAGAACGCTGATCAAATGTACAACCGCATGAATGGGATTTAAACCCAGAACCTTTAAGACAATAGCTGTGACCACTACACTGTGCTCTACCTCCACATCTCCGGTGGTGTTCAGTAGCTGCAGTGAAGATGTCTCAGTGTCAACAAAAAAGAGCCCCTTGTGACCAAACACTAACAGATTCTTCTCCTTTCACTTTCACACAGACAATTCAGGAATGAGCCGGATCAACAGATGAGGGCTACAATTGGCCAAGGGGCTGGTGGATATTCTGTGAAACTAGTCCTCTCATTGGTTGCACTGCTCGAGTAAATAAAGTTCCCAAAGTGCTCCCTGCCAGCAAGACTGTGACTGCATGTCTGTGAGAGCACCGGTGGAGGGGGATGCCTTCCACTGATAGTCACGCACCCTCTGGGTCTGGAACAGCTAGGCCTCTACAGTGATACACACCTCATACACAATTTATACAGTGGGACAGAAGCATGGCCTCACAGAAGCACTTTGTACCACCCCCCATGGACTTTGCAAGCATGATGCAGAGACTACAAGGTAAGCGTGTTACCACTCTATCTGACGAGAAAAAGACTTCCTTACTTTCTTATCCTCCATATTTTCTTCTTGTGTGCTTCACTACTGGATGTCTCACGAGGGATGGCTGAAGCAGAGGTGGTAGAGATGATAAATGATGAGATAATGCATTCAGATAAAAAGCTTTCCAAAATTGTTCGAAGCAACTTGCAGTGATTTACCCATTTAAACAGCTGAGCAATTTTTGCTGTATCAAATCAGGTAAGTACCCTGCTCAGGGGTACTACACAGCATAAGCAGGGATTTGAAGCAGGGTCCTTTGAGGGCAAGGCAGCGGTCTTAACATGATGCTACACGCTCACCAGATACTTTAATAAAATAATAAAACCGAAAAAAACATTTCAAACCCAGCAAAGAGCAGATCCAAATCCAGATGTTGGTCCTAGCTGGAGGAAAGAAGCATCTAAACCAAATTTAGTTGAAGTTTATCATTACAAATGACACCTAGTAATAAATCAACTTTATTTTAACCTACTGTGTTTACCCAATGATAGTATATATTTCAAATGCACAATATGATTTTTGCAGCAGTAGTAGTTTTTCCCAATGTGTATCTCAGGCTACTTCCAACCTTTGGTTCTTGCTGTATTTCCATGACAACATCAGACAAGTATTGAGACAATTCTAGACTTAGATAACAGGTTCTCTAGTCTAAGCCCAAAATAATATTCAGAGATTATGTCATACAGCTCTGACAGAGGAAATCCTTTGTCCAGCAAGACCAGCAGCAACCGGAAAGGAATCAAAAGTGATACAGCCTATCTCTGCTCCAGGTCTTTCCATGAGGAAATCACACTTCTCTACATGCAAGGTGTCAGAATCCGATAGAATATATGTTTCCTGCTGTTAACTTTGATTCAGCCATTTTGCTGTTCTCTCCCTCAAGTCCTAAATAGCTCCAAAAAAGATAATTTAATCAAAATAACTGATCCCTCCAAGAAAAAGAAGCTCATCAAGCAACAAAGAGCAGCACTGTTGCTGTGTCCTGGAAAACCAGTTTTAATCAAAATACCTAATTCTAATCAAATTTCTGTAGAACGCCATTCAAAAATAACCCCCTGGGGACAATTTTGATTGAAGGCAAAATGTTAACACTCACATGTTTCATCTTTTGTGTTATAAGGATACGGTTAAGAGAAGTTTCTTTTTTTCTGCTTTGGTTACCTTGACAGCGAAGTCCTGCTTGGAAGTAGATCTAACCTCTCTAAGTGGATTTTTTTTGAACATCGATATTTGGTTCCTAAGAAACCGACTAACCTACACAGCAGTCGGTGGCCAGCAAAACATATTCTCCAGCCTGAAGGTTATGAATTTTCTTTGTCTATGTGTCAAGTATGAGCTTCACATTGTCACAAGTCAGCAGAAAACCCGCTCTCTTAATAACATTGGTTTAGTTTCGGTGTTCATGAAACTCAACCAACATACAGCTTTATCACAAGTCTAGAGCAAACTGAGAACCATCATTCAAACAGAATAATGAAATAACACCGTTGTAAAACAATATATTTTAAATTTCTTGATTTAAAATATTGGAATGCTTTTTTCTATTTGGAGACAAGTGTTGTATTGTAACTGTTTAAATCTTTTTATGGGTCTATCTCATTTTTCACTTTTTAGGTATAGGTCAGTCATAATGTGCAGTTTAAAGTGAGCCACATTATGACACAGCATTTACCATTATTAAAAACTAGAGATTCTGATGCAAAGATTTAGCTGTTTTAGCTTACATTCAAGTTCTCAAAATAAACAGCACATTGGTTTCAGGTGGATGCCGGTCAACACCTGATAGCCCTGTTGTCCTTGAGCCATCTCAATCAATAGCAGCTTTCAGAGAGAGTAAACACCTTCGCTCTTTCCAAGGTCGCAGCAAACACTAGAAGCATGTTTTAACAACTCTTCCAACTGTGAACTATTTCTGAATTTCACTTTTATAAATGTTACATCCTCTAGTTCCCTTCTGCAAAACATTTCTCTGAATTGTTAGTTTAGTGGGTCACATTTTAAAAACAAAGGCTGACAGTAAAGCATAACAGCCCTTTGGCACCTATGTTAGAAAAATTGTAATGTTTGAGTTCACATTTTAGAAACTACGTTAATAGAATAAAATAAAATTAGGTCTTGTAAGTTTTTACTATGCAGGTTTTGTCTTGCTGGTTTTTGAGACCCTCTTTTGCAGACTGATTTTTGAATTTGCACAGAACTAGATTTTTTGTGCACTTAACTAAAATTCTTGGTTTAATTAATGAGGTTTTATTTTATTTAATGTTCTGCCAGTGATATTTCGTGCCCTGCAGTGGGTTGCTGCCCCATCCAGGTTGTCCCGTGACCCTCTGTTTCCAGGATATACTCTGGACCACTGCGATCCTGCATTGTTCTCATTACTAGTTTTGAAAGAATTTATGAAAAATGATATTTTGTCAGATAGTATATGGCTGTTTACATGTATTAGTTGGTTTACTTTCTACTTTATGGAAATGAACATAGCTAACCTGCTTATATCCACATTTACAATGGGACATTTACCATCACTTGGGATAAGTATTTATAGGAGGGAATGACAGTTTTGATTTTTTATATCACTGTAAGTTTCTTGTTCTGTACTGGAAGTTACTTCAGTTGCACCACTGGAACAAATGCGGGCATCAGCACAAGACAGTATGACCCATGACGGAGGTCTGGCTTCCTGTGTATATTAGGGAGAACTATCTGTTTTCCAGTGGAGACTTGTGGCTGTTTTTTTCTGTGGGTGTTTTTACCCAAGAGATCTTAAACACATTCAGGTCAAATAGAATCTAACACCTCCACCATGTTTATGTATTGCAGTTCATATGGTGTTGCTTAGGAATTTAAATCGGCATTCTGTTTAATATGGTATTTCATTAGAAAAAGGTATAGACTGTGATACAGATATATGTGTGACTTTGCTTTAGAGTGTTATCGATAAATTGCTTTTTCAGGGTGCTCACTGTTTTTGTGTTGCTGCTGGGTAATGTACCAGTGTTTTGCTATTATTTATTTTGGTGTTATTCCCTTCAGCTGAATCTAATCCAGCGCTTATTGCCTGTTTTATGCCTGTAATTTATGTCTTGTAATAAACGCCTTGCTGTGTGCAGTGCCTTATTTTGGTGTTCTGCAGTACCAAAAAACAAAAGAAAACCAACAGTCTCTTATCTGAACACAACCTTTGCAAATTATTTTTACAACGCTCAAAGGCATTAACAAGGGATTTGTTGTCTGCACCTACAGTGCAGCCACTGATATATGGAAAGGCTCCAGATTTGTTAAAGTCCATATTCCTCTCTGCGTTCTTTACAGATTATACCGTGACCTTTGCCGCCCGTGTTGTGGTTATTTTAGGTAACGTCTCACAAATTGCATGATTAAACTAATTAATTTTCAGCCAAATCTGTTATAGCCACACTTTCACTAACCTTTATAAACTGCACATCTTTCCAAACAAACTTAGAAAGTGATGCAGTGCAGTTCTAGCATACAGAATATACAGAATTCAGTATGAAGTTATGTCCTGCGGATGTGCTAAATATTGAAGACTGTAGGAAGGAAAATGGAATACATGAGTTAGCTGTAGCATTGTTGCTGATAGTTGTTGGTTTTGGGTCCTTTGCAATGTTTTAACTGAAAAAATTGCAGTGTTTTTTATAACAGCTGTGGAAGCAGCTTCATGCTTGTTTCAGGAGTGGTTGTTGGTTTGTGCAGATAGGAATGACAGCTGAGTCTACTGTAAGACTGAAAGGTACATGATGCGTGGCACTTACCTGTCAGTTAGGGCCTGTCAGATCCCAGCTGGTCTAATCCAAGTCTTGTGTGCAAAATGAGAACATGCTTGGCTTGAAAAATGTGAGTCCTTCATGCATTAATATCTTGCAAGCTGGAAGTACAGTGATTTGTGATCATCCAGCCATCAGTTATCATTCGCCACTTGTCCATTGCAGGAGTATCGCGGTCTAGAACCTATTTCAAAAGCGCGTGAGGCAGGTTACACCCTAGGTTACACCCAGTCCACCACTGGGCATTCACACACTCATTCAGTCATACATACACTCACTAAAGACAATTTAGAATTACCAGTCCACCTGAAACACGTCTCTGGACTGTGGGAGGAAACCAGGGCATCTAAGAGGAATGTATGTGAATGAGGGGTGAACATGTAAACCCCACAGAGACTGAGCTGTATGAACTTGTGAGATACCAGTGGTGTCTGCTATACCTCTGTGTTGCCCACTTGTGATCACTGAATGACTTACTGTAAACATATGATAAAGTTTTAAATCCATGTTTCACCAATAGTCGTAATCTTTTTATCTGAGATATTTTCATCTGGAGTGTAACCTTAGAGTATTTTCTGTGTCAGGGAGATGCAGTGAAATGTTTATTTTTGGTTCAGTCGAGAAACCCCCCCCTCAATTCACTTTGAAGCATTTTTATCTTACAAGGCAAAGATGTCAACTGCTGCATCCGATCAAAATCAGTTCATGGCAGAGGGAGCTGGTTATTTGTATTTATTTGTGTGACTACTTTGTCTAAAGCAGCTTGCAGTATTGCTTTTGTACAAAAAGCTTTAATTATTTACTTATTTTTATTTATAAAGGTGTATTTTCTTGCTGTGTAAGTTTTACGGAGAGTACCTTGGTCAAGGGTGCTACAGGAGGCCTGTGATTTAAACCAAGGACGTTCTAAGTGCAAGGATGCAATACAAACCATTTTGCCACTTACTGCCTTTGGTATCATTGGGTATTTGAACTTGCTCCTTCCGGCAGTCATGGGCATCTTCTTGGAATGTTGGAGGAATTATTTGTAAAGCCTCCCCATGCATAGTTAAAATACTCGACATTGGCCACTTTAAAAAAATTTATCGTGTTTCTCCTTTTCACCTTGCAATGGACTGGTGTCCTAGCCAGGGGTTGCTCCCTACCCTAGTGCCCAGTAGATTCCAAGATAGGCTCCAGATTGCTGTAACCCTGACCAGGATACAAAAGTTACTAAAAATGGATGTTCTTTATTTGGATTTTTTTTTTTGCAAATTCCTGAGTGTTGGGTGTCAGTACAAAGCCTGGTTCTCACTTCTAAGATACTAAGTTTGCAAATCCTCATGGCATCTCTCCATGCTTCCTTCAGCCTCACCAACATGCATTTTGTTTCACTGGTGAGGAAGTACTTGCAGATGATGATATGAAGCGCAGATCAAGTGGCACTAAAGTTGCTGTTTTCTAGTGACTGCTTTTTGCTTACCTACTGCATGGAGTGGAGAACATGGAAGATTCTAGTAAAACTTATATTAGTATTATTAGCTATAAAACTGAGCAATAAACAAGGAATTGTCAAGTCGCAGGCCCACTTTCTCAAATGCCATCCTTCCTACTGCTCTTATGAAGGCAGAAACTTCCATTTTTACTCAATTGTTTGAATGTTTTATCCAAAGAAACTTACAATGATAAGCTACTTAGAATTATTTATCTATTTATACAGCAGGGTAGGTTTGTTTGAACAGGCTTTTCTGTTCAGGTTGAGATCAAGCGCACTACAGCAGGAGCTGTGATTGAAGCCTTAAGCCTTTGAGTGAAAGGGTGGCAGTAGTAACCACTACGCCACCTGCTGCCCTGTTTACATGTTTAGTATCTGTGCTTGTGTGTCTGTAAGAGCGTCTCTCTCTCTCTCTCACTCACTCGCTCGGTCTCTCTGGCATCGACATGGCTGCTGGCGACACTGATGAGAAGAGTAGTGATAATGGTCAGTTGAAATGTAGCACATCATCTGGAACTTGCCACGGGAAAAATGGTGACTCATTAGGCAGTCCAGCTGCCGTCAGATGTGCTCCGCACCGCAGCACGTGGCCTTCAGCAATGGTGGAGCAAGTGAGTGACAACAATCTGAACAAGGTGGTCCCCCTCACTGCTGTGTTTGAAGCTTTAACATGTAACAAAAACCTCAGTTTATTTTTCAAAAATTTGTGGCGCACAGTAAAACGGCACACAATATTACATTTTTTAATTTTGCTTCAGCCGTACGTGTAATTTATTCCATTTCTAAAAGTGCTATAATGAGATTCTTTTTGCAATTAATATTTCAAGCATCTGTTCTGCCTTCATATTGCATGACTAAGAGGTTTCTAATGACTAAAATCTAATTTTTTATGTAAAAAATATATTCAAATTTACTTTTACAATGATTTGGAGGAGTAATGAAAGCATGGAGTTACCGGCATTGAGAATCATACTGTAGAAGTGTGTGCAACTTTTACCGCAGTTTGTGTATTTAAATAAATAGCCCCTTTGGAAGCAGCCAGATTGAAGCTCTGTGGTGGCTTGTCTGCGATCCCGCTGTGCCGCTGTTGTCAGGGCTGCCCCTGCCTCACTGGAACCCAGGGCCGTGCTTCCAGAGGCGTGACATCACGCTTACCACGTGTTCCTTGGTAGAAGGAAGGAGCCGGATTATTTGTGCAGGCTGGGAGCGATGCTCACAATGACAGCGGCACGGCCTCCCTCCACCGTGCAGCCGCAGCGCCTGGGGATGTGAGGCAGGACGGCAGCGGGTGGGGGGGGCGATCTCGCAACAATCACCCGGAATTGGACGTGCTTTTGTTGCTGGGGAGGTGGTGGGGGGCTGGGGCTACAACCAAGGCCTTCGGCAGCGGCTCTTGGAGCTGGGTCTTCTCACAGAGACAGCAGGCTCCCACATTTGTTCTGCTTCCTGCAGAAAGAGAGAGCCGGGGAGAGAGCGAGAGAGAGAGAGAGAGAGAGAGAGAGAGAGAGAGAGAGAGAGAGAGCCTTTCCCGGTCCTTTTTTTCCCATGGATATTAGCTTCATGCTTGCACACACATGAAGGGCAGGGCAGCCTGGGCAGCGCGCACAACACAGGATGGCACACTGCAAAAGCAACCCTATGAGAAACACCAGGTCCCTCAATCTGGTCACAGGATTTTTTCAGTATCTGCGCGGTAAGTAGGGCAGCATCTTAACATGCGTGCCTGCTGTGCTGAACAGCACCGGGGGGAGTGGGGGGGGACCCCGATAGGCTGCTTGTGCATGGGCCGTGGGGGATAATCAGGCACTGGGGCTGGACGGTAGTGCTGCAGCCTTGTAGGGGGGGGTTGTGTGTGCTGTGGGGGTGGCAGGGAAGCGCCGTCACTGTGGAATTGTCACTCCTGATGACACCTTTGCCTCTGTGTGGCAGAGTGATCACACAGCTGTTCAGGCTCTGACTAAAATGGCTCCTTGGTGCACTGTTGGATGGTGCAGCTCTGACCCCATGTAGTGATGCGTGATCATGTGTGTAATGCAAGTGCAAGGTACTTGTGTTGCATGGCCCTCCCCTTTTATGGTGGTGCCTTGGAGGGAGTGTTTGTACGTGTACACAGTATGTGCATGCAGTCCGAGTGTGTGTGTGTGTGTGTGTGTGTGTGTGTGTGTGTGCATGCATGTCTACACATCAACTGAAGTGCTCATTAACCAGACATGTGGCATCAGTATTTAACAATATCACTTCCACTGAGGATCTGGTCAGATTACCATTAATATATAAAATTCTGTCCATTCCTCATCATGAGTGTATATTTTATGCATGACCTTGTCTGCCAGCGTAAATTAATTGCCGCCCATGGTCCATGCAGGCGTACAGCTGCGGAAAGACACATCCAGCAGGTGCCTGTTTGCCAAAAGCGTCAGTGCTGTTTACTCAGATGTTACAGGTCTCCCTATGAGGTACCACTGGGCCACGAGGAAATAAGTGTTTTTTTTAATACAGTTCATGATTAATTTTTAAGCACACATTAAATGGCTTGTAATTGTGTATCTTGAAACATAATAAATATGTGAATTTGGGTGATGTACAGGGTGATGTTTTCAAAATGGTCTGTGCCACATGCTGTATTTTTGCCTACTCTTTGAAGTAAGGGGGACACAGTATATTGCATATATGATGACAAAGAGGAGGATTGTTATTATTCATATGCTAATGAATAATACTTTAATAACCTGCTGTTTTTTTCCCTCTAAATAACTACTTTGTATTGCAGAAACCAGCAAGTTGTGTGTGAAACTGTAGATGACATGGATCACTGAATTAAATAAAAATGCACTGTATTTTAGACTTTTTCAACATAAAATTAATGTTAGTTTGTCTTCCATATAGTTAATGTGTAATGATTATGCATTGCTGTTTTATTTCAGATGAGCAAGAATCAGTGCAGAAAAGAACATTCACTAAATGGATCAATTCGCACTTGGCCAAGGTATGGAGTAAAATTTATTTTCTTTTGCATTCTTAAGGAAAAAACTGCAGCTGCAATGCTGTAGAGTTCTTCTTACATAAGGTATCAGAGCAAAATATGAATAATAAGAATAAAATGCCATTAGTAGACATAAAGAACTCTTTCATGATGGAGAGAAATAAGGTGACCTGCAGTCAGAAGTGGGTTGGAGAAATGCAGAGATTTACTTTGCAATCTTAACGTGAAAGAAACATGTAAAATTTTATTCAAACAGAAAGAGACTGGTTTATCAAATGGCTACAAATTTAAGAAATGCTCCTGTGGATGATGTTTTAAAATTAAAATGCAAACATTGTAATTCATCACTCATAAACTTCAACTTTTTTGCTACTGATTTTTCATGACATTTCCATTGGGGGTTTCGAAAACCTGATGCTGGTGAAAACATAAAAAAAGTTAAAAAAAAAAAACTGAAAAAATATATAAAGCATACAGTATTGTTTTTCCAAATTGTTTTGTATAAATTTTGACAGCTTATACTCCAATATTTTTCATTATTGCAAGCTTTTCATGTCTTGTTTAACACCTGTTGTTTACCAGACCTCCACCTTCCTGTACTTGTGTCTGAGGCTGGAAGGTATATCAGCAACGCAGGTCTTCTTTGGGAGTTTATTATAGGTGATCACAAGGTGTGATGTTTTGACAGTGTGCACCTGGATGGGTTCTCCTGCAGCAGTTGGGAATGCCCCCATTACCACTAGAGGGGGGGTCTCTCAGCAAGGGGTCTGCACAACCCAAACACTTATACATCAGACTGAATGATTAAATCTGTGGGCACCTTCAGGAGATACGATATTTATGATTAAGATAAAAAACATTTTGGGGCAACATAGTGATGCAGCAGGTAGTACTGATATCTCGCATCTCCTGCAATCTAGGTTTGAATCTTACTCAGTTTGCGTGAAGTTTGTATGTTCTCCCTGTGGTTGTGTGGGTTTCCCCTCACAGTTCAAAGATGCACTTTTCAGGTGATTTGGTGACTAAACTCTCCTCGGTGTGTGTGAGTGGACTGGTGAGTATCTGTGATCGTGCTTGGTGATGGGCTGGCGTCCTGTCAAGTGTGTACCCTGCTTTACACTTGAAGATCTTTCTTCTATAAATTGTCTTTTATTACATGTTAATGTTATTGACTTTGGCCACAGCATTCAGGGCCCAAAACAACAGGTGCAACTTAATTTGTACTGTGATATAAATACATATTTTGTGACTCTTTACCATGAAGCTTGATGAAAGCAGCCAGACAGTACTCCACACCGGGAGGCTTTGTTGGCAACAAAAAGGCAAACATTTCGCAGTGACATAAGGAGGTGTGGTGCGTCACTGGAGCCCTCCTGAGAGACGGATAAAGATCCAGAAAACAGACGGTTGTCGGGTCACGGTAGCTGAGGTGTATTGAGTGAAGAAAAGGAGAACAGGGTATGAAAGGGGACAGGAGTTGGAGTGGTGCAGCTGTGAGATGGACATAGTGGCGTCCTACACAAAGGTAGTGCTCTGTAGCAGTTCAAGGTTCACCAGGTAGGTGCCGGGCGTGTGCAGGGCAGGGGGAAAGCAGACCAATACAGATGGACTGCAAGAGAGGAAGGAACAATTCACCGCAGGAACAACGGCTGCAGGCCCCAGGCATCTGATGCTGTGCCCAATGTCCAACACAAAAAGCTGGAAGACATGGTTGGATTCATTATTCATCTGTCCGTGTGGGAAACGTCTGGGGTCTAACAAATGGCCAGCAATCAGGGAGGCCAAAAATAATAATATAATTAACAAATATTATTGACAATTTTGGCTTGAACGTTTCCCTCCACCTCCTCCTTGTTATGTTCTGTGTCAGAAGTAATTAATATACAGTATAAGGTAATGGAGATTGAATTTAGACATTAATACATTTTACCATGCTTAAGTTGCCCAAATAATTTTATAGCCATAACAATCCATAATAGACATATTGTAATTGCATAATATGTTGTATACTTATTCAAAGTGAGAGTTCTCATAATTACACATGAGCATAAACTGGAAATGTACACTCACTGGCCACTTTATTAGGCACACCGTTCAATCGGATCCTCTTGATTCCAGCACAGCACAGTTTCAGCAACAAGGTGCTGAACTTGTTTTCACAGTTTTTATCCACAGTGCTTTCTCAGAAGTGTTGTTCATGCAGATGCTTTTGACAGCACATTCGTTCTGTTAAAACCACCTTCTACTCCATCCCAAAGATACCCTATTAGCTTGAGAGGTGGGACAATACAGGCTACTGTACTGTACTGTTTCCAAAACACAAACCAATGCAAGTGGCACGAAGGATGACGCTATGTTCAACATCATTTATACCATGTGTTTGGTTTATTCTAATATTTCTTTCAAACGGTAACTGGATCTTGAGACCTTGTCGGCCTGCTTCATATGCTGAGTCACGGCCATATGTGGTGAACCTATGCAGGGTGAGTTGTGTGTATAAACGGCCACTTGTTCCTAATAAAATGGCCGGTGAATGCAAGGTGTTGCAAACAGGAGCGGAAACTCAGATGCTGTTTGAATTTTTGTGGGAAGTTTTTTTGAAAAATTGTCAGTGAAGGTGATCCACGCATACATCTGTGCTCATTTTCATTTTAATTGCTTTTTTTTGTCCTTCGTACACAAAAAAACGAGACAAGTTATAGTCTCTGTGGACAATTTATATGAATGATGTAAACTATTGTCTCAAAAACCCAAGAAATACTGTATATACCAAAATATTCAGCTGAAAATACAGGCATTCAAGAGGATTGTTTTTCATGTTTTACTGGGAATTTGAATCCATAATTCACAGTGTTTCCATGATTCTGCACAAGGTACAGTTCCATAAATATCTTATCATAGGCAGGAGACGTTTCCCAATGCATTCTTCACTCTGCTCTAAATTATTCCTGCCACAGCAGTATCGATCGTACATCTGCCAGCTACGGTTTTACCTTCAAATAGAACAGCTTCATGTACCATCATTAGGTCCCTGTGTTTGATTCATGTAATTTAAATTTCTCTGATATGTTTTGGTTCTAATATATATATGCATGGATTTATACATTTATAATGGATTATTTTAGTTTGATTTTAAAAAATTGAACTTGTTCATGAGTTTATTACTCAGTAATAAGCATCATATTCAAGTGTCATATGGACCTGCAGTATATTGAGCACTTTTAAGATTAAAGCTGTAAGAGTTACCTCTCAAATCGGTTTGCACTACCTTTTTATACGATGCTTATTTGTTGCGTAATAGATTTACGAAGGTGATCAATACTTTCTTAATCACCTTGTATTACATGTTTTCTGTCTTCTGGGGTGAAATTACTGCAACTGTAAAATGTATCATTTTTGGATCTATATATAGTAGAGAAATCCATGACTGTTGCCCTAACATGCAAAACAAATATTCTAAAAATTGCCTTCCATCAAGCACAGGAATGGCCATCATACAGCACGTTTTCACTTCCCTGGCCTCCGCAGACAAGCTGCGAAAAACTTCCATCATAAAAGATTAATTTATGAGTCAAAAGCCTGTGCATTTTGTGCCTAAATATAAACCATTAAGTGCATCCATGGCTGAATGGCTGAGCTCTGACCACTTACTGTGTATTTTTTCAGTGCCACAGTCTTGATATTGTTTTAAAAATTCTGTTTTATTACAGAACACACCTTAGCCATTCCAGTGTAACTGGAACGGCAGAAGGCGCAGTAGTTAAAGTTTGAATCTTGCTCCTGCTGTAGTACCCGTGATTGAGGTACTTTCCCTGAATTAATAAAATAAAAATAAAAATTACCCCAGTGTATAAATGAGTAAATGAGTGTATGTAGCTTAGTATACAAACCCACAAATAAGTTGGACTGAAGCATCTGGTAAAATGACAAACAATGATCTCTGAACCAAATGCTCTAAATAATTACAGAAAAATAAACATGACCCTACCATTTACATAAAAACCATTCCAGTGTGAGTGAAGATTCTGCAACCTCCTGTAAGGCCAGGGTTAACTTCTCCACTGGACTGGTGTTAGACTCCATTACCTCATTTGGGGGGTGTCTGCCCACCCCCACTTGAGGTAAACAACATTCTCTGAACCTCAAGCTTGCTGTTTGCCACAGCTCCTCTCAGTTAACCTCCTCTGTGCCTTTCACCACCACTGCTCCTCGGTGTCCACGTTGGCACCTCAGCCAGACTGAACCGCAGATGACCTCCGCTGCACTTGGACGTGACACCGGACACACGTTTTGGGAGCTAATGCTGCCTACGCTTTCAAGTGTGGGCGATACTAAGCTCGAAGGCACAGTTTGGCTGCACGGAGAGCTTTTTTCCTGAGCCTCGTTTCTCTGTTCCGCAGCACAAGCCCCCCTTGGTGGTGAACGATCTGTTCGAAGACATAAAGGATGGGGTGAAGCTGCTGGCTCTGCTGGAGGTCCTGTCCGGACAGAAGCTTGTAAGTGCTTGGGGGCAATGATGGACACAAACTGCCATGACTATGGAAATATTGTTCCTTTGGAGGAAATAAAAATAATGCATGACCCAGTTATGCATTTGGGATTTTGAGGAATGTTTGAAGTCAGTGACAAATGATGTAATTATGTTTATTCTTTTTATACGGATTTGTTTAATGAAATAAACGCTTGGGGTAATAACATTACTCAAGAGCAGTTAGCACTTTAGGAACATCATTTAATTTATCATATAATTCATTTTTTCCTTCATTTTTTATCAGCAACTGCTTGTCCATTGTAGGGCAAGTTAGGCATATAGAATTAATCATTTATGTTGTTGATGATGATGATGATGATGATTATTATTATTATTATTATTATTATTAACAGCCAAGTCATGGGCTGTTAAGTACTTAAATACTGTTATACTTACTGTACGTACATGATATGACCTCTATATGCTGCATTTCCCTGCTGGTTGTACCTGGACTGTAGGATGTGGGTTTCGATCCGGCTCAGTCTGTGTGGAATCTGCCTGGGATTCCTCTGGGTCCTATGGTTTCTTCCCGTGGTTCAAAGACATGTTTCTGGTTTATTGGTCCCTCTAAATTGCCCTTAGTCTGTATGAGTATGTGTGGCTACCTTGCAAATGACTGGCATCCCATCCATGCGGTCCCCTTAGTGCTCAGTGATACTGGGATAGGCTCCAGACTGCTGCTACCATGACTAGCAGAACTGGTTAAGGGAAGAAAGTCAGTGAGTGAGAGAGAATGTATGTGAATCAGGGCAGGATGTGTAGAGAATATGTAAAAAATCCTGCAGCAGTTGCTACTCACAGCACACAAAGAGGTCACTCGAGCACCACGGCCCTGCCTGTTTAATCCCGGCGCTTTCTCCCGCTAGCCCTGCGAACAAGGGCGTCAGCTCAAGAGAATCCACTGGGTGTCCAACGTCGGCACAGCGCTCAAGTTTCTCGAGGGCAGGAGGGTAAGTTTCTTCTCCAGCCAAGTCTTCTCCTCATTTGAGTTCTAATACTGTAACACTTACTATTTATTATTATTATTATTATTATTATTATTATTATTATTATTATATTTTTATTTTCTCCAAGGGAGCTTTAAATTTTAGGTTTGTACACTGTTACTTGAGTTACTAAGTTCAAATTATTTGCCTCTTTATACAGCAGGATTTTTTTTACTGAAGAAATTCACAGTAAGTAGCTTGATCAAGGGTACTACAGCAGGAGGTGGGATCTGAACCCCATTGGCCCATCCCTTTAGTAAATACCCCACATGTAGAGTGTATTATTTTTGGGGAGGGGGGGTCTAGCTGTAAAGATCAGATTTTATCTGGAATAGAAACACATAGGCAACACTAGTTTATGTCTCTGTCAGTGGCAAATATTTAAAGTGGAAAAAGGGTCTAAAGAAAATAAATAATCCAACATGAATTTACATTATGATTGTTGTGATAGTTATACCCACAGATACAGTTAAAACTAATGTTTCCAGAAAATAAATGTTCCAAAGAAGCATATTAAAAACATGAGATAATTCTGTCTTGACACCAAATTTTTGTGTTTGCTACCTTTGTGACATTGCAAGCTGCTGTCTATATGTAGTACCTGGCAATATTTAAAAAATGCTAAAGTTATTCTAGGCAAGTATTTATGCTAATTTATTGGACAGGGTAGTTTGCCACTAGCATTTTGCCAGCTTATTTATTTATTTGTTGTTTTACTCTGAATCCCAAATGGAGCAAATCAAAAGGCATAAATTTACAGATTGGGCTTTTAGAGCAGCAGTGCGATTCAGCAGTATTTCTTTTAGTAACTGATACACTTTTTTTCATTTGCTGCCAGCGGATTTATTTAACTTGTTCCAGTGACAGCTGGTCTTCACAAATCTTTCATTGCATTTCTGGCTGAGAATCATTGTGCTTGAAAGAATTCCTGCTGCATTTTGCTGTTTTACCTTAAAATAGTTTTTTTGATAAAACATATACGTTCTCAATTAAACAGGATTATGACATTTAGATTAATATTAAGATCTGTCCAATCAAAGAAGCAGCACAAGGAGGTTCATAAGATTATGACTGCGAAATAATATTATTTCATTTAGCTTATTGAAAGTGGACGTTTCAAAGTGAAATTTATGCATTTTCTTAATTTGTTTTTGGTTCTTAGAGGTGTTTTTCTAGTTTCTAGTTTCTGTTAATTATATCATGCAGTCAGTAACATTAATAATTCTTGGTGAAATTTTTTTAACTATTTTCCTTGGGAACTTTAGCTATATTATTTGTGATTTATTTTGCAACAGATCAAATTAGTCAACATAAATGCCACTGACATTGTTGACGGACGACCATCCATCGTGCTTGGCTTGATATGGACCATCATCCTGTACTTTCAGGTAATGTACTAGTGTGTTTGCCCTGGTTTCAGGACAAAGCTATTAATGAGGAGGTCTGTGTTGCAGGGCAACCTGGCCATTGCCATGGAGATGAACTTTATACATTACACATCCTGGAAAACTTATTTTTTTAGATGACTTTTAAAAACAGGGAATATGATGATTCTCCACCTTCTACTATGTCCTTCCTTTTTGGGATTGAAATGTGCGTCATGTATGGAGCAGCTGGCAATATTTAATAAAAAGATAAAAGGATAGGATAGGATGGAGTGGGGTGGGGTGGGATCTGATGGGACTTTATTTATCCCTACAGAGAAATTCACACAACAAAGATGATCAAATTCATATTCTGGGCCATTATTTAACTATACTTTAATACTTTAATTTTTTTCAGCATTCATGATTGTCCATCAATTAGAACCACCTAATAAAAAACTTTACAAACTTAATCTTTTATGCACCAATGATGTTCCCTCATTGGCAATGAAATATTTGCACCAAAAAAAGACCGAGACTGATGATGGATCCACCATCAGATTCAACCACAGAGCTACAAATCTCTTCTATCTGTCAGACGTCACCTTAGATTGTTCTCTGCTCCCTGCAGATAGAAGAACTGACCAGTAACCTGCCAGCCTCGCAGTCGCTGTCCAGCAGCACCTCCTCTGTGGACAGCAAGGCGAGCTCCGAGATGGCCAGTCCACCCATGAAGAGGAAGGTCATCACCAAGTACCACGGCAGTGCCAAGAGGGCCCTTCTCAGATGGGTGCAACGCATAGCAACTAAGTAAGCTATGGGTGGTCTGCCATGACCTATCAGTAGGTGATGTTATAGGTGGACAGCGTGTTGTGAAAATGTCCAACCTCCACCAATTGGACCACAGGCCCTACCACTAAACTGTGCTTTACCTGAACGTACACTTTATTTGATGATTCATGGACATAGAAGAAAAGGAGACTGTTTATAATCTGTACATTTACTGAATTTGAAGGCGAATGGCCATCGAGGTGAAGGACTTTGGGCCAAGCTGGCGCAATGGGGCAGCCTTTCACTCCATCATCCATACCATCCGCCCAGACCTGGTGGACATGGAGCGTGTGCGGAGGAGGACCAATAGGGAGAACCTGGAGGAGGCCTTCTCCCTGGCTGAGAAAGAACTTGGCATCCCACGTCTCCTGGACCCAGAAGGTAGCACTTAGATCCCAAACCCTGGATACTGAAACAGTTGCTTTATGACATGTTCACAACTGCAGGGAGATGTGGATGTTATTTTAGAGAAAAGGATCTAGATGAAACACAGTTAATAGCAAGAATCATTTTCAACCACATAGTGGCACAGGGGTAGCATGGAAGCCTCACTGGTGGGCTGTGGGGTCGGATGTGGGCTTGAGTCCGGTTCACTCTGCCCAGAGTTTGCATGTTCTCCTTGCATTCACAGCGTTTCCTCTTCAGTTCACAGATATGTGTCTGAGATGAACTGGTAGCTCTAAATAGCTCTGAGTGTGTGAATGAATGAGTGTGTGTGTTCTGAAATTATTATAGTTTTGTAGTGACTATCTGAGCATTGCTCAGTTGTAGTATTTTAGTTATTTATCCCTTTATGTCCTCGATACAGATGTGGACGTGGAAAAGCCAGATGAGAAGTCCATCATGACGTATGTCGCCCAGTTCCTCAAACACTATCCTGATCCCCACAACAGTGAGACGGATGGGCAGCTGGATGAGGTAATTCCCTTTCTTTTTTACATTATTAAATGTGGATATTAAGTTCACTGTTTTGTTGATCACTGTTTTTCAATGTCCTTATTAAACGGAGTGTTTTACAAATTTGGTGTATTTTTAACATTTATATTCTTTTTTTGCTGGCGTTTTGTTATTTAGCAGGCAGAGTAACTTGAGTGGAGACATTTTGAACATGATAAAAATTTGGGACACTGGGATGTTATGGTGTCACAGTGCAGTCAAAAAGTATTCAGTTAATGGGCATTTTACATGAAAACTGTTGCAAAGAGAAATATATACAGTACTGTGCAAAAGTCTTAGGCACCTGTGGGAAAAATGCTATAAAGCGAGGATGGTTCCAGAAATAATTCCACGAATACTTATTAATCAATAAACCTTCTAAAAAGTGCAGTAGACAAAAAAAACCTCAATCACATCAATATTTGGTGGGACCCCCCTTTGCCTTTAAAACACCATCAGTTCTCTTATGCAAACTTGCATGCAGTTTAAGGTAGAGGTTGGCAGGTTCTTCCAAACATTTTGAGGAACTGGCCACAGTTCTTCTGCAGACTTTGACTGTCTCTGCATGTCCTCCCAGACTGACTTGATCGTGTTGAGATCAGGGCTCTGTGGGGACCATACTGTCTGTTGCAGGATTCCTTCTTTTTGCTGAACATAGTTGTGTATGACTGAGATTGGGTGTTTGAGGTCATTCTCAGGCTGCAGAATGAATTTGGGACCAACCAGAAACCTCCCTGATGGTAGATAAGAATCTACCTGTACTTCTCAACACACATTGAACTTGCATGTCTAAGGCTTTTGCACAGTACTGTATGTATATGACATTGGGACACTAGACATACACTGTGGTACTTGTATAGTTTTATGAAATTTTAGGAAAAAAGACTTCTCATAAGCAGAACGCGTTTTTGGTGTGCAGTGCTTATGATTTTTTTTGTGTGTGATTTAGCTAATACGATGTAAGAGTTCCATTTATTTCGGAATGAAAATGTTGCCTCTGTCATCTTTTCCGGGTGGCTATAAATAGAATGCTTCATCCCAGTATTTTGCAAACACACTGATCACTGCGTTTTTGTCCACCGTGTGTCTGATCTCCTCCTGCTGGCTCTCTCTCGCTGTCCGCCTGCCATCTGCGCTGTTTGTTGGTAGCTGGCGCTTGTGTCCATCCCAACTTTTGCGCTCTCTATCCCTGCCCTGAGGGTAAGGCGGTGCATCACGGTCTGGAACGGTCACTGTGCTTCTCTATCTGTCTGCCCCCCCCCTTTAACTGAGTGTCTCTGCATTGTCATGCGTGTTTCCAGGGTGTGCCTTTCTCTCAGCAGTGGTTTGATCATGGGCTTCAAACAGACAAAAATGTATTAGTGAGCTTAACCAAAACCAGGGCAATGAGGAAAGAAAATATATTCAAAAATTTACATTTTTTCCCCCTTTTTAAAACCAAAAATTGAAATCATATAGTAATCTGATGTAACCTTCATTTCACAGTTCTATTCACTTAGCTAATGTTTTGTCCAGAGGCTTACAGTGTTATGCGGCTTGCAGTGATTTACCAATTTATAGATTTCCACTTGTGATTAAAAACTTTTGTTCCTTTGCCTACTTTCCAATGAAATAATTCAGTGTAAATGACTTAATCAAGGATAATACAGGAAGAAGTGGGATCCAAACCTGGGTCATTTGAGTAGAAAGCAGTAGCTTTAATAACTCTGCTGCCCCAGAGAAACTCCTCAGTATAGTAAACTTAGGGCTCTCAGTTCTCCACTGTCTGAATGGGCAAATCACTTTTTTTGAACTGCATCTTGTATGATACCTGCCTTGTGTGTTTCCTTCCACTGAATGATTGTTCTACACATCAAGATACCAAGAAACCTTTGTTTGACAGCACTTCAATAACAATAAAAATAAGGGAAAACATGTTCAGCTGTCAGTCTGGAGGGGTTTCTGAGCCTTTTCCTTCTCCTTCAGGGTTCTTCTCCTGTCTTCTTATGCTGGTGTTGCTGTCAGAGTGCGGTGTCATCTGGTGTGTACCACTGCTTTGCTGTTCAGAGTTGACTGAGGTTTTGCCTGATGCTTCCCCCACGCTAAAGAGAGAGGACCGCAAGATGCTGCGGGAGCTGAAGACATGGCTGGACCACCTAGAGCGGGACATACTCCGAGTCCAGGGTGCAGAATGCAGCTTGGCTGAAAAATACCAGGTGGGGTAGGGGTTCACATTTGATAACACCTGGTTTCACTCCTGTGTTTTCATTTTCAGAATGAGGGGGAAAAATGGGTTATAAATAACGGGGACATAATATTGCCTTCCAATCTGACTGGAAAAAATGAAGGGCAGAAGAGATGCTAATGACCCAGACATATGGTTACCTTTCCTCCAGGCCTCAGTGTGGAGACGGGTCAGCTGTTGCACTCATTGCTCTTCTCCCTCAGGCTTTCAAGGGGTTCCGCGTGCAGTATGAAATGAAGAAGAAGCAGACGGAGGCGCTGCTGCAGCCAGGGCAGAGGGACGGGAAGCTGTCTGCGGAGCAGGCGCTGGTCAAGCAGGCGTGCGAACGGGTGTCCGCCAGGGTCAGTCCTCGGCCCCCAACTGGGATTACTTCACTCCGCATGTTCGGGCCACTTGAGGAATGTGTCTTTTTCTAGCTGGTTTTAAATTTTCAGCTCCTGTAGTATCACGCTTGTTCCGACTGTCCTTTTCTTGCTAGAATACACTTTCTCCTCGGCTCATGACAACTTGGAATGGAAGTCTGTTTGTAATTTTATCTATTCATAACCCCGTTTGCTTTTAACACCAAATTGCGATCACGAAAAACTTAAAAAATGTGCTCACACAGAATAGGAGTGCGTGGCTGCCTTATTTTAACTCACTTCCACAGTGTTTACAGCTCCAGCGTAGTGTTCCTGAGTGTGGGTGAGCAATAACAAGATGATGAACACCGGACATGAATCATGGGATGAATCAGTCAACAAATGGGCACTGAATAAAAGCTTGTACTTTCAAATTAATTTTTAACATTTTTTTGTTTTCATTTTATGTAGCTGAAGTTAATAAAAATATTAAAATAAAGGGTTGTTATCTTATTTATAATAGATATATCTGTCAATTTAACTTAACCTGGAAACACGTGTTGGCAGTCTGTACTAAAACATGTCCAGTGTTCATTATCTTGTTATTGCTCACAGTCAGGAACACTACATTGGAGCTGTAAACACCGTGGAAGTGAGTTAAAATAAGGCGGTCCCACACTCCTATTCTGTTTGAGTGTATTTTTTATATCTATCCTCCAGTAAATACAGGCTGCAGTCATTCCTCTACTGTAAAAAATAGATATGAGAAGAAAATGCAAGGAAAAGTGAATATACTTTTAAAGGCTCATATTTTTCGAAATGCATAACTTGACCACAAAGAGAAAGCGTATCTGCCCGTGTTTTTGTGAAGTCTGAGATATAGTTCAAGTAACTCAGTAAAGTTTTTAGTCACAAGGAATGTGAACAATGTGAGCTCCTGAAAAGTCTTTGTTAACTGTAATCGCTTTGGTAATCGAGGGTAAGTCCCTGGTGTCGAGCCCTGTGTCGGTGATGTTTTGTCCCTTTTATTACCAACTTATGCTTCCTGTCGCTTGAGATTTTCTCTTCTAACGCAAGTTGCGTTTATGCCCACTTGTGTTTACTGGCGACGCCGGGTTCACGCAGCTCCTTGACTGGCACGTCCATCTGGACAAGTCTCTTCCTGGTGTGCTGGGCGTGATCGGGGCGTGGCTGCACCGTGCCGAGATGTCTCTCCACGAGGAAATTGCCATTCAACAGGCGCACGAGGAGACCGCCAACACCGTTCACAGGAAACTGGAGCAGCATAAGGTGCGTATAACACGCACAGGGGGAAGTTAACCCAAGATGGGGCAACAAAAGCAAGAAAAACGTGAGGTGTCTGGAAGTTCTGCCATTTTTATAAGCTTTTTAACGGGAGGAGTGAACGCTTGTTGTAGCTAAGTATAAGTTCTGATAATGATGGACTTATTGAATTTATTTTGTGAATTAAGATGAGCTTTTAAAACAATCTGCTCAGGAAGTGTTTAAGACTCTAGAGGGACACAAGCCGGCTTTCCAGCAGATACACAGAGACAGATCTGTCAACGGCGTCCCCGTATCTGGAGAACAACTCCAAGACATGTCCGAGAGGTGAGTGCCAGTCGCTTCCAAATCCCCTCTGACTGTGAGGGGCTTTGCAGTGCATCTATAATAAATGTTATTGTATTTCCCACAGATTCAATTATATAGGCACATCATTCCATGCCCATCTGATCAAGCTGGAATTTTGGGAGATAAAGTACCGGTTGATGGCGTTTCTGATTCTCGCCGAGTCCAAACTCAAGTCCTGGATCATCAAATATGGCCGAAGGGAGTCGGTGGAGCTGCTGCTGCAGAACTACATAGTGAGTCTCAGATGGTTTCTTATCCTGAAGGTCATGATCTGCTGATCCAAGTGTCGATCTGAGTTGATCGCTGAGTTGACCTGACACCTCTAACCTCAGGAATTTCTTCTCATTTGAAACAGTCATTCATTGAGGGACACCACTTCTTCGAGCAGTATGAGATGACCTTCCAGACTCTAAAACAGGCGGCTGATATGTACGTCAAATCTGACAGTTCAGGTAAGAGTGCTCTGTGTTTCCCTTGATGTTGTTTCAAATGAGGATTAAATATCTTCAGCTGAGCTGTTAACACAAAAAATAAGGCTTCTCAGAATATCTTAAACTGCATTCTGGACATTCTACCTTTCATATCTAGCAGGCTAATTTGTGTTTTTAATACTCCATGATTTAGGATCTGTAAGCAAGTTCTCATTGCTATTTATCCACTGAGTGTGGAAAGTCAAAGTGTTTCTCAATAGAAACATGGTGCGTTGATGGCATTTTATCGCGTCATGACACAAGAGTAGCAAATTTCACTTGGACCTATTTAGGTATTTTGTTTAGTTCCGCTTTCTATTACATTTTCACAATGTTAATTCAGTCTGACTGATCTGATGCATGATTTTGACCCGGGGCGCTTTTAAGTTAGGATTTTAATGCTTTGAGTTATGGATTTAAATCAAATATGATGACTTGCAGTTTTTTTAATATTAATTTTATGAATAACACTTGGTCTTAGAAAGAACATATCAGGTTTGCCTGGAGCAAACACATCCACTTATGAGAAATGAAAGACAAAAAGGTTAAAAGTTGACAATGTATACATGACATAAATAAATTCCAGAAGAGCGTCCAGGTATTAAGATCTGCTTTGTCATTGGTCAACTGTTATTTTGTCCACTGGGCATCTAGTACACATATACAGACATGTAAAAAGTTTTGGCTAAAGATTTTTGAATTGTTGAGTTGAGGCAGTTTTATTATTAACTAAATTTGCATTTGAAGATGTCCAGTTTCCATCATTTCTCCAATTGCTCGTTGTTCTGCAAGCTGATGAACGAGACGGGGTGAGCAAGTTCTTGAGCGATGCCACGGCGCAGTGGAAGAACCTGTCCGTGGAGGTCCGGAGCGTCCGCAGCATGCTGGAGGAGGTCATCTCCAACTGGGAGAAGTACAGCAGCATGGTGGCCAGCCTGCAGGCCTGGCTGGAGGACGGAGAAAAGATGCTGAACCAGCCTGAGGCCACCAAGCGGGTGGGTGTCCTCCTCCAGGGCCGTATCTCCCATTGACCAGCCTACCCCTCAGAGGCTTGCTGACACTCTTTCATCTGTTATTTGTTCTGTTTTAGGAGTTCTTCCGGAATCTTCCGCACTGGATTCAGGAGCACATGGCTATGAACGACGCGGGGAACTTCCTCATCGAAACCTGCGATGAGACCGTCTCCCGAGACCTAAAGCAGCAGCTGCTCCTGCTCAATGGAAGATGGAGGGAACTTTTTGTTAAAGTGAAACATGTAAATAACAGACATAATTGTTGCATTTCTTTGGATGAGGAAAACATAAGAAATTGAAATATGAAGAATGAAACTTCATTTTTTCTTGCTTTTAGTATTGAAGGACAGATTTCAAAATAGGGAAAGGTACAGATAGAGTGACAGCAAGTAGCTTGGTGGTTAAGCAAATAGACTCAAGTCCCCAGGAGGGAGCCTTTTATTGAACCCTTGAGAAAGCTACTTAATCTAAATGGCTTGGAAGTAGCTTATGCATGTCAAGTCATATTAAAACCATCAGCTAAACAAGTAAATCAAGGTATAGAATAAGTGCCTCCAAATCTAGCAGTATGGAAGAGTGGTTTTGCCTGAAGAGCTAGTATAATAAAGTCCCAAAGCCTTCAGCTCTTGGCAGAGATTACATTTTATTAATTTTCATCACAAAATGGAGCTTGAACGCTGATAAGAACAACAAAGGTAGGAATGCACACAAACATTCAGTCCGAGTCTGATTTTGCCTTTTCTCTATTTCTTCAGTACGCGAGGGCAGATGAGGTGGACAAGATGCGGAAGGACTATCAGGATGGCATCTCTTCCTTAAAAAACTTTGTGGACACAGCTAATGAAAAGATTAGCTCCCCTGTCCAAGTGTCCTTCTTGAATGTCCGAACATTTGCCCAGGATGTTGAGGTAAATGTTTGCTGCAGTTGTCTGATAATACTGCACTTACCCGCATCAGTGTTCCCTGGACTGTAGTAAGTGTTTTGTTTGTGTGCTTCATGTGTGGGCCTCAAACCCACACCACTCCTGTAGTCTGCTGTTCAATGCACGATACACCACTGCTGTTTTGTCGCTCTCGCTCGCACAGTCGCACAGTCACAGGGGGAATCACGGCCTCCTCCCAAATTTTACTGCAGGACATCAAGCAAAAAATCCCTGCCATGGAGGCACAGTACAAGATGGCTACCCGCAATGCTCAGCTGCTGACCAAGGACGTTCCCCAAGAGGAGGTCACAGAGATGCTGGGCACCATGGCAACACTCAAAGAGCATCTGAGCAAGGTGCCAAGATGACTATCGCTGTCGCTATCAGATCAGCTCTTCAGTGTTTCTGTTATTTGGACTTAAAGACCACTAAACCTGTTTTCTTTAATCCCATTCTCATATATGAGCACCGAAGGTCTATCAGGGTGTCACATTTGCCTGAACATCTTTGCAGATACAATTCATTTTTACGAAATTGGCATTTAGTTATCACTTTCTTCCAAAAGGGCTTACTTCTTTGACCTGTTTAGATGACTGGGTATATTACTGAAGCAGTTTTGTGTCACATTCAAGGATGCTATAGAGTGGCAGCAGGGAGTGGGGCTCAAACCCATAATCTTCAAGTTACAAGTGCATGTGTGTAACAGCTACACTACCTGGTGCTCTTGAGATAACTAAAAAGAAGTTTAATTCAAATACTTTTCACAGCTGGGTGGTGCCAGACTGGTTGAAAAACTATGACATTGTAGATCCTTTTGAAAGCATTCACATATCTCAAGTGGTTTGAGGAGCAGAGTGTTTGGGTCTAGAATGAACAACTTGTGTGCAACTTCCTTCCAGATCAGGGAGCAGTGCTTGCCCCTTCTCCGGGAGTGCCAGTCCCTGCTTCCCCTTCTGGAGGAGATTGAGAAGCAGATCACACACTTCTACCAGTCCCTGGAGAGGGCCTGCCGCATCACATCCAGCCGGGACCCCGAGTCCCCCGTTGACTTCAAACAGAAGTGTCAGGTGAGGCATCAGCGTGTTTCTGTGCAAGATGGAAAGAACATGGAAAGAATGTCAATTTAGTAAAAAATGACATTTGCTTCATTGGAACTTGTGGCATATTTGTTTACTCTGAGGAGCTACTGCATTCTGTTGATGTTTACAAGAGAACTCTATTTGAACTTTATTTCAGAATCAATTTTTGCTGTCTTTTACTAACATTTACATTTCTCTGCATCTTTAAACATGAAAATGCAGGTTGGCCTGTTTGATAGCTCTTTCCCTCACTTGTGTTCGAGAAGACATTTCCAAGCTTTCATAGGAACTCTGCGCTAGAAGTCACCCTGTCTTCTGTGCTGTTGTTCTTCACATCCACTGCTGTGTGAGAGATCAGGGAAAGAACACACTGGTTACAAATTACTGAGCAAATATGTGATTGTTTTTCCCAAACAAAAGGATACTGACACTCAGTTCCTTTAACCAGCAAATTTTTAAAATGCAATGTGATACCCAAAGGTACCTTAGCCAAAGTGACCAGGTCTGATGTAAAAACATGCAAAAATCTTCTATAAATTAAATGAATACATTATTCAAAACAATGTGGACAATATTAATGCCTGATAAAAACTTATGCTGAAGTCAGGTGTATTTGCCAGTTGCTGTTTGTGCTAAATTTGCCATGAAATTGTAAAAAGTAGCCTTTTTTTATATCAGCCATTGATACTGAACAAAAACGTTCAGCTATTTTAAGCTCTCCGCTCAATATTATCTATCACTATACAGCAGAGTCCCGATAGAAAAAACTGAAACTGTTGTCCCGTCATGAGAAGTCCAAATGATGCACATACTGTTGTATGATTCAGACCGAGGGAAATTTCCCCTTTTTTGATATTTTCTTCTCTGTGGCTCCGCAACTCTGCTTTCTTTTTTCATATCTCGATCACAAAGCCGTAACGCTAAAGCATTTGAAAACAAGCGCCGAAATATAAGGACAAACACGGCATTGAAGGCGCACGTTTGTGTGCGACATGCGTGATTTGAAGGAAGAACAGAAGGTATTTGCAATAAAATCATGAGACGACTTTAACACAGATTTCTCATAGAATCCATGCACTTAAGCCTGCTTTCAAATACTGTTGTCTGCAAGTTGAATATTGTTTTGCTGTTGAGGTAGTTGCAGTTTTCTTTGCATTTGATTTGTGCAGATGATGCTCTCCACTGAAAAACAAGGGTGTCCATTGTGGTGAACTGGCCCTGCTTTTCAAGCTCTAGCCAAAGGGTGTGGGAATTCTGTACACGCCTGGGGGCCGTGACCTTGGCGCTGTCCCAGCGTCACAGTTTTGCATTACACTTGTTTGGGTCACCATGGACCACCAGACATAATGCACTTAATAAACTGGGTGTGTGCTTATGGCCAGCTGAACCACTGGAGCTTTGGAGAGGGATTGAAGGGGGTGTAACCCTTCCTGTAGGATTGCAGTGTTTGGGCATTCCAGCTGCCCTTAGCCAAAGGGTCGGCTGCGAAGCTATGAGAGAAGGCCAGCTCTGCGTGGTTCGTGAAACTGATCTCTTCAATCTAGCAATGAATTCAGAACGAAAACCAGTATGTTCTGGTTTAAAGTCAAGGACAGGTTTGGGATGAACCCTATCACCAGGGCTCTGTCCCTTAATGGAAATATATATGACTGATTTATACCAGAAACACAGTTTGGTGCATGTTAGTCTAGCATGTAGGGGACAGGTTCAGCTTGTGGCATCATTCTGCATACATCTAGACAGACAGAATTATGCATGTGGGCTCTTGATGTGAATATGAAAAATAATTATTTGTTTGTGATCCCAAGGCCTACACTTACTCTTCAGTCTCAGCAAATGTCATTTACTCTGTTAGGCTGCATATCAAGGAGTAGTAGTATGTTGGGGGGGCTTGCAAATGAACATCTTTCAACATTCCAGGACCTAATAAGCCTTCAGCACAACTGTAAGAAGTGCTTGTCCATGATTGAGAGGAACCACCAGGCCATCCAGAGGGCTTTGGGAGCCAGCAAGTCCCTGAAGCACCTGGACAGATCTCTGCTGCAGAAGAGGGTGGTGGAGCTGCAGACCTCCTCACAGGTCAGCCTGAATTAGCTTGGCCTGCTGGAGTTAGACAATGGGCTATTCAACACTGTCTCGATTGGTACAAACAGGGCATTGTGTCGTTTTCTACCCCCCGCCACCCCCTTTCTTTCCAGTTAAGTCATGGCCAGTATCTAATGCTTGAGTGTTTGGCAGCGACCCTCTTACCCACATACCTGCCAGGAAGTTTGGACGGGAGTAAGACAAAGAAAGAAGGCTTTAGCAGTGCCATTCAAACACAGCCTTAAAGACTGAAACCTTCATGCATATTTCTCAACAATAGCTCTCTCTCTTAGCAGCCAACATATGAGTGGACAATACAGAAAACACAACTGAAGTTCTATATTTTTCATTTTGGTGAGCTGAAATAACATGTGCACAAAGAAAAAAACAAGGTGGAATTTTAAGGGTCATTATTAAAAGGAGAGAGCAACCAGTGCTTTATACGAGATTGTAGTTTAAGCATCACTTGCTGCTGCCACTGTACTTACCCTGAATTGCTGCAGGAAAAATATCCAGCTGTATGAGCTACTGTAGGTTACTGTAGGTTACTTTAGATAAAAGCATCAGATAGACAACAAATGAATAATCCAACAGATATTAAAGGATAGAAAATGATGGGTGGGACTTCTTTTGGCTCAGGTCATGGTGAAGGAGTCAACAGAGTGGAGGAAACATGTGGAGGCTAACAGCAACCTCATGAAGAGGTTTGAGGAGTCCAGCATGGAGCTGGAGAAGGTGCTCAGAATCGCTCAGGCATCCTTGAAGGAGAAAGGCAACCCAGAGCAGCTGCTCAAGAAACACAATGTAAGCAGAACCTGTGGTCCAATGTGACTTCATAGCCAGCAGCAATAATAAGAGAGAAATAATGATAGTTATAGAAATGTTGGAAAAGTTGCTTAATAGCTGTGGATGGGTCACTATGCTGAGTGTTTGGATGTGGGTTCAGATATGCCTCAGCCTGTGTAGAGTTCTTACCATGTTGGGGCTGGTTTCCTCCAGTTGCTCCTGTTTCCTCCTTAGATGCCTTAGATTTCAAAACATGCGTGTGTTACATTGCTCTGCTGTATAAACAGGCAAACTATTAGTTGTAGTACAGTGTATCTGGTATCTTGGTTAAAAGTACCAGTGAAATATAAGTTAATACTGATAGTTTTGAAATACTGATAGTTACATCTTTTATCAGTGTAACGGAGACACTTGTATACTGGCAGGTCATGACTGCTGATCTCACCTGTGGGGCTGTTTATTGCAGGAGTTCTTTGGACAGTTAGACCAGCGGGTTCTCAATGCCTTCCTGAAAGCATGTGATGAGCTCACCGACATTCTACCTGAGCAGGAGCAGCAGAGTCTCCAGGAGACAGTCAGGAAGCTCCATAAACAGTGGAAGGTCAGTATGACTGTGGGAATGTATGTCCCAAAAAGCAATAGAGCTACATGGGTATAGGCAGAGTGGCTTATGGGATTATTGTCCTTTTCAGGACATCCAGGTGGAGGCGCCATGCCGGCTGCTGCACCTGAAGGTGGGGGTGGAGCGAAATCGTCTGATGGTTTCAATGCAGGAGTGCCAGGCTGAACTTGACCGGGAGAATAAGAGCCTTCCTGCAGTGGGTAGCGAGAGGATGTTGAAGGAGCACAGGGTGAGAGGATGGGGGGAAGATGTCAGAACCTTAGCGGACCTCCTC
Organism: Arapaima gigas; assembly: GCA_900497675.1. Classification (NCBI taxonomy): domain Eukaryota; kingdom Metazoa; phylum Chordata; class Actinopteri; order Osteoglossiformes; family Osteoglossidae; genus Arapaima; species Arapaima gigas. Next base: position 476,808 of record UFQX01000367.1, on the reverse strand, counting down.
TGTTCTTCTACTTCTTCACACGGCAGTGTTTCCTCTTTGTTAGTGGTGGGTGTGGGCTTTCATCCAGTCATTGCCAATTAAACACAGATGTCCCTTTTCCAGGCATTCTTTGGTGATAAGGGCCTGCATGTACTGTGTGAGAAGAGGCTGCAACACATGGAGGAGCTGTGCCAGAAGCTCCCCAAGAGTGACTCAGCCCATGGAGACCTGGACAGCACCAGGACAGCCTTCAGCGAACTCAAGGCCAAAATCGACAGCACCCACCAGAAACTTCTACAGCATCCTGACAAGTGGAAGGAATTTAACTCCAGGTGGAGAACTTCACATTGAACCAGATGTTGTTTTTACAGATCAGTATACTCTTCATCTGATGATCATGACATCTCTAAGCCTGCTTATTAGATTTTTAAGTTACTATAAAGTATACGGTAAAGCAGCAAACATAGTTTGAATATATTGTCTTTTGAAGTATGTCCTCCAAGGGATCGGAGAGGTGAATATATCTTTTATTGATGTTTTAGGATGTTTTTATTTGACCAAATTACTGAATTACTATGGATACCGAATTACTAGGTCTCTAGGTCTCTATGAGGTCCCTGTCATGAAGATGTTAGAACTATACAACAGTTGCAAGCTCCTGAATTGATCTAGATTTTATGCATTACCTGTTTTCATGGTGTTTAGGTTTTCTGAGCTTTCTGCATGGCTCTCATCAAAGGAAAGCCAGCTGAGATTGCTGAGGAACAGAGCTGATGACCCTAACAAGTTCAGCCAGGTGAAATCCACAATTGAGGTAAGCAAGCATGTGTGTCAACAGGGGCAGCGAAGGATCTTAGGAATTCAGATGGGTAACATGGGTGACCCTGAGTTCTGCTGCAGGAGCTCAGACGAGATGCAGAAGACAAGGAGGGGAGCCTCGGCTGGCTCAAAACACGGCTTGCGTGTCTGGCAGAAGTCTGTACTGAAAGCGAGGCAAAGAGGCAGGCTGGAGCCCTCAGCAAACTGTCGTCTGACTTCAAGAGCCTCCTTGCTTCTCTTGCTGAGGTAGGAGGTCCACTCCAGATCCAAAGATTTATTCAAGCTGCATTCATCAACTTGCTTATTAATCAATGCCCTTCTACCCCAGTCTGAGAAGGTAGTGTTGGCAGTGGAGGACTGTGTGCAGTTCAGGGAAGAAGTACGGGGAAAACTTGAAGAGCTGCTGCAGGGTCAGCGGGAGGCGCAGGCTGAGGCCTCCAGAATCCTTGACTGTGAGAATGTGAGGGAGGCCCAGCACATGTGTCTTATTCACCAGGTTAGTGTTGCTATTCCTAAGGTTCTTTTAGATTAACTGCTCTACCCATTTTTCTGGAGAGATTTTGTTTAATTCTGATCCCTATTTAGACCAAATAAAAAAGCATCATTGGTGATTTGGTTGAACGTTCCATTTGCAAATCTCAGTTGTGGATGAGAACCATGTGGAATAAGACCAATTGCTCTTACAGCAACAGCTGAAACGCCTGCAGTCTAAGAGTAAGGATGTGAGGCAGCAGATCCTCAGGGGAGAGAAGCTGCAGACAGAGAGGGGTCTGAGTTCTGCCCTGCAGTCCGACCTGCAGAAGCTGGAGGCCATGCTCACCAAAATGCATCAGACAATGGAAGTGCAGGAGCAAACTCTACAGGTATCTTGACTCAAGACCTAAAGGCTGTGGGATTTGGTAAAAGAAAACTTTTGTTGTGATTTTTCCTTGTTAATGGACTTTGGTTTGTGTCCAGGTGACACTGAATGCTTGGCAAGAGTTTGAAAGCCAACGGAAGACAGTGGAGGACTTCATAAACCGGGCTGGCCTTGTCTTGGACAGGGAACTTGCCTTCAGTAGTCCAGAGAGCCTGTTGGTGGAGCTAGAACAAATTAGGGTGAGTTTAGTCTATCGAAAGCAATGTTTATAGGGGAAAACTGGACAATATGACTGATTTACATAATACTTCATCTTGCCTTGCACTATCAAGCGTTAATCATGGTCCCTATAAGTCGAAATGGAGGGAGGCTTCAAAGTAGTACAACTTAGCATCCCTCCATGTGCAGGGACTGTCCAAACAGTGTGAAGTGCAGGCCACATTGGTAGACACCCTCCTGAAGAGAGCAACAGAGATACAACTTGGCCCCAAGAACCAGACTCTGCTCCAGCAGCAGAGCCGCTCTGTGAGCGAGCAGGTGGACTGCGTGGAGGCTAGACTCAAGAAAGAGTAAGGCGCCATTTCCCATCCTCCTGCACTGCAAAACTACCCTCTCTAGTACAGATGTTGGTATCCACTGGTTGACACCAAACATGATGAGCAGAATCCATTGCAAGCTGAATGTTTTGCCCTTTTTTTCAGAGTTAAGCAGCTGGAGGCCATGAGAGCCCAGTGGGAGCAGTTTATGAGCAAGTTTGAGGCTTTCTCTTTGTGGATATCCCAAAAAGAGAAAGAGCTGGAGGCCTTCAGCACCTCCTCTGCTCCTCTCAGTCAGCAGATTGACGCCGTGAAGGTGCACAACCTCTCTGCTTCTGCCAAATGTTCCATCATATGTTGTTCGAATTCCTATATTTTAAAATTTTATGGTTCTATTAAATACTTGTTTTTTCAGATGAGTCAGTCTCATAATATTCAATCTTTAAACCAAGCCAGATGAGAATTGTTTCCTTCACAAACATTTTTGCTCACAATAATGGCTGCTATGATGATTTAGCAAAACCTCTGCTTGCTTGATCTTAGGCCCTTTAATGTTTTTCTGAATAATTGATCATTTTACTTTAACTTCCTTAAGATTTTCACCAAGATGAAGGTGAGTAGTGAGACCCCATGGTGCTGTGAGGATTAAAGGGAAAACAATCACATTTTTAAGGACTGAAAAGCAGAAGACCAACTCATCTTGTCTCTAGCTGTAATCCCATCTCCTTGTTGAGGCATCATGGGAGAAACAGACTTTATTTAAACCTTGACTGTAACTATGACAAAAACCTGAACAAATTACATTTTACTTAAACTGTTTTTATTGTCTGAAGTGGTTTGAATTTTTAAACAATATTTGTACATTATTTCACTTTTTTAAAGAACATTGTAAGTTTGGGTTTAAAACACGATATGTGTTTGATTATGGATACAATACAATAATCGAAGTTTCATTTTTCAAATTTTTAAGTTCATTTTTTAACTCTGCTTAAAACATCATATAAATATATTTCAAAATGGAGACTGTTAGCTTGTCTAGATTACTGCAGATGTCAGTTTTGACTGGTTGATAATACTGATGCTTGTTCGGATCGACACTATTTTGTGACAATGCACCGCCACGCCTGTTGTAGCACCCCTGAGCAAGACCCTGAAAGGCACGAGTAAAAGTGACCTGGATTTGTAAATATATAAATAAATCTGTAACGTAATAACTGAAAGGTTCAAACCCTGAGACAAGGTGGCGGTAATTCAGTTAGATCGGCTTCTTTTATGTATTTTTTCAGACTTTAGCAGCAGAGCTGGAGGAGAAGGCAGAGATGCTGCCGTGCCTGGAGGCAGCATCACAGGCGCTCGGGCATTTCATGTCATCCGGGGAGGCGGCACGCATCAAGGCCCGTCTGACACAAACCGGCCGGTACTGGGAGGAGCTGCAGGAGGGGGTGGAACAGATGGGCGCCCAGCTGGAGGAGAGCAACTCTCACTTTCAGAGGTTCAGCGCTAACCTGCAGCAGGTATGGCTGCCTGGAGTGATTGTCTGCCGCAGTTTAAGGTTTGAATATAGGTATGTTCTGGGAAGGTAAAATATATCCTCCACAACTATATTTCCTCTGCTTTTTTACTGAAGGTTAAATCATCCATCAGAGAGCTCACAGACAAGATTGATCAAAATGTCTCTTGCTGCTCCTCCTCCTCTGAGACCTACAAAGCCCTACAGGATCATATGGTATGTAAGTCACTTTTAAATTCCTCTGTCTTGTCTAGGCTGTGTTTCAGTGTTAACAGAAGTAAACTTGTGTTTTTCTGATGCACGGCTCCTCCAGGATACCAGCCAGGCGCTGGAGCAGCTGAAGGCTGTGGTGCTGTCACTCTCAGCTGGGGTGATCAGGCTGCAGGACCGAGACCGGAAGCAGGCAGACAGTGAGGTGGCTGCTGTCCAGCAGGCCTATGAGATGGGTGTCCAGCAGGCCAAAGGGAAGCAAAGCCAGCTGGAGAACCTGCTATCTCTCTGGCAAAAGTAAGAAGAACAAAAGACGAATTGAATATCTTTCAGCCCCTGATCTTCAGTTGTGTAACACTTGGATGGACTTGCAAAAGGCAGAGCTGAAGTCTCAGAATGGAAACAAATGCTATTTATTTGTCATCATAATATGAATTGGCACTGGAACGTAAAGTGTTAACCTTTGTTAACCAGGGTATTTTTCAGGCATTAAAATCTGGAAAGATGTAAACTGCCACCTTTGTTATGTAGGTATGAGAAAGAGTGGTCTGGCTTCCTATGCTGGCTGGAAGAATGCGAGTCCGTCTGCAGCTCTGAATCACAGTGCCTTTCTGCAGATAAGGCCCGGCAGCAAAGTGAACTGCAGCAGCTGCAGGTAAACATCAATTTAACAGTTTGGCTCTCTCTCTCTCTCTCTCTCTCTATATATATATATATATATATATATATCACAGTTTCTTAACCTCCTCTAAGCTCAGACCTATTTCTGAATTTAAGGCTAAAGTGCACTTCTTGAAATATTTGCAGACATTTCTGCAGTGAACTTATTCTACCGATGAACCTTGAAATTGAAAAATCCAGGTTCAAATCTCTCTCCTGTAGTGCCCTGAACTGATATGGCAAAAAATTGGGTTTAAATAATTGTTAAGCAGCTTATTGTGCAAACCAATTATTGTAGGTCATCATGGATACAAGTGTCAGCAAAATGAATAATTAATAATGCACAAACACTGGGGGGACACATTAGGTTTGTTGTAGTGTTTGAATTGGTGATAAGTCCAGCCTGGAGGTTTGGTGTCAACAATTCTTATTACTGAGTGTGAACTGTGCAGGATCTGCAGTCAGAGGTCCTGCCTCATGAGGAGGTGTATGCCGGTCTGGTGAGCCTAGGAGCATCACTACATCCTACAGCTTCAGAGGAGCGAGTGAAGGAGCTCATGGCGAATCTGCAGCAGCTCGGCTTACGCCTGAACTCACAGAAGGAGGCCTTGCCTCAGAGGTGACTTCAATTTTTAAAATTGATTTTTATGTCTTGTTCCTGAGTATTTAAAGTTACTCTTGCGCTTAATAGTCTGTCAGGTATCTGGAACACTGAAGTGGTGCTATCCCTTTCACCTTACCTTCACAGAATTGAGTGCCTGCAGTTCCACATCAGCCAGGTGGAGAAGTTTGACCAAACTCTGGTGGCCTTCTCCCAGTGGAGCGAGAACTTCCTCACAGGCCTCTACTCACTCTCACAGGTCACCATCGCGGACCTGCAGCCTGCCGCTTCCCAGCTGAAAGTAAGTTGTTTTCCAAGTGTTGTTTACTTGCTGACCCGCTGGTGGCATAGTGATTAGAGCAGCTGCCTTTGGACTAAAAGGACCCATGTTATAACCCCACCTGCTCCTGTTGTACCCTTTACCAAGGTATTAACCCTAAATTAGTTTATTAAAAAATACCCTGCCGTAAGTGGGTAAATCATTGTAAGCAGCTTCATACTGTAAGTCACTTTGGAGAAACTAAGCATAAACTAAGTTTAAAAGAAGTAAATGCTGGCCTTTTCCACCTGCTGTGCAGTGCAGTGCACACTGACACTCTAGCTTTTGCACAGGAAAGGGCAGCTGCCTTGCAGAAGCAGGCTGCTGAAATGGAGAACCTCCAGAAGTTTGTGGAGATCCTCTCAGCCTCCTGTGAGCCAGGAGATCAGCAGCTCCTTCAGGGTCGGCTGGAAGACTGCATCCAACCCTTCATGGAAGCCCAACGCTTGGTGCAGCATCGACAGGAGGGTCTGGAGAAGCTGGAGGCCTTCTTGCAGACACATGATGTGGCTGCCGGCGTGCTCCAGGGTCTACGGCAGACTGTGGAGAGCGCTGGCACCTGGGATCAGGGCAGAGTTCTTGAGCTGCAACAGGAGCTTAGGGCCGTGACACCTGACATCGGGCGGTTGGAAACGCTGGCAGTGAGCCTGGATGGCAGTCTCTGCAAGGCTCACTACCACCTGTGCCAGGACGGGCATCGTACTTCATGCCGCACGTTAGCCGATTCCCTGGGGGCAGAGCTGGATGCCGTGCGAAACCTCCTGGGGGCCAAGCAGACTGAGGCAGAGGCCCTCAGTGCTTTGTGGAGCTCCTTCAGGCAGCGCAGGGAGCAGCTGCTCAAAAGTGTTGAGGACATTGAGGAGAAAGCTGATCAGCAGGTGCTTGGGGAGCCCAACCTACTGTCTCTGCAGCAAAGGTACCGTTTTCTCCTCTCATTTACTTCACTGACGCCTAATTTATCTCAAAACCTAAAAATGCAATGTCCTTTTGAAGACTTAGATTGCATCTCAATACAGAATCAAATTTCCAAATTGGCTGAACAGTCAAAGAAATGATAAATCATGAACCTTTCAAGTGTAAAGTACTACATATGTTACCGATTTAGAAATTACAACAAGTGATTTTTTTTTGTGATCAATATTAAAAAAATAAAGATATGTAGTAAAAGAATTATATATGGTTTCTCTCAGAAATCTATAAATTAATACAAGTCAGTAAAAAATTCTAATTTTGCTCTGCTGTGTACTGTAGATTGCGGTTTTTCAACCAGCTGGAAAATGAACTGCAGTCCCACAAGCATGAGGAGCAGTGGCTGATGGAGAAGGGCAAGCAGCTGGCCCAGAGAGATGCTGAGTTGGCTGGGGAGGCTTTGAGGGACATCAGCCTGCTGGAGGCTACCTGGGAAGACACTTGGAAGCTCATTGCCGATCGGTGGGTGTCTCTGGCCGGATAGTTGACTCTGGTTCTTAACTGGTATTACGTCCCTGTTCAGCACGTGCACTTTTGTGTTTCAAAATATATTTTATTTGGTTCCCATGGTCATCTTCCTGCTGGATTTTGTTAAAACAAAATCAATAACCTTCAATAACCACCCAATACTAGTCTCAAGTTTTGCTTAGTGTCTCGCTGTGTTTCGTTCCTGCAGCCAGGAGCAGTGCAGCGCCCTGGTGGAGCTCATGAGGGAATTCCACAACCTGAAGGCTTCTATCAGCACAGTCCTGGAGAACGCTGAGGCTGCAGCTGATATCCGGTTTGCACTGAAGGACCAGGATGACATCAGAAGAGCGATATCTCGAGTGAGACCCTTGTTTACTCATCTTTTAGCAGTTATGATAAGCTGCTTCCTGCTTCCTTAGCTTCCTGTTTTATTGGTTATGTACATTGGCTTGAAAAAAACCATCAGTTAGTGTATCCTGAATGGCCATCAAAACTTAATTCATACTTTTACTTTACATAAATGCCTAATTGAAGTAAAATGTAATCATTGTTAAGCACTCATTTTTTGTTTGGATGTAGCCAAAACCTCAGGCATATTTCTGGAATATTCTCTATCTTTTCAGTAGTTAATAGAGTAGTTAATTGTGCTGCTTGTATATGATTATGCACCTGACAAATTATATGTATTATTTTCCCTTTTATGATATATTGTTAATTCTGACAAACAATTATTTCTCTAAGCATGAGGCAGCAAAGATGGAGATGAGAAATAACCAGGAGGATCTGGAGCAGTATACCAGCACAGGGAGGCGTCTGCTCAATGAGCTCAAGAAGATCCCTGACTGCAACACACTTGTGGTGAAGAAGGACATGGATACCCTTGTGGACCACTGGCTGGATGTAAGTAAATTAACCTACCTTTTTCTATTGGGTGCTGACGGTATAAGAGCAGTAGAGAAGTAACAGTAAATGAATGGAATCATTTAAAGTCAGTGGCATCTCCAGACCAGACAGCCAGGATTTCATTCATGTTTCAATGACCAGAACTGGAAGTAGTGTGATGAATTCATTCTAATTCCCATAGGTGTCCGAGCGAATTGATGACAATATGGAGCACCTCAGCCAAAGCATGGCATTGTGGGAGGAGGTGAGGAAGATCAGTGAGGAGGTGGACGGATGGAGCCACAGCTCGGTGGCTGAGCTGAGTGAGAGCTTGAATCATCTCAATGACAGCCAGCGCATGGAGGCATGGCTCTCAGATTTTCAGGTCAGGAGCTAGTAGGAGCACTGGGCCAAAATAATGTCCTTTCTATCTACTTGTAAAGTTTATAGTTGTGCCAAAACTGTGCATTTGCAGTAGCTTAAATACTATCAAGGGTCTAGGACATGAGCAGAATATGTAAAATATCTGCTGAGCTCTAAAAATCCACAAGCCAAACTCTGTTGCTTTCAGATTCAAGGTACTTTACTTTTTATGTTCAGGTGGAGGTGGAAAAGAGTGAAGAGAAACTGAAAATCGTACAGGGAAAACTATCAGATCTTCAGCAGCTCACAAAAAACCAGGAGATTCCATCAGAATTGCAGGTAAATAGTTGGAAAACCCCATGAATAATATAGCATGTATTTCATCTGGTTCTTTTAGCTCTGGGAATAATTTTCTAGGGCTCAACACCCTGCATGACTTGCAAGGAGGATTAGATTACCTGCTTAAATGCACACCATAGTACTTGTTTATTTTCTTTACTGCTTTAAGGTGATGGAAACTGACTTGAGGAAGAAGATGTGTCGTGCCCGGGAGGTATCTGAAAAAGCCAAAAACACCCTCAGGGACTTCCGCTTCCAGAAGCAGCAACTGGAGAACTTCATATCCCAGGTGTCTGGGTGGCTGAAGGACATGGAACAGTCGCTGTTGGTGTTGCAACGTGGGTCTAATCCAGAGGACATCTCTAAAGTGAAGGTGCATATTAAACATATCTGTCTCATGAAAAAAACAGCAAGTATTAGAAAAGAGCAACAAATGACGACAAATCTCCCAAATGATCACAAGATGAGATGCACTGTTTTCTGTAGGAGATGCAGAAAGAGCTGCAGAACCAGCAGAGCAACATTGACTTCACACGGGAAAATCTTAACACCCTGTGCAGGAAATACCCGTCTGAGGAACTGGTCAGCTTGGGCTCTGCCCTCACGGAACTCATCAGGAAGTACAAGTCTGTCAACCAGCTCAGCACCAAAACTCTGAGCTCCCTTCAGAACAATCTGCAGCTGCATTTCCTCCGTGAGCTGGCCTCAAAATCAAAACTTTTTGCAATATATATGGTCATGGCCATTCTGGCTATAAAAGATGAATTCACATTTTATGGTGCAGAATTGTTAATTTGCATTACTTCGCTGTACCTATGAAGTACACAGTAACTTACCTATGTAGGTCAATACAGTATATGTCTCCACAAAGGAATTTGCTGAGCTGTGAATAGGTCCTTCTGAAGCTTACTCAGTTTTACTCCATTGAGACACCCAGCCTCAGTTTTACTGATTCTGGAACAACATGGACTCTGCTGCACTTTTTAGGGTCTATTCAGGCTTTACCCGTAGAGCTCAGTCTCCACCATTTGCCTGTCTCTTTGTCTCTAGAGCTGGTGCAGGAATTCCATGGATGGCTGTCTGAGCTTGACTGTGGAGTGAAGGACTGCTCTGAGCAGTCTGGAGACTCCAGTACCTTAGAGAACAAGTTGAAGAAGCTTAAGGTTATTTGCCTTGACTTAATCCTGATGTTTCCAACTCTTGGGTTTATATGTGCATAGGTGTTTGACTACTGACGGTTGGCAGCGCTGACGATTCTCTCACCACCCTGCAGGGAGCGATTGAACAGGAAAAGGAAGGCAAGGCACATCTGACGCGAGTGTGTGAGGAGGGTGAGAAGCTCCTGCTCCACCTCCCCAAGGGCAGCGTGAATCAGGTGCAGCAGCACCTGTCCTCCAGCCAACAGGCCTGGGATGGCTTTGTGGAGCGCTGCCGGCAGAATGAGCAAATGCTGGAGGAGGCTGCCACCCAGCTGAACAGGTGAGCGGGACTAGGGACACATCTGCTCATATGTGGTCTTCCTCCTTTTGTCAGACTGTCAAGGGTAGATCTTTACTTCTTCCCATTGAATCCTCATCTTGTTAAGCTGGAAAGGCACCTGTCCATGAACTGGAGCTCTATGTCATGTTGCATGGAGGTCTTACCAGAGGTATGTCTGCCTCTGTCACTCAGGTTTGAGAGTCACCAACGGAAACTGAGCCGCTGGCTGGAACAGGCAGAGCAGAAACTGGTTATGGAGGCGCAAGTAAACAAGAAGCTCCTCAGTGAGAGAAAAGCTGAGCTGGAGCATGTGGAGGGGTTCTTCAAGGAAGTGCTCAAGGAGAGGTATACCCTCCTCTACCTGCCCCCACAAAAACAGCTTAATTTTTCATTTCCATTCTATTCTCTTCCAGTTCTTCATTTCTAGGGGTTTGACTTGTCTAACATCCTTTGTGCAGGGACTCCTTTGAGCGGTTGCACCAGGAATCCCACATTTTGAGTGAGTCTGGTCGAGGAGATGGTGGTGAGGTGAGGGCTGCTGCACGGTTGCAGGCGGAGTATCAGGCCCTGCTGAGAAGGACCAAGGAGCACCTACGTAGCTGCCAACTTGTGCTGCAGGAGCATCAGGCCTTCGACGAGAGCATTCAGAGCACATGGGCATGGCTGAGGGGTGTGCAAGGGCGCCTGATGTTACTCAACAACACTGTTGGCAGCAAGGAGACACTAGAGAAGAGGCTGGGCCTCGTGCAGGTTACCCCAAACACATGCTCACATCCAATCTTTTGTCTGTAGACACACTTTATTTAATGCTTAGTGTTTAAGAGCAGAACCCCTTCTGAGACATAGAGAGCGGCTCTTGGTAATTGACAACGTGGTTCATATTTTTACCTGTTCCGTCCCTTCTGGTTTGTGTAGGACATCCTGTTGATGAAAGGCGAAGGGGAAGTGAAGCTCAACATTGCCATTGGCAAAGGCGAGCAGGCCCTGAAGAGTAGTGGGGATGAGGGTCAGGAGCTCATTCGCTCCCAGTTACAGGGCCTGAAGGATGCCTGGGCCACTACGCTGGTCACTGCTATGAGCTGCCACAGGTATCACAACTGTGCCCTTCCCCGTAACTTGAAAGATTTCTTAGGATAGTGACTTTTTCACCTCTGTCGACAAGTTCCTCCCACTTATTTAGGAGTCTTGAGACCTTGAATGTTTTCCAGCTAAATCAATTTCAAATGCCTCTGTTTTTTTCCATCTCCTTCCCATTTGTTTCAACAACTGGTTTGTTAGCTATGTAAAGTATTCCCCAGTAAACCACCCGGACCTCATCTCACCCTCATCTTCCCTACTGGAGGACCACCCAAGGTCAATTCTCATTATGATTTCAAGGTCCTCACATATGGCACAGACTTCCCTTTTAAGAATCATGTTCATCTGTTTCTTCATTCAAGGAATTACTTAAAATGTCTTATGGATCAACATACTTGGCAATGTGTGTAATGTGGGAGTATTTTTACATTTGTTGTTCTCTGTCTAATATTTTTGCTGTGATGTCGCCTTCATTTCTGAAGTTTTAATCCTCTTTAGTGTTCTGGGGAAATCTTTCTACAAGCCTGTTGGGTTTTTGATCTCCCCATCACATTGTGCTGTATTTCTGTAGTTCTATTTGTGTGTTTTCTTCCCTTGTGCAAATAAGTAAATGAATAAATAACCTGGGTGCACATCATATACAACATCTTGGATTGAGCTCTGATTTCTTTTACATATGGCTTCTTCCTTGGCTTTGGCACACTCAGCCGGCTCGAGTGGACCGTGGCCCAGTGGTACAGCTTCCAGGAGGCAGAGGGTCAGCTGCTGCAGTGGATGGAATTGGCAGAGCAGGAGGCAGCGGCCCCCCTGGCCCTGCAGCCAGGCCCAAGGGAGAAGACAGCCCAGTTGGACTGGGTACGTGCTGCACTAGCTGATGCAGAGGGACACGCAGCGATGTTGACGCGGCTGTCCGAGAAGGCTGCTGAGCTCCACAAAAAGACTGGAGACCGAACCTTCCAGGAGGAGGCACAGGAGGACCTTGCTGCACGATTTGCTGACATCACCACCGTCATCAAGGTAGCCCAACTGCAGTACCCTTGAGCCATTGTGAACTTGCTTTGGCTGCAAGTGGTGTCGTGATTAGAGCTGCCAACTTCCATTCAATGGATCCATGGAACCATGTCTGTTGTATTGCATTTTGAGCTTAAAATTCATAACGGAGATTCAGTACTCACCTTTGTTGCTGTTTGGATCTTTCCTCCTCTGGATGCATGGCGATGGGCTCTGACTATACTGTGTCTCCTCTCCTGTCCTAAAGGGGAGGGTCAAGGCGATGGAGGACATTGTAGAAGAACACGAGCAGTACCTGGAGGCCGTGCGCGAGTTAGGAGACTGGCTGACATCTGCCAAGGAGGAGCTCCAACGCTGGTCTGACGTGTCTGGGGATTCAGTGTCAGTGCAGAAGAAACTCTCCAAAGTACAGGTAAGGAGCTCTATGGGTGAAAATGAAAATTTCAGAAATCTGTAACTCATATGTTTGTACCACAAAGATGCATTGAGTAGTATTGGTGTTTTTGTTTCAAAGCTAAAGTAGGTGATGGTACCTTTTCCTGGTGACACTGTGTAATCCAAGAGTGATGCGAAACACATTAATATTGTCTCTCAAAGAACTGTGCAGCCACAGCTGTGCTGTGTATCATTGCAGGAGCTGCTAGACTCCAAGCAGCGGGGCAGGGAGCGGCTGACCCGTGTTCAGCAATGTGGGCTGGTGGTCCGGGAGCACACGGCAGCAACTGGCCGTCAGCCCTTGGAACGTGAGGAAGCCACTCTCCTGTCTGCCTGGGAAGAGTGGGAGAGGATGGCGCTGAAGACCCGGGGTATGCTGGAGGGAGCCCTCTCACAGGCGACCAGCTCAGAGCGGGAGTTCAGCCGTTTGGCTGTGCAGCTGGAGGAGGACCTGCAAGGGCTGGGGGGCAAGCTAGAGGGCTGGAGACACAGGCTGAACCAGGTTGAGGGGATGGGCCTCGAAGATGAGGCAGTCCAGGCCTGGCAGATCGCTAAGGTGAATCTACTTGTTCTGTACTGCAAATAACGGAAAATCTGCAGCGTTAAATAAACACTAATAAAGTATCTGCCACCTCTGAGCAGCTTTGACATCCCTTTTGGCGTTGAACTAATTTATATTTCCGTATTACTCCATATCATCATTATAGGTATAAGGATATTTGCTGAAAAATGAATTATTCCATAACATCGCTTGTAACTTGTCATCAGTATAAACACATCTATCATCTGACAGCAAGACACATCCCACTTATTATTATGAAATTTTAAAAAATATTTCACTTATAAAAGTACTTTGTAAAGCACAATCAGCACACATGGCAATATTCAGTCAAGAAGCAGTAATAAAGAGGATGACCAAGGTACCAAAAAGACATTACAGCAAACCTCAATGTATTATGGGAAAACAATTGGTTAATCACATGGATTTAATTGTTTAAATTGAAAGAGGAGTTTAAACAATAAATAGAAACATTTATTACTAAATGTACCTGCTTTTGAACAGCTGTTGGTTTTTTTGACCGACACATTGTGTTTTGAATTCACCTTCTTCTCTGGTGGACTTCTTGGGCTCAGGACACCCTGGAGGGCTTACAGGAGGTGGAGGCTGTGCTAGAGAGCCTGAAGACCCAGCTTAATGACCTGTGTCGCTTCTCCAGAGACGTGGGCACTCAGTCAGAACAAGTGTCCACCCTTATCAAGGAGTACAACAGGTAACCAAGACAGCATTCTCCCTGACAAACACAAATGTGAAATAACTGATGAATAAATCTGTATTCTGTCTCCATATAACCTGAAATGCCGTTGTTTGCATATAGTGTGCTTTAGAAAGTGTTTCATTTTCTTCACAAGAAGGTATTTGTTGTTGTGAACAAACAGATCCCTGTTATATCTACAGTATTTCATAGGTATCCACTTGTTTGCTCTGTCTGGCTTCTCCTCCCTCAGTCTCAGCCTTCAGGCCTCCCAGGAGTGCCAGAACAAGGAGAAACTGTTGGAGCAGAGGTTCCGCAACACCTTCAAGGACTTCCACCAGTGGTTGGTCAATGCCAAGATCAACACTGCCAAGTGCTTTGAAGTGCCTCAAAACATTGCCGAGGTCTCCACTGCCCTGCTGAAGATACAGGTGCAGAACTAGAAAGGAGGAGTTTGAACTCGAGAAGATGAATTTTGGAATTCAGTTGAATGTTTCTTTCATACCACTACCCTAAATGCCAATGATCTCTGTGGTTTCATTTCAGTGACTTCTTTCTTCTATCTTACCATAGATGCACAAAGAACCTGTCAGTCTGGTTTCTCTATAATTTTTACCACCAGTTTATATTCTTATCTCAGCTCTACCTTCAAAACCTGAGGCAGGTATCTTTCTCCTGCACTGTTGAAGCAACTCATCATCCTTTTCTGACTCTCTCCTCCAGGAGTTCTTGAATGATAGGGAGCAGGGTCAAGCCAAGCTTAACAGTGTGGTTTTCAGCGGGGAACAGCTGAGCCGCATTGTCGCCAAAGACCGTATGGAGTCCATTCGGGCCAAAGTGAGCAATGCCAGAAATGACTGGAAGGCACTGATGTCCAACCTGCATCAAAGAGAGGCCTCCCTCCAGGTATTAAAATGTGTACAAGTCTTAAGGCTCCATTCCACCTTGCTTTCCATATGCTGTATCCTGGAGATTAGCTTATGTAGCAATTTTTTCATTACAGAAAACCCAAGTTTCTTTGTTTGCCAGCTGCACCACAGCTCTTTATTTCTACGTTGCTGCTGCTAAGCTACAGTTAGTCTCCTGGGTAGAAGGATTGATGTAGAAGATGCCTGATCTCCAAGCTGAAATACTGTGTGAGAGGGTATAATCTGTCCACCTTCCAGAACCTTCAAGCTCAAATGAAGGACTTCGAGGCCACCGCAGAGCCCTTTCAAGAGTGGCTGAACGCAATGGAGAAAATGGTGCAGGAGATCGGCACAAACTTAGACAGCCTGTCTGTTAAGAAGCAAGAACTGCAGAGGTTGCAGGTAATGAGCACTGCTTCCTGATGCCATCGTCTACATATCCATGGATGATAGAGTTACTTTGGCTGTGACTCTGCCAAAAACCTTTAAGCTCTGCAACATGGCTTCATTGAAGGCTCTCTTGCATCATTATTTCAACAGTCTGTTCAGGAGGAAATAGCCTCTCAGGATTTCCAGTTAAGCAAACTGAAAGAAAAGGCCAGTCTGCTGCGTGAGGGACAAGCAGGAGGCAAAGGCTTCATGCATCAAGTGTCTCAGCTATCAGCACAGTACCTGTCATTGGCCAACCACACCAAGGTAAACCTATCTGTCGCTGCCTTCAAACTTATTCCCAAAACCAGGTGTTCTCAATGGACCTGAAAATGAAAAATTCACTTAGCTTACATTACAGACAGTAATAATTTTAACTTCAGTATCCATCAATATTAATCCCAAATTTCCTTTCTGGCTTACATTTATTAGTGCAAATATTATGTTTGACTGTATTAAACCTGTAACTGTGTAAACATTCCTTGGAAAGAGTGTCATGTCATTCATTCCAACTTTATTTAAATGTTTAAAAGGGTTGTTACGTATTAATAATTCTTATTTCTTAATTCATCTAGAGTATGCTTTTTTCCAAAGTGATTTGTAATGTTAGATTTTTTTGTATATGATCCACTTATCCAATTATGTACCGATTTATACAGCTGGGTAATTTTTACTGTATCAACTCAGGGTAAGTACCTTGCTGAGGGGCACTTTAGCAGGAGGTGGGATTTGTTCCTGGGTCCTTTGTCTAGAAGCTGATGGCTTTAACCACTACACTACTGGCTGCCTGATTTATCCATAACCATAAAGAATAATACCTGTCAAAACCTCAACGGTTGTCCCTAACGCTTCAAGGGAACTAGAATCTCTGCGTACCAAAATGGAAGTGAATAAACTAGAACATGGTGAGTGCTGTGATTGTTGATTTCTATGCCTCGTGTTTCGACAGGACAAGGCCTCGCGCATCGACAGGATTGTCACCGAGCACCAGCTCTTCTCCCAGGCCCTCAAGGACCTGCAGGACTGGGTGGCTGACACCAGCCACATGCTGCAGAACTACTGCACCCCTACTGCAGATAAGAATGTGCTGGACAGCAGGATGGCCAAGCTGGAGGTAGGAGCGGGGCTCCAGCTCAGATTTCTGTAGATGCAGCAGTAGCATGTGTGCATCATCAGAAAGAGGGCCAAAGAATTTTATTTAGCATTACATTTGCATTTTTCTAAGCTTTGCATTTTTGCTTAGCCTGTAGTCTTCTTGGAGAGGATGTCACTGTTGCTCTTGTCCCTGTTTCCAGTCCCTGCTGATGGCTTGGCAGGAGAAGGAAATCCAGCTGAAGATGCTGGTGGCCAGGGGTGAGGCAGTGCAAAAGAACACCTCCCATGCTGGGATTCCAGTGGTCTGCAAGCAGATCCAGGACCTGAAGGAGTCCTGGGACTCACTGCAGTCGGCTTCCATTCAGTGCAAGAGGTCAGGATTCTAGGAGGGAAGGGTCCTGCCAATGAACACTCATCAATAGAGGACATTTACGTCACTAAATAAACAGCATGAGTGACATTACAGATATCAATACCTATTTTACCTTAAAATTTCAACCAAAATTATTGTCTGATTGCTTAAAAAATTCCTCCCAATAGTTCTTGCAAGTTTTCACTTTGAAGACACTGCAGTTAGAGCAAATGATACGTGAACGTTATGAATATCGGGCCACAAATTGCATTAGATGAATTTATGGGATGTTATGTGCATGCAGCCAGCTGGAGGGGGCTCTTTCACAGTGGACCAGCTACCAGGAGGACGTGCGACAGTTTGTGGGCTGGTTGGAGAGGGTAGAGGACAGCCTGCGCACTGTGGACGGGCAGCATTCGGACATGAGAGACAAAACTACCAACCAGAGCAAAGCCAAGGCACGGTTTTTGTATTTCTGTCTTATTATATCAGTGAAAATACACTTTACCCGAAATTGTCTCTGCTGAGAATCTGTCCAGCAATTAACTGAGGTCAGTTGTGGTCATTTCAGCTGCTGTATGAGGACGTGCTGAGCCACAGCAGTCTTCTGGAGACTATTGCCATGAAAAGCTCCAACATGGCGGAACATTACGTCACCAAGCTGGAAGTGCAGGACCTACAGGAGCATTATATGGTAGTCAAGGACAAGGCCAAGGTAAAGTGCCAGTGGTGGTCAAACCTCCGTGGTACTCAACTGCCACATGTTAAGGAGATTACTTTGAAGCAGGATGGAATTCTACCAAAACCAAATTAAGTGATGAAGGCTGGAGAGTTAACTATCAATAAATTATAAGCTACCTATTTGGATTGTGAGCTGCCCATCTGTACATATTTTATGTTAACTGCAAGCTTAACTAAAAGAATTGTTTATTGATCATCTGATTCACTAAAGACTTTCAGTTTAAGGGTAACTGTGAAATCCCATCCTTCTTTAAGAATCCTCATATACATGGGATCAATAGCCAATATTCACACATAAACAAATGATAATTACACAGTCATAATACCAAATGTAGCATCTTCAAGTTTTAAAGATAATGTTCAAGGTGTATTTCTTTTCTGTACGTCGTCGTGTTTTTGGGTCCTAGCGTGCTGTAAGCAAGGCTGAGGAGCTGGTGCTAGCCCACCAGGAGTACCAGCGCAGCCTACAGGTGTTTGAAGATTGGCTGGAACAGGAGCAGGAAACTCTGAGCCGCTGTTCTCAGTTGGAAGGAGATGTGGAGATTTTGGAAAACACACTTCAAAAACTGCAGGTCAGAATCTTTTGGTTCCCAAGGTTCCTCAACTCATTGACAGGGTCATTGGGTTTTAACTCACACTATTTTCTTACAATGTAGGACACTAAGGCATTGCTCTGTAAAAAAAAGCAAAATGTTAGCCTGAAATGGTCGTAAAGAAGCAGGGTAATAAAAAAAGCTTATAGGTAGGAGTTTCATTCTGCTTTGTGGTAAGTTCATTGGGGTGTATGTGTGCTGTGGAAGGAGCTGCAGGTGCAGTGCACAGAAGGCCAGGCTCTTATGAACGGACTGCTGGACAGCCGGGAACAAGTGATACCCTGGGGTGCACCCCAGATTGAGGACCGCCTCCTGGAGACAGCACAGCAGGAGTGGCACGCCTACCAGGCTCGGCTTGGGGAGTGCAGGGCTCAGCTAAACAGTGCCCTCGCCAAGCTCCGGCAGCTTGAGCAGAAGTTCCAGCGCCTGGACAAGTGGCTTAAAGGCATGGAGAGCAAGAGTGACCTACGAAATCAGCAACGCTCAGACAAGGAGACCAAAGAAGCTCAACTGCAACTGCTTAAGGTCTGGGCAAGAGGACTTTATACCATTTTTTTCAGTTTCCAGACCTTAGCTACATTGAGCTGTGCAGTTATGAACTTCTTGACTTGAGTACCAAGTGAATTTCCTGTATGCTGCCTTTTCCAGATTCGGTCCTTTTTTCACTCTAAATGTATAGTGCGTGTCTGCACTATGACACAACCATGTGATTGAAGTCTGTTTTGCTATGCAGGGTTGGCAGGAAGAGACCTTGGTGTACCAGGAGGAGGTAGAAGGGCTCTGTCTCCTGGCCCAGCAGCTTCTGGAGGAGAGCCACATCAGCAGTCATGTTAGCACCCGTGCCACCCAGCTCACTTCTCGCTACCATGACTTGGTGCTCCATCTTTCGGTACGCAATGCAGTGGAAATAGAAAGCACCCACCCCTGTTTCCATTCCCTTAGCAAAACCTTCAGTAAAACTCACAAACCATCTATTTATTGGACACTGGCATGTTTTCTGTGTTGTAACCCAGCATTCAAATATGACTGTATGCAGTTTGATTTTATCTAGCTAAAGGAAAAACATGAAAGGTAAAGTCAAGGGTCTCATGTAAGACTGTTCCCTGTGTAGGAGACCACAAAACAGCTAGTGGAAGAGGTAAGCAGCATTGAAGAGGCCCACGCTGCCTTCAACATGCTCGCTGACTGGCTTAGAACAGCTCAAGAGAACTTCAGGACAGTGACTTCCAGCACCAGCTTGGTAGATCGAGGGGCTATGGAGAAAAAGATAAAGAAAATAGAGGTATGAATTCCAAGATGCATTACAAAGCTGCTTCATCCTTTTTCCTGCTTCATGTATAACTGGAAAATATGTGAGTATATGTGTTCATGAGAAAAATTTTGTTTTCGTTTTTTTTTTTGCAACCTATGGTCCAGGCCCTCCAGGGTGACATGGAACTAGGCCACAGCTATCTCAAAGTGACACGGGAAAAGATAGAGAAGGCCATGGCTTTTCTGGAGGAGGCAAAAGCAGAGCAGCTGCGAGAGGAGGTGGATGCCCAGCTAGCCTTGCTAGAAGACCTGAAGGTGGCAATGCGGGAGGAGCACAGTTTACTAGAGAAGGGTCTGCAGCTATCCAAGGAGTTCTGGGATAAGTACAAGGCCCAGGCTCAATGGGTGTTGGAGACGAAGGCCATGCTGCACTCTCCAGTCGAGCCCAAAGTTGAGCTGTACGAGAAGAAGGCCCAGTTAGCCAAGTTTAAGGTACACAGTGCAAAAGTCTTTGAGAGTTATGCTGTGGGTCAGGTGTTTAACAGAATTCTGTGTTATCCAAAGTTGGGAAAAATAAAGCATAAAATCTGATATGGTGATATGGTGTTCAGTCCAGGAAGATCAACTAAAGGATTTTCAATCACCAAAAAAGCACGAAACATGCAGCAGCAGTTTTACAACCGAGTAAAATTTTACAGGTTATCAAAACTCCCTCCAGATCTCTGCTCCGCTTCTAAATTCATGTTGCAAATTTGAGATTTCAACACGATCAAAGTCAATAGAAGAAAATGCAGAGCTCTTCTGAACCAGACATGACCAATATCTGTAGATGTGTTGAAACACAATTGAGCACAGATAGCATTTTAGTTCTGGTTAACTGCATCATTATATACATCTTTATGCCGTATGTTTGGATTGGAGGTCAAGTTGCAAACCCAGGTGTTACAACCTTTTTTTTCAGCCGTAGTCTAAGATGCAGACATTACTTGAATGAGAACATAATGATGGCAAGTTTCGTCTTGTAAATGCAAAGACTGAATAGATGTCAAAACAACAAATTTGTCCTTATTGAAGTGATCTCAAATGCATGCATGATGTAATCTACTGGGGATTTAAATTTTATGAGGTCATCACTGGAAATACAGACAGACAAACTGCCTTTACTGCTATCGTTCTCTCGCAGACCATACAACAGACTGTGCAGAGTCACGAGTCAGCAGTGAAGTCTGTCATTGAGAAGGGTGAAGCTCTTCTTGACACTGTCCAGGACCCCTCTGTTGCTGAGAAAATGGTCCGGTTGCAGGACGACTACCAAGACCTGTGCAGGACAGCAGAGGTAAGTGCACAATGTATAAATACATTTTTGGGGGGCTTGGTGGACTTCATGGCGATCCTGCAACAGCTTTTGCAGATTGTATTTATCTGACACATGGTTCATCCCACCCTACTGTGACTTTTGAGTCTTCCTGTGACACCCTGACATGTTCTGTCTTGTTTCAGGTTCATATGGAGAGCCTGTCAAGTCGCGTGAAGGAGCACGAGGCCTACAATATCCAGCTCCAGGAGGTGGAGAAGTGGTTGCTGCAGATGTCCAGCAGGCTGGTGAATTCTGAGTCTATGCAGTGTGGCAGCTTGGAGGTGGCCACCCAGCAGCTGGCCAGACACAAGGTGGGTCCTAGGTGGGCAAGTCATTTTGTTGACAATTTGCTCACATTCGTATTTTTATCCAAACATTCACACATTCACAGGCTGTGATGGAGGAGATCACAGGCTTTGAGGAACGCCTGGTTAGTCTGAAGAAAAGTGGGGAGCACCTGGTCGATAGCTCCACAGAACACCTCCGCCCCAAGGTCCAGCAGCAGATTTATGCTCACCAGCAGGGTGCCAGAGACAGCTATGCAGCCATCTACAGCACGGCTCAGCGAGTGAGTGCATCCTTCTCATGGATGGATAGAAAGATCTTAGAAGAGGTCTAAGCTTAGCATGAGCTGTAAGAGGTAAAGATCTGATATTAGCAAAGGCAGCAGGTTCTGAATCCGAATGTTGTACCCTTCAGTTTGGTCCTGATTGCTGTAGTAAATACCAGGTTGTGTAAACTGGTCAAAAGACACAATCCTGTAACACCTGTTTCCCCACTTTCCTTTGTTACATTAGATACCTTTCCTGCCAAATTGTAGGCTCAGTACAGTATATATGTTACATAATTTAAAAAGGTAACAGCTGCAGTCTCCACTTGCAGGTGTACCAAAGTCTTGACCGAGAGCTCCAGAAGCATGTAAGCCACCAGGACACGCTTCAGCAATGTCAGACATGGCTCTCCACGGTACAGGAGGAACTGCTGCCACAAGCTGCACCTGCCGTTGGCCTACAGGAGGCACTCAAAGAGGTGACATGGAACTGTACATCAATACCCCAATAATCTTGATAAATTGCTACAGCTATATAAATACATAACCCAGCTGTATAAATGGGTAAATAAAGGTAAGATATTGTACAAACTTAACATTGGACAGTGGGGTCAACTAAATGATGGACTGTTAATGTAACACTATAATTGTACAGTTAGGGACCTGCAGTAATGAAACTGTCAAAGGATATAAACTAATTTGTACCTGTACAGGTGAAATACTTCAGAGCCCTGCAGGAACAGGCTAGCACATACCTGGATTTGGTGTGTTCGGTGTGTGATCTGACAGATGAAGCAGTGAGAAGGACTGCAACAGAAGTCCAGCAGATCAAGCTAATGGTATTTCAGTTGGCAGCACCAAAACTTTTCCTCACAGTTTGACTTTTGATGTAAAGCTATAGTATTTTTTTGCATTAAAACCTTTGTCTTTCTTTCAAAATCCAGATAGAGGAAAAGATTTTAAGATCTCAGGATTTGGCAGACCGTTGGAAGGAGATCAAGGAGCAGAAATCAGAACTAGGGGCCCATTTGCAGGATCTGGAGCAACAATTGCAGAGCTTCTGCAGGAGGCCAGCTGAGCTTGAGATGAAGATTGCTGAGAACATGCTGAATCAGGCAAAGGTAGGCAGAGACAGGCTCAGTAGAACCTAATGTTCTATAAAATGAGCAGATTTTTTAAATGGTCTGACTCTATCTTTGCTACTTCTATATGTTATTGATGCAATGCAAGTTTGATTTATTAGCACCCGCACCACAGACGTCTTCACTACTATGTGATTAAATTTTAAGTTACTGATTACAGTAAATAAAACCGTATGAGTGGTTAATAGAAGGTAGGTGTTGAAACATCTGGCATCGTTTCATCCAAATTCAAACTAATTCCCTGGTGTTGGAATGTAACTTGAGTCTTTTATCTGCCTGTCAGGAATTGAGCCAGCAGTTAAAGGACAAGCAAGGCATCCTAACACAGATGACAGAGAGTGTGACTAAGCTGACGAAGGGCCAAGACTCTCCTGAGCATGCTGAGATTGGACGCCTCAGCCATACCTGGTTGGAGCTTTGCCACCAAGCTAACTTGATGCTCAGCCAGAGGGAAGAGGACCTTCAGAGGACCAGGGACTATCATGACTGCATTGGTGTTGTGGAGGTGCTGTTTGACCAGGTGTCTAAAGAATGGGATAGCCTTGCTAGGTAGGGCCATGGATTACATTACAGTTCTAATGCTATTTTCAGAAATAAAATACCGTTTCAGTAGCATTGTTGCACATTGGTTTCTGATTTCATAACAAAAGGATTGTTGTTCTTACTTGTTTGGTACTATTTTTCTTAGTCATGCGATGAACTATTAACTTGCATATTTATGCTTTTCAGAATGGATGCTGAGAGTTCATTTGAGCACTTAGAAGCTCTGAAGAGACTTGCAGCTGTTTTTGATGAACAGAGGGGAATTCTTGATAACCTGAAAGACCACAAACAGAGAGTGCTCGGTCGTCTGAATCTGGATGACAAAGAACTTGTAAAGGAACAGATCGGCCACTTTGAGCAGCGCTGGGCCCAACTCGAAAGTCTTGTTGAAAAGAATATAGAAGATTCCGAACGTACCTTGGAGAACATGAGCCAAGTAGAGTTCAAGTTAAGAGAGGTCAGGGAGTGGGCAGAGGAGCAGCAGCCTACCTTGACTGAAGCTATGAAATTGAGCCCCCCACCGGAGCTTGCTCAGAGCTTCCTTTTTGACCATCTCAGCATCTGCAGCGAGATGGAGGCCAAGCAGCTGCTCTTAGCCCAGGCCCTGGTAGATGCAGATAGGGTGCTAATTCACCTGGGTTTAAGCGAATGCCAGAGGCTCCAAAAAATGATCTCTGACACACAAAAGGAGATAGAATCCCTTAGTGTAAAAGTGATCCAGCGGAGGAAATACCTCAGCAAGGCCTTCACCGAGAGGACACAGTTCTTGCTTGCAGTAAGTCAAGCTATTGCCTGGGTTCAGCAGAATGAGAAGAAGGCATTAGCTGAAGAGCACATAGCACTTTTGCCCGATGACCTCAGTAAGCAAATCAGGATGTGTAAGGGCATTCAGAGCAGCATGAAGGCTTACCAGAGCGAACTCACTTCTCTTTGGTCCCAAGGGAGGGATCTCATGAAAGATGCCACCGAAGAGGAAAAGACAGAGCTCTTGACCAAGTTGCAGGAGCTGCAGAATATTTTTGAGACAGCTCTTCAGAAGTGCTGCCAAAAAGTACAGGAGCAAGAGAAAGCACTGGGACCCAGAAAGTACTTTAAGGTGGATCTGGAAAAAATCTGTCAGTGGTTGAAACAAGCAGACATTGTTACATTTCCTGAAATAAATTTAATGAATGGAGACACAGAACTTCAGTCACAACTCAAAAAGTATGAAGAAATATTAAATCAAGCCACAGAATATGAAAATCTCCTTCTTATTGTTCAGAGAACAGGTCAGGAGATACTTCCCACTCTCAATGAAGTAGACCACTGTTACCTGGATGAAAAGCTCAATTCTCTCCCCAAACAATACAAGAACATTTTGGCTTTAGCTAGAGAAAAAGAAGAAAAAATTCAGCAGACAATAGCTGCAAGGAAGGAGTATGGTTCTTTAATTGAAGTGACACACAAAACATTAAAAGGAATTGAGGAACAATTCAACAAATTAGGAAATCAACCAGTTGGCCTTATGACTGAAGACATTAGTAGTTTGCAGAGTGATTACAAAGATCTCCTTGAAGACTTGAACAACTTGGGACCAGATGTTGCAGATCTGAATCAGAAAAAAGAAGCCTTTCGAAGTACTGGTCAGCCTTGGAGACCGGATGAAATGGTACAACTTGTAAACCTTTACAACAGCCTAAAGAGGCTAATTGAACAGAGAATTGAACATTTAGATGACACTTTGGAGTCATTTGAAGACCATAAAGCTATGGCTCTGCAACTAGATTCTGAGTTAAAAGCCACCAAGGAGCAGTTGGATAAAGTCAATGCAGAGACTCAGTCAGCTGAGGAACGGCTCAAGAACTATCATGCACTTGCAGGAAGCTTGCAGGGTGCCACATCTCACCTGAAGAGACTCATGGACCAGATGGACAGCCTTGCCACTCATGTAGACCAAGCTGCACACCAGGCTGCCAGACAACAGGTGGTCTCGTGGCAAGAGGAATTGCAGTCATTACAGTCAGCAGTTGGAGAACTGATTGTGGAATGTGAGAACAGATATGTGCAGAGCAAAGACTTCCAGACGGAGGTGAGAAGGACCCTTGACTGGCTTCAGCAAATACGGGACGAGCTGGGCTGTGCTGTGATTCTAGATGTGAAAGTGGAAAGGGTGCAGGAAGAGATCAGGAAGCAACAGATTGTGCAGGAAGAGGTCCAATCCAGGCTAAGGATTGTAGCTGCTCTCAGCAGCAGGGAAAAGCAGAAGTATACTAGTGCTAATGAACTGGTCCCTGCTCATGTGGATACCAGCTTGGAGGAGATGGCAAAGCTAGAAGCAGATGTTCAACAAGCTCTGACCACCAAACAGGCAAGATTTCTTTTATCCAAGTAATTCTATCTGTAAAAATAATTGGTGACTTCCTCTTAAATTTGTGTCATCATGATTTTCCACTTTGATAGATAAAAATACCTTGCATGATCTTTCCTGTATCTCTGTCTTCGTCTCCAGATTACTTTGGAACAAGCTCTAAGCTTGTGTCAGAAGTATCATTCTAAGATGCAGTATGCCTGTGAGTGGCTGGAGGATGCAGTGGCCTTCCTGCAGCATGCCAGCTTGGGTGTGGATGTGGAGAACTATGAGGAGTGCCTCAGACAGCAGAGTTGCATCATGGCTACAGAGCAAGATTTCCTGGGCCACTTACAAGAGCTAGAGACACTGCCGCCACAACTGGAGAGCCTTGTTAACTCCAGTGTGAAGGAGCAGCTAAGACTCAGTGTGGAGTCGGCACAGCAAAGAGGAGTGGAGGTTAGGGACCAGCTACAGTACCACCAGGATGTCCTGCACAGGTAGGACTGTGTCTCTTCGCTTAGGGTTCCACAATGCTATGTTTACCCAAAGTAATATTTAGCCATGACAAAAGTGTGTCATAGTTTTTCTTGCTCACATCTTTCCACATTTACTTCAGCTTTGTGACTCAGTGGAAGTCCTTCCAGGAAGCGAGACAGGCTATCATTGAACTAATGAATGATGCTGAGAAGCAGCTGACAGAGTTCTCTACAGCTAAGGCAGCCACCTGTCAGGAGGCTGAGGATAAGCTAAAGAGCCACAAAGTAAGATGACAGTTTGCATACTTTAATGATCAAGATTTAACTACCATCAAAAATATTTACCTGTACCGAAATGGTCCTTGCCCTTATTTACTAATTCAGTATGCATTTTCACTTTTTCTTCAGTCCCTTGTGTCTCTGGTCAATGGGTTCCATGACAAACTGACGGATCTGGAGGAGCAGACATCCCAGCTGGAACTGGTGGGTAGTGATGCCAGCAAAGCAACCATCAGTCGATCCATGACTATGGTGTGGCAACGGTGGACACGACTGCGCAATGTAGCAAGGGGACAGGAAAAAGTGCTTGAGGACACAGCACTCCAGTGGAGGAGCTTTAAAGAGAAGGTATGCCTTCAACAAATTGCAACAGGTACCTCTCTGCTCTTAATTACCAAAAAGGGAAATTCATCTTTACAGCACATCACCCCAACTGTAGAAAACAGGTTCCACAAGACCTCTGATGAAGGTGCATCTAAACTGGTTACATATCAGATAAAAAGGTAAAATGAGACTGGGGTGTGAAGTATTAGTGTTTAGTCTTGGTATTGTTTACCTTTCAGATGGAAAAGACTGCAGCAATTTTGGAAGACCTGCAAGGTCGAGTTCCTGAAAGGTCAGTGGAGAAGGTCTCCAAGGCTGCACTGCAGGCTCTCTTGGAGTATATTGACTCCTTCAGTCAGGAAGTGGAACACGAGCAATCTTCCCTTACCTTGCTGCGACAATATGGACTCAGTCTGCTTCGTGGAATGGAGATGCCCATGCCAACATCTGCCCAGGATGAACTACCTTATCTGCAGGAAATCAGGGCCATGCAAGAGCGCTTCGAGAGGTAATGAATGGAAGGAAACCACTCTTAATAGCACCTTAAAGAACTATACAGCACCGACGCTACCTTCGTAGTCTATATGGTGTTCTTATTTATAACTCAAAAACCAAACAATAATAAGTTGACAGAGCATTTTCTAACATATAGACATTTGCATTGTCAGTACTCACAATGCAGTGTATACAATGGATGTATAGCATCTGCTGTGAGAAAAGTAAGAAAAAATAACGACTCCCAAGGCGAAGACAAGGAAGTGTGAATGCAAGACAGTGTGCGAACCTAAAAGGATGGTATATTCTGATAGCCTTCTTCAGGAGGTGCGTGAGGGCCGTCTGCAAGCAAAAAAGGAGTTGAGAGAGAGGGAAGAGGTGGAGAAGGAGCTGGGCCAAGTGAAGCTCTGGATTCAGGACACCCTGGAGCTTCTGCTCAGCTCCTCCACAGATGTTGACACACTACTTCAGGAGCTTGAGGTAATAAATGACTGCCTTTCTCTCACATTGAGGCAGAAAATATGCACATTAGTGGAAAGGAAATCTTATACCCCATTGTGCTGTTCTCCAAGGCATTATAACTGCTCAAAATCTCTAAGTTAACAGTAACAGCATGAAGGATTTAACATGGATTTTTATTGGCTTGTTTTGATGCTAACAGGTAGTGCATGGAGAGCTAATCACTCACCGGCAAAGTGTAGAGAAGATCACTGAACAGCAACAGAACAAGTATCTGGACCTGTACACAATTCTGCCATCTGAGATCTCCATCCAGTTGGCTGAAGTGTCACTGGCCTTGGGCTCCATTGAAGACCAGGTAGTGTGATCATAAACCGTGTGTATCCATGTTTTATTTTTAAGAAAGGACAAAAGTAAAGTACCGACAAAAAGACATGGCTTTCTTTTTTGTTTTCATCAATGTTTAAGGTTCATGCCAAAGAAAGGGAAATCCAACAAGTAAGAGATATTCAAGAAGACTTTAGTTCAAAAATCCATGATCTTTCTGAGAGAATAAGTGTCATCTCCATGAAGCTCAAAGAGAAATCAACAGATTTATCTCTAGCCAAAGAAGAAGCTGAGGTAAACTCACAGTTAAAGCATCTTCATGTAAAACCTTTCCTACCATGATTTGTATTATGACCATAATCATGCTGCATATATATTAAATACAGGTAATCTTACTGTAACTGTAATGTTTTTTGAGATTAAATTTTATTTGCAAGGCTGAAGAAAAATGTAATAGAAAGCATTAAAAAGGGATATACTCTCCTCAGGATCTTTGTGAAGATCTGGACATTTGTGGGCAGACCCTGTCTGATCTGGACACTGCAGTCCAAGAGTTTGCAGAACGGAATCCGCTTCTGTCTAGACAGCTGAGCGATGCCATCATAAAGCTGAACGACCTCTATCACTCCACAGGCCGACTGACTGATGGCAGGACAGCTCGGCTCAAGAATGTGAGAAGCTGTCTCTCGCTTTCGGGTTCTTTGCGGGTGACGGGAGACCGAAAGGAATAGCAACTAATTTACAAATGCCATGTGTTGTCTACCTTCTTTATTTCCCAGGCTAGCGTGCACTTGGATGAGTTTAATGAGATGTTGGAGTGTATTGTGACATGGATTGAGAAGGGAAATAAGCTGATGAAGGGCAGTATTGCTTGGAGCTCTGCCTGTCAGCTTCAGGACCAGATCAGAGTATATGAGGTAAGTCATGCAAAGCATTTTTGAAACAATGAATAAAGCATAATTATATCAACAATGGGTCATCTGTAGTTGACTGCTCCACCCCTCTGTCTTTCATCGCAGTCTGTTCTGCGAGAATCCAGAGAAATCCACGGAGACCTTGAGGCAATGAGGGAGAAGACGGAACTGCTTTCTGAGGTGCTCCAGACTGCAGCAATGGACCAGCAGGTGTCAGATCTGAGTCGTCAAGCAGAGGAGCTGCAACAGAGCATTGGGATACGACTGCACAGCCTACAGGATGCAGCAAAGGTACTGCAGTTGTTTCTCATTGATTTGTTAGTTGTTTGAGGTAGGGGTGGTCCCTTGTAGTACTGGGCTGACAGTGTTGTACAGCTTGATGATACCATTTCTGAATTCAAAAAATGCCAATGATCTTATATTGAACAGTTCTTCGGAGCACTTTGAGGAGCCCCACCTGGGGATTGGAGAGGAGGGGAAATTTAAGAGAATTGTTTTAAAACGTTTTATTGTGTTTTATTGTATTTTAGCGTTTTTATGATGGTATTTGTTTTTAACCTCATTTATGGTTTGATTGACCTGAGAATTTTGATGAGGCTGTTGGTATTTATTTGAGACATATTAACAAACACATTTTTAGGTTCTTGTGATGAATCCTGTTAAGTGTGTTGTATTTTTAAATGCCAGCATTCTATCTTTTGAAGTGTTTGATGAATGTGGATTTTTTATTGCAATGGTCTGTTTGCCGTGTTGGAAGTTGGAGATGTGATTTGATGAAATGACGTGTTTTTTTAGAAATAATGTATTTTATGATAGATTTTTAATGAAGTATTGAAAAAAAATGTTGAACTGGATGGTTAATACAGAGGCATTCAATTACCCAGTCTTGTAATGATGACCCATGTGTACTCACTTCTCCTCAGGACATGGAATGTTTTGAACGTGAAGTGGAAGCACTTCATGCAGCAGTTGAACAGGCCCAGGTTACTCTAACCTCCCCGGAACTGGCACGCTTGAGTCTAAAGGAGCAGCTTACCCAAAGACAGGTTCATCAGTTTAAGTTGTTTACTGGGAATCATGTAGAACCAGTCTGGGCTGTAGTCCCTGGAAAAAGTGATCATTGTCCCTCGCCTGGCACTGTGAAAGTCTTACTGTGTGAGTTAGAGTTCATGTGTGGCCTCCTGTGGTTGCAGCGTTTGCTCACAGAGATGGAGAGTTTCAAGCAGCAGGCTCTCACAGTTCAGAGCTGCCAAAGCGCCCTTCGAATCCCAGAAGAGGTGGTTACCAGCCTGTCTATCTGTCGCACTGCCCTGGGCCTCCAGCAGGAAGCCAGCCGGCTACAGCACACTGCCATTCAGCAGTGCAACATCCTGCAGGTGCAGAATCCCTGCAACAACTGCCTTTGCTGCCTTCTTATTTATTTTAGCCAAAGATCTGCAACATGAGTTTTCAACAACCCAGGACTATGCTCCCCCACTATGCCAAACCACTGTAATCAAGAATTGCACAAATGCTGATATTTGGTACCATTATTCTGTCAAGCATCCAAATCTACTTCTGATCACAATATTTTAGGTTAGACTATCTGCTTGGTTCAGAAAGATAGTTTGGTCTTCCGTTTGATTCTCAGGAAGCGGTGGTCCAGTACGAACAGTATGAGCAGGAGGTGAAGCGCCTGCAGAAGTTGATTGAGGAGGCTCATCAGGTCATCCAGGACCAATCCATTTCCACCAGCAACATCCAGGAGCTTCAAGCCCAAATTCTCCACCATGAAGTATACTTCCTCTCCATTTATTCACTATAGGTTTCCAAAATCATCTGAAAACCTTGTGTTTCTTATTATTACATAGACATTGACTTTTTACCATCCTGACCCTGTGTGAGTTATTCTTATGCAACGATTGTTTCCATGATAGGAGCTCGCCCAAAAGATCAAAGGCTACCAGGAGCAGATAACCTCCCTCAATTCAAAGTGCAAGATTCTAACCATGAAGGCCAAGCATGCGGCCATGCTACTGACGGTGCACGAGGGGCTGGTAGACACAATGGATGAGGTAGATGGAGAGATTCTCTCCAAAGCCTCTGCTGCCAGTGTCTCAGTCACCACTGTAAGAAACTACTTTTGAATTCTTGATGTGGCCTTTGCAGGTTATAGCACATTGTGCCAGGCTTTCACATTTAAAGGCTTCACAGGGAAATGAAATGAAAATTGACAGTAACTTTGAGAACTGTGTGATGTCTAGGATGGGTTTAAATGTGTAGTTTTGCATGGGAGTTAATTCTTGCTTTACTTGCTCTGTAATACTTGCCCTGGTGGCCATGACTGCTCCTTTCTTTCTCTATCATTCTCTTGTTTGCTCCGTCACCTCTTCTGCTCGTTGTCAGATGGCTTCTGGCCGTGGGCACATGCTCCTTTCCCCAGTCACAGAGGAGTCTGGGGAGGAGGCCACCAGCAGTGATATCTCGTCCCCTCCTGCTTCTTACTCTCCCTATACTGAATCTTTCTTTGATCAGGTATCACCTCTCAACCAACCCTTCTTTGTTTATGACTGTCTTCTTTACATCACCTTGCAGATTAAACTGCGACTTTAACTTTGACATATCTAAAATATTTCATCCTCGTTTGTCTCCTTGGCCTCTTTTGCCAAGATTCATATCTATATGGTGCTTTGGTTACATTGCAGTTTATAGAAATTCTGCTGCAGCAATTCGAGAATTAAACAATATTCACCACACTATCACTAGGGCCAGCTAAAGTTACCTTCAGATGCACCTGGGAATAAATCTCAGGAAAAAATTGTCAATATAAATATTTTGATGTGTTTAGATGGAAAAACATATGGAAGTTGTTGCGCTTGGCGGTTTCCGTAATAATCGCGGCTTTTGTTGCCGAATGCTGACAGACCACTCTGCGAAGAGGTCAGCTGACAAGGACTTCAGTCCAAGAGCTGTATGACCCAATGCTCGAACCCATCACCGTGCCTGACTTGGATGACCTACAGCGCTCATGGGAGTCCCTCAAGAACGTGGTTGGTGTCTTAGGTTTAGAAAACAAAAATATTGCGATGCACAAAACCATCATCTTCCCCCATCAGCTACGATGAGTCTCTGTAAGAGAATATTGTATTATGGCCACGTTGACTGGAACTTGGACGCCACATTACACACGATATTACTTTGTCTGTCCCGTTCAGATCAGCGAGAAACAGAGGACTCTGTATGAGGCCCTGGAGAAGCAGCAGCGCTGCCAGGATGCCCTCCAGTCAATCTCTGCTAAGATGGAGGACCTGGAAGCCAAACTTAGTGAGGGTCTGGAAGCAGAAAAGAATCCAGAGAGGCAGATGGAAGTGCACCAGGTGAGAGGAGGTGCTAACAGACCAACTCATATGTAGTTTCGCTGACCTCTGCATCGTTTCTTTTTAGAACTATTATACCTCTGCTCAGGCTTCAAGAACAGTGTTCAAAGAGGAGTTCTTGTTAAAACTGATAATTTATCATCAGCTTTATAACATCTATTCTCTTGTTGGGTTTCAACGTGCTTTTAGTTTGGAAAAGCATAAAGGTACAGTAATGAGCTTTTCCCAGGAAAAGTTAATCATTTTTATGCACTGTTATAATTCATTTCCTCCAGGTCCAAATGGACAAAATCCGTTCACTCCAGGCTGAGATAGATGAGCTGCAGGCCTGCTTTGCAGACGACCTGGTGCCTGACACTTTGGGCAGGGTGGCCGCGGAGCAGCTTGCTGCGCAGTCGAGTCTCGTAGTGCTGGCTGAGAGATTGGCCACCATCCGCATGAAGGCATCTGGCAAACAACACCTCCTGGAGGTAAAGTTCACTTGACTGGCTGGCAAAATGTCTTTTTAATCTACTTTCTTCATTTCATCCTAAATTCCATGGGTGACGCAGTCATAATATATCCAGGGCACCAAAAAACATGTGATGAAGGTTTTGACATTATTCAGCACTTTAACAGCAGGAAAAATTGAATTATTGCATTTTTTTTTATATGTCACTGTTTTAAATTAGCATTAACCATCTAGTGGGTAGTGCTGGTGCCTCGTAGCTATTGGATGTGGGTTTGAATCCCACTCAGTTTGTTTGGAGTTTGCATGTTCTCCCTGTGTCTGCGTGAGTTTCCTCTGGTGTCCTCCCACTGTCCAAAGATTTGCATTTTGGGTTAATTGTTCACTTTAAATTGCTTATAATGTAGTTGGAACTGTGTGCTGCCACCCTGCAATGGAGTGGCATTCCATCAGGGGGTTTAGTTTCATAGCCCAGTACCCAGTGGTCCCAGGATAGGCTCCCGATCACCGTTACCCCGGTCTGGGTTAAACTTACCGATAATGGATGGAGGGAAGTTTTAAAAATTAGCAGATGCACTTTCACCCCCTGCAGGAGCGGCTGAGCGAAAGGAGGGAGGAACAGCGGCTGCAGCTGGCCTTGCAGAGGTGTCACAGTGAGGCAGATGAGCTGGAACGCTGGCTCCGGGAGACCCGCACCACACTGGGGTCTGCGCCACTCACCCACTGCCAGGTGAAAGGGTGAACCATAGGAGAATGGCTCCCCACAGTTGTATACCCTGTACTAAGAAATCCAGCTGAAACCATAGCTATGCAGTCGGTGTATTTTAAAATGACTACTTTGTCTACAACACTGTTTCATAAAAACAACCAAATAAAAGGTCATTTTAGGTCACGGAACTGATGAATGCACGTGCAGTCAGGTTGTTGTCTGTTTTGCTGTGGGTGAGCAGGTAACAGCAATGAGTCGGTATCCTACAACCTTAAGGTTTCAGGTTTAAATCTTACTTCTGATACAGTCCCGTTCAATACAGCACCTGCCCTGAATTGATGCAGTAAAAAAACCCAGCTTTACAAATGGGTAAATGATTGTAGGCACCTTAGTGTACTTTCATTTTAAGTTACTTTTCCGAAAAAGGAGATAAACGTCTCAGTATCCGGATTAGTATTGTGCAGTGTTAGTGTCAGAATACAGTTTCAGAATATTGTTTTATCGGTTCAGTGAGAGTGCTGACATTTCCAACAAACAGCGGGCGTGAGTCAGGTAGAAATACAAAAAGTAGGATTTCACTCCAACAGTGATCAGCAGCAATTGCAATGCATTTGGATGGTTTGGCTCCAAAGCAGATGTTCTGGACTTTAAGCTGATTATGCACAGGTCAGGTTTACGCAGGTGGGGGGGGTCTGAATTAGTTAGTCAATTGATCCTGAAGTGGGGATTGGCGGTAGAGAGGACCTGGCAAGCCCAACGTACAAATGTGAGCAGATAACAAGAGCAGATAGTGGGCTGAAACAACAGGAGGTGCATTAACCACCTGTGGGGTGTTCTGCTTGTGGTCACATGGTCTTGCTGCAGGCAAAACACACAGAGCTTCTCTTGAAGTTTATCTCAGATACCCAAAGTGTCCTTCCTATCTTTTTTTCCAAATGGAATACAATTATGGACTGTTGACACATAGTGTTTCCGCAGACAAGGAACCTATGTGCCTGGAATGAGGCCACCACAGGGCAGTATGTGGACCACACCTGGGGGTTGAGGTAGGCTCCGGGGCTCAACTAGGTCATGTGTGAGCCGACTTCTCTCCTCCTGCTGCTCCAGAATGTGCTGGTGGAACTGGAGCAGAAGGTGGTGTCCTTGGCAGAGATGTCGGCACGTGGCGAGGGCCTGAGACTGGAAGGCAAGGCAGCGGGTCGCCACGAGGCTGAGCTGCTGGCCAACAAGCTGCAGACACTCAAGGGCAGCCTGCTGGAGCTGCAGAAGATACTTCAGGACAAGCAGATCACTGTCCAGGTATTAAAAATGGGAAAAGTCTTTTAATGTCTTACAGACGCTGTGAAATTTTATATACAGCTATAGGGTGTTATGGAGATCTCCAGTAGGTTATGGGTCCAATCCTTACCATTCAATGTGCAAACCAGTAACATACTCTTAAGTAGCATTTAAAAGGACTACTCAATATGACCAGTGCCTAAATTTCATTTTTATAAGAATGGCTCAGCTGGTTGCATATCAGTTGGAGCTCTTACACTGCAATATGAAGGTCCAGGTTTGAATCCCACCTCCTGTGGTGGTGCTCTTGATCAAGGTGCTTACAGTGGGTTGATACAGTAGAAATGACTTGTTGTGTGAGAGGGGAAATAACTGTAAACAGCTCAGTATACAAACTTCAGCATGTAAATTGCATTGACAAAAGGTGTTAGCTAAATAAATATACGATAATGAGGCATAAAATGTTTGAATTCATAAGATACAGTAAAACACGACATTCCTAATCTGTGGATTACATACAAGGTTTCTGAAGATATTTGTGGCGTATACTGATGCTCCCTCTGACCTTTGCTTTCAGCAGGACTTGCAGCAGCAAGCCAAGGACACAGAGTTGGATTCTTCCTACCCAGAGGGCCGCAGTGTACAGGACTGGCTGGCTGAGGCCCGCACCACACGTTCACTCCACTACCAGGACAGCATCCAGAGGCAGAAGGTGGTTAATCTGTCTAAAACCTGCCAAACTTGCTTTCTTTTATTCCTTGTAACATGAAAGAATGGACAGAGCTCAGTGGCACCAATGCTGATGAAAGTGTTACCTGCAGAACATGCTGAGATGAGACATGAGGTTATAAGAAGGTAAAGCTTCACAAACAAAGTGCCCCTTGTCAAAGCAGGAGCTGGAAGAACAGCTGGAAGAGCAGAAGAAGCTCTTGCAGTCTGTGGCCAGTCGAGGGGAGGAGCTCATGACAAAGCAGGCAACACCGAGCAGCATCAGGTACTCCTACTTCTCATATGCAAGGAACCCTTGCTTTTGAGAGGATTTTAGTTGGATCCTTTCCCCTTCCCATCATTTAAGGACATAAATAGGTATTTTGTGATAAATGTTCCAGGTAGCTCTTTGTCTTTGCACGTATCCTGGTCTGATTTTGGGAATAACATTCGTATAAAGGATTGAAAATGAAAGAATAACTATGGTGCTAAGATGCTTTTATATAAACAATGTACTGTAGAATGATGGAGGCCAGACCCTTGGAGCACGAGCAGGAGGAGGAGAAGCAGGCCTCAGTGGACCAGATGAGACAGAAATGGGAGAGTCTGAAGAAACACCTCAGCACCAAACTGCAGCTCCTGCAGGACACACTGAGACAGGAGCCCACGCAGCCGGTACTGTGCTACTGATCAGTCGCATTTCTGACCGAGTGTTTTATAAGTGTCCCCTGCATTTATGTCCCCAGCTGAGAGAGGACTGTGAAACATAGTCAGAAAGAACAGGAATGCGGGACCACCTTAATTCCACTGGCTCCCACAGTGTTTACAGCTTCTGACTTGTGTTTGTGAGTGTTGGGGATGAATATGATAGCAGTATGAAGAATGTTACACGTTATGAGGGATGAATTGTTCAACAATCAGCAGTGAGTGGGGGTTTGTGGAGACACCATTTATGTTTACAGCCATTTTCATTTACTTTAATTTTACTGGCGTTCGAAGCTCATACAAATATTAAAATAAAATATCTTAGACATTTTTTACATATTTTTCCTATTTCCAAGACTAATAGAACCTAACTGCTAAATAAATCGAGAGGCGTCTACATTATAAAACTTTTGCTGATTATGACTTAATGGTAAACGTGATTTTGGATTTATAAGTAAACTAATTTACAAAGTGACTTGTGTTCCTAAGTTGAAGAGTCAGTTGTTTCAGGCATTTGATTTTAAAACAAATCTGATAATATACGACTACCAAAACTTACTGTTATTACTTAATAACTGGACATTCACTATCTAATGGTGCGGTTGTGTTTTTGCAGGTTTACTCCAGGACTTCCAGGGTGACTGCATCCTGCACAATATTCAAAGGAGATACACAAACTCAGAACAAGTCCTCACTCAAGTCTCTCTTTGAAGGAGTCAGCCAAGCATTTGAAGAAGCGGTTGCTAAGGTTGGGGAAACATCTTCTTGACCATCATTATCTATGTTTTTTCTGGCAGTGAGGGTTATATGTATGTATTGTATGTGTGTTCTGACTTTTGATGGTTCTGTGCTCTTCTTTGGGGTCCACAGCCAGTACACACATCCAAGCATGCCCTCCACCCAGAACAGCGGCTATACTCTGCAATCTCGGCCACATCCTCGTGGCTTGACACGGTGGAAAGCAACCTCCTGTCTGGTTCTGTTCTTCTCAACGAAGATGCTGAGACTCAGCTCTACAACCAGGAGGTAATGTTTTGTGCCAGAGACTCTAATGGTAGGTGCTTCTCTGCTTTTGGTGAATGAACACGTAAGACTTCCTTGCAGGCCTTGGGGAAGGACTTGAACGAGGTGACCGAGGAGGTTGGTCACAGCAGGCAGCTCCTTGTGGATATTGAGGGCTTTTCTGGAGAGCGACAGACACTGGTGGAAGAAACCCTGGACTCTCTAACTGTACGTCTGAAAACCCTGGACTCAGTGCTTATGCAGCGCTGTGAGGAAATGAGGGCCAGGCTACAGGAGCTCACGGCCTACCAGGTGAGAGCTCTTTATAATGACCCTGAACGTGAAACTGAACATTTGACTACAGTTAAGAAGGGTTGCTCTTGTAAAGAAGACTCATTTAAAATTTGTCTTTTTAATGTAGACGGAGTTAAGGCTGCTTTATAACTCTCTTACCGAGCACAAGTACCAGATCCTTCAAAGACTGACTGAAGGCCTTGACCAGCCCGCCTCTGAACAAGTGGAGGTAACAGCATAGAGAAAGACATCATTTTTTAAAAATTCTTTCGTATATGCTTCCTACCACCCTTGCACACTGTTACTGAGGTAGAAACAGAGATATGAATGTTGCTTTGGGTTTTGTAGATCATTACAGAGGCAGAGGAGAGCTTGAGAGAGTTTGAGCAGAGAATTACAGAGTTGAAATCAAGAGGAGATGACATCCAACCAGACCAGATCTCCACCCAGGAGCTGCTGAAGCTCCAGGTATCTGCTTTGACACAGACTGTGGCATCTTCTTATTCTTTCCTGAGAATTTATTTTTGTATAAAAGGTCTGCCTTGGCCAGATGGCCTAAGATATGTGGTCTTGTGCATGCTTTGTGGTGCTGCAGGATACTTATGAAGAGTTAGCGATGGCAGTGGTCTCACGCCGTAGTGGACTCAACCAGAACCTGGCCCTGAAAGGACAGTATGAACGTGCACTTCAAGATCTGGCTGACCTGGTGGACACCGCTCAGGACAAGATATCTACTGACCAGAAAATAATTGCAGCCTCCATAGAAGAAGTGCAGAACCTCCTGGACAAGCACAAAGTAGATCTTTCTTTATACTCAGTGTTACTAATTTTAAGTTGCATTTTCATAATGCTATTAGCCCTAACAGGTTCTGTGTTTGTTTTTATAGGAGTTCTTCCAAGGGTTGGAGTCCCACATGATCCTGACAGAGACATTCTTCAGAAAGATTAGTAGCTTTGTGTTAGACCATGAGAAAAAGGCCCTGGAAGATACTCTAGCTAGTGCCCAGGTCCTGCTAAAACAAGCCCACAAAAGAGGGGTGAGACTAGAGTATGTCCTAGAGGTAAGACTTCATTATGAGTCGCAGTATAGATGAGGGTGATCAAAATGCAAAGAGTTATAGTGGACTTCCAACAGAAGATCAAAACCAATTATCTCAGACCAATTCCATTATAGTTGGTGATTGATGTAAAAGCAGAATGATACAAAAAAGAGTTTTACCTTTTAGATATAGGAAAAACATCTAGTTTACAATGAGAACTTTCTATACACATGTGTATGTTTGTTTGGATTTTCCTTCTTTAGGCATGGAACCACCTAGAGAAAGATTACCAGAACCTTCACCAACAGCTCGAGGGTGTGGAGTCCAGTATTCCCTCTGTAGGCCTGGCAGAGGAGACAGAAGAGAAACTCAAACAAAGGATTGAGCTCTATCAGGTACATAACAGTGTACATAACCTTAAAATCGGTTTCATTATTGCTGCTGGCCTTCTCATTCATTTGCCACTCTTCTGGAGCAGCATCTAAAAACAAGCTTGACGGAACACCAGCACAAGCTGTGCCAGGTTCTAGAGGATGGAAAGCGCCTTCTACTGACTGTGTGCTGCTCGAACCTCGAGACCAAGCTTACTCAGCTTGGGGAGCACTGGCTTAGCCACACCACGAGAGTCAACAGGGAGCTGCACCACCTTGACTCCATTCTCAAGCACTGGACCAGGTTGGTGTTTTTTGATCATTGAAGATTGATTTTTGGAACTTAAAATTGGGCACCAATACCTTTATTGATAATCTCTGTGATTCCTGGAGTAGCTTTATTGCTTTGTTAAAGTTATACATAAGGGTCTGCTACTGGCTGTCACAGTTGTGGATATACCTGTTTGTCTTTGGACTTGCAGGTACCAGTGTGAGTCATCTGAATTGAATCAGTGGCTGCAGTTTGCTTTAGAACGTCTGGAGTTCTGGGCTTTTCAGTCAACCAGTGTCCCCCAGGAGCTGGAAGATATCCGTGACCACCTATCTGCATTCTTGGTGGGTCACACTGTCCTCCTAATGGTGTATTCTTGTGTTTCTTTTTCAAGGATGGTAAATGTCATGCTAAATGTCAATGTTCTTTCAACTCAGGAGTTTTCGAAGGAGGTGGAGGCCAAGTCTGCTCTTAAGGCTTCTGTGCTGAATGAGGGAAATCAGCTGTTGCGGCTGAAGAAGGTGGACACGGCAGGGTTGCGGTCTGCGCTGGCCCAGGTTGAAACGCAGTGGTCTGAGCTACTGACGCGCATCCCTGTGGTGCAGGAGAAGCTCCACCAGGTACGGCTAATGAAAACACTATCTACAACAATGGAAATAAGAACAGATGCACAAGCATTTTGAGGCTTCTAGCAGATGTGTTCTTCTATCTGCTATTCCATACCTGATTCCAACTATAATACACTATTATTATTATAATACACCGATTCCTCTTGCTATTAGTAGTGGAGTTATGCATTTTCATATTTTGAAATGAGTGTTTGGGTGCATTTTACTGCCACCCCCCCCAAACAGAATAGGAGTGCATTTCTGTCTTAATTCGTTTTATTTGGTTTCATGATGGTTACAGGTCATGTTTGGTGTTCCTGAGTGTTGGCGCTCATTGTCAAGATGGTGAATACGTATTTATGGGATAAACTGGTCCACACTCCCTGGGGAGAGTTTTTTTAATTTTTCATTATTTTCAGTTATTTTTCTTTTTAATGTTCCATGAAGTTATTAATAGTACAACTTAAAAAGTGTTTATTTATTTATTATAGCTATATCTGATGTATCTGCCATATTGGTTACAGTGGTGCTATTATATCATTACATTTAACACACACCCATGACTTGCAACCACAGGAGCATCACATGGTGATGGCCCATCATAGAACGTAGTGACTATGTCATACATGAACCCAATAAAATTAATTTTACCAAATTTGCATCCAGACTGAATAATCCAGCATTGCTGTACAAGGCTGTCTCTGCTTGAGTGTAAAGTCAAAGTATCAAACTAAATGTGAGGAAACTTACTTTCCCAGTTGCAAATGGAGAAGCTGGCGTCTCGACATGCCATCATGGAGCTGATGGGATGGATCTCTTTGATGGAGAACGTGATTCGCGAGGATGAGGAGAAGATAGCCGGAATTGCCGGCTCTGAGGC
The DNA here is from genome assembly GCA_900497675.1 of Arapaima gigas. Classification (NCBI taxonomy): domain Eukaryota; kingdom Metazoa; phylum Chordata; class Actinopteri; order Osteoglossiformes; family Osteoglossidae; genus Arapaima; species Arapaima gigas. Next base: position 436,805 of record UFQX01000367.1, on the reverse strand, counting down.
CGTCCAGCAGTATCTGCAGAAGTACATGGTATGAGAGGCTGTAACATTCAGGCTGAGTAAAACAAAAGGCAGATGGAATAAAAGAGTGATACCTACAATAATAATGACCAGAAATGCATTATTGATCACTGAGGACTGTTTGATTTTTTTCTCAATTCAGTGCATCAAGATTGATGTGAACTGCAAGCAGTTGACAGTGGACTTTGTGAACCAGTCAGCTTTGCACATCAGCAGTCAAGATTCAGAAAACAGGCACAGCGACAGGACTGACTTTGCTGAAAGACTCGGGTCCATGAATCAACGTTGGCAGATTTTGAAAGGCCTCATTAATGAAAAGGTTTCATGCTAGCAGAATTGAGACATAAAAAAATGGAAGCCATATTATATGGGCTTTCCAAACATCACTAGTGTACATCATTATGTCTTTGTGTTTTGTTTACCAGGTTGATATGTTAGAGGGACTGCGCATGTCCTGGATGGAGTATGAGAGCAACATTGAGAATCTCAAAGCTTGGTTCACAGCTCAAGAAGAACGGCTAAAGAAGAAGCAGAGGATTGAAGATCTGCCCTCAGTCCAAAATGCTCTAAAAGACCTACAGGTATGGGTACTCAATATGCCTTTCGAATGATCTGCAGTTCCTCTGATTCATTATTATTATATCACCAGAATAAACCTTCATAGTTCAATCTTGAGTCAAAAACCAATTTAAAAAAGTACTAAGGTTGCAGTGCTGTTCTGCTTTTTCTTTTAGGAATTGGAAACAATGGTGAAAGAAAAAGAGAAGGACTTAGAGAGGATAGAGGAGAAGGGTTGTGCACTCATACATAAAAAGACAGAGGAGGTGTGCACTGTTGTCATGGACACCCTCCAGGATCTTAATCACAGCTGGGCCAACCTGGACCACTTGGTGGGTTTTCCTTTTTTGGGCAAACTTTTCAAGAATTCTGACTTTCATGTTTCTTGATTATTTGTACGTGTTTCCCAGATTGGACAACTGAAACTCAGTTTGAAGTCAGTCATGGATCAGTGGAATTTGTACAAAAGTGCTTCAGAGGAGATCAATGGCTACCTAATGGAAGGGAAGTACTCAGTGTCTCGGTTTCGCCTTCTAACTGGTTCACTGGAAGCTGTCACCATCCAAGCTGAGAATCTGCAGGTACTTTTCCTTTGATACATCACTCAAGAATTGATGTCTCCTTGTGGTGAAAACTTGATAGGTGCGACTATTGCTTTTATTGCCCATTGTGTTGTTTTTATGATTCTGAGTTTGTGATTAACCACTGTACTGCACACTGTTTGTATTTCAGAACCTACTAGAAGAGCTGCAGAAGCAGGAGAGTAGCTTGAGGAAATTTGGCTCAATGACACATCAGCTGCTGAAAGAGTGCCACCAATCGGTGACAAACATGCTCAACAATGCACTCAAAGATGTCAACACGAGGTGAGCACATATCTAAGGTGATTTCAATGTTTAGAACTAGAGCACTGGCTGTTGACATCTTATTGAACAAAACCAGAACCATTATAAGGTCGAGTCCAAGTCAGTCACAACCAATTATGATCAACCATCGATCAGTGTCACCTTTACTAGTATTAAAATATGTCAAGCTTTGCAGTGAAATGAACATCAAACATCAACAACTTGAGTTTCTGATTATATCTTTTAACTCATGTACCTTCTTTTGTCTCAATCCAGGTGGAATGAGCTACAAGAAGAAATCACAGAGCAGTTAAATGTTAGTAAAGCACTGTTGTTGTTATGGCAACGTTACAAAGAGCTATATGACCAATGCGCCAGCAGTGTCCAGCAACAAGAAGAATCTGCTGACCAGCTGCTCAAGGCTGCTACCAGGAAGGACATAACAGATGAGGAGGTGTCAGCCTGGATCCACGACTGTAATGTGAGTAGAACAACCCACTGTTTTGGGAGTTACCATGAATGTAGGGCTGTACAACCTGTTGAAATGACGCATCAATTTTTGTTCTAGTTAGTCAGCAAACCTTCGAGTTTAACTCACTGTCTTGACAGAGCAAAAAATCCTGGTAGAATTAACCACGTTGGGCTATTTCAGAGTCCCATTAATTTTAAAAAGTGTTTAACATGTTTCACATGTATTTATTTCAGCCAAGATATTTGATTACTAAAGCCTGCCTGCTAATTCAACAGCAGTTACCACTATGTTCAGGGAAGAAAGCTGGTGGTATTTCCATCAAGGGGGATGTCTGCTGCATGGTTGCACGAGAGCCCTACCCTTTGCTCATGCTCTATAATTTCTTTCTTTGCTCTGTGCCAGGAGCTGCTGCAGCTGCAGAAGTCTGTGCAGGGCTTCTTGCAGGTGTTACATGAACTGGGGGAGCAGCTGAAGCAGCAAGTAGATGCCTCCGCCACAGCAACTATCCAGTCCGACCGCCTCTCCCTCTCGCAGCGCTTGGCGACAGTGGAGCAGACCCTGGGCAGGCAGCAGGCTGTGCTGAAGGTATGCAGCACCCAACGTGCCATCCAGAAATGCATGTATGGAGTATGGAGTTCTGCATTCACTGGCTTGCATTTTTCTACATCAGGCTGGGGTTCAGGATTATGAAAGTTTCAGTCAACAGTTAGACTCCCTGGACCACTGGATCACTGAAGCAGAGACTGTTCTAAAGGAGCCAGACCCAAATTGCTCTTCTGACCTCCCCCTCATCCAGGATCGCATGAAGGAGCTGAAGGTAAAGAAACGCTCACGATTATGATGCAATCTCGGGCTGCCCATTCTGAGTAATTCTGGTTGTCCTATGCCATCACCCAGGAACAGATGTTGAAGTTCAGCAGCATGGCCCCAGACCTGGAGCGGCTCAATGAGTTGGGCTATAGATTGCCCCTCAATGACAAGGAGATCAAACGCATGCAGTGCCTCAACCGGAGCTGGTCCATCACCTCTGTCCAGACCACCGAGAGATTCAGGTAGTACACATCTTCTACCTTCTACCTAAGATATCGCTTCTTCCATAGTCCCAAAACTCTTGTTTTAGAAGATGTACAAGTCGTACTCACTCTAAGACTCTCCACAGCAAACTACAGGCTTTCCTGCTGCAGCAGCAGACCTTTCTGGAGAAATGTGAGACATGGATGGAGTTCCTTGTCCAAACAGAGGAAAAACTGGCTGTTGAAATTTCCGGCAACTATCAGAGCTTGATGGAGCAGCAGAAGGCCCACGAGGTGAAAAGTTGTCATGTGAAAAAAGCAACCCACTGCAGAACTCAAGCCGTGTGCTTCAAACGTATCTTCAGAATTTGAATACAGGTCCTCATAGGTTGATCTGCACAGCCTTCACATCCATCTGCCTCTGTGTCCCACTCAGCTTTTCCAGGCAGAGATGTTCAGCCGTCAACAGGTCCTCCACTCCATCATCAATGACGGGCAGCAGCTCATGGAAAAGGGACAGGTGGACGACAGGTGATTTTAAGTGACCTGTGTACATGCTCTTCACACTTGGTCACGTGACATTAGGGAAGTGTCCTGGTGCTTTAAGACTGATCCTGATCCACTTTAAGGTTGTACACATTCCTCAGCATCCAACGTGGAAACTGTTCTCTGCTCAGACTGAGGGTAATTGATTTAACGGACTGAATTGACTTAAGGTTTTAGGTTTTAATTTGATTTGTTTTGCCCACAACCATACATTTATATGGTACTTTAGGGCCTGAGAATATTTGAGAACAATACCCCTTAACTGTACAGTGGATACAACATACTACTGCATATACACTGACTATACACTCGCACAAGTTATGAATTTTCAGACAAGATTTTTCTTAAAATCCAATATTTCAAATTTGTTCATACAATTTAACTGCATGAACTTCAGTTATTTGTTTTTCTTTCTAACATTGTTGACTGTTTTGAAATGAGCGCCACCTGTGTTTACTTGCCGAGCCAGTAGATGGCAGTAAAACATACCCACCATTATAACTCCTCTGTACTCTCCCTGCTCTGTGCTCCACCAGGGATGAGTTCAACCTGAAACTGTCCTTACTAAGCAATCAGTGGCAAGGCGTGGTCCGCCGGGCCCAGCAGCGACGGGGCATCATTGACAGCCTGATCCGCCAGTGGCAGAGCTACCGGGAGATGGTGGAGAAGCTGCGCAAATGGCTGCTGGAAGTCTCACAGCAGACGGAAGTGCCCTGCAAGGGCTCACCGGTGTCTCTGCAGCAGGCCCGAACCATCTTGGATGAGATACAGGTCTGTGGGAATCCATGTGGCCCTGGGGGCACAATTTAATGTTTCTGATATTTAAAATGTGCTTGTGCTTTAGGTTTAACACTTTTGCTACACTCAGATCTCTAAGTAACAATATACATGTAACACAATTATGTAGAAAAGCATACATACCACAAAACAAGAGTGAAATAACAGAGAAAAAGTGTTAAGAACCAGTGTTTGTGTCTATGCTGCTGCAGCTGAAGGAGAAGATCCTGCAGAGGCAGCAGGGCAGCTACATCCTGACAGTGGAGGCGGGACGCCAGCTGCTCTTGTCGGCCGACAGAGGAGCAGAGGCGGCACTGCAGGCCGAGCTACTGGGCATCCAGGAGCGCTGGAGAAGCGTCACCCTCCGTCTGGATGAGCAAAAAAAGGAGCTCATGGCCCTGCTGGAGGTACTCCTGAGCAGCACTTTGCACTCCCGTCCTCAAGAAGCCCAAATGGCAGAACTGCACATTACCTACTGTACTAAACACAGTAACTAAATGTCTGATTCTGAAATATCACTTATGAAAGTTAAAGTGCTTTCAGAAGCTGTCTCGATAATTAATATACAGTACAGTCATACCTTGGTTTACATCGTCCCTATTTACACCCTCCCAATATAATCCCATTTCTATTTTATACTAAAAATTCATTTTAAGTTCTGTCCTTCCCATAGAAAATTTTTAGCCTAAGTATGTGCAAAAAAATCCCCATTCACTTTCGGAATACTTGATACACCGCTTTCCAGCTGGGCCGTGTCATTAAAAACTCTCCATCCACGCTGCAAAACCTGTCATAACATCCACACTGTGAATGGAGAAATTTTGAATCTCTCACCGAGCAGGAGGGGGAATCTGCTGCGGCTTTGCGTCCAGCCAGCTGTGCCATGCAGTTCAATTGCCGGGTTTTGTTCTCCGTCATTCAATGACAACCAGTATCATTTCCTGCACCCTCCTCCACTTTCTCCTACTGCATGGATGAAATTTTTTCTTCATGTGGTGAATAGAAACACTGTCACAATTCATTACAGTGAATCTCATTTGTTTAAATTTTAATTCTTGTTTGACTTTTTTTTTTTTTTTTTTTTTTTTACAAATGTCATTGCTAAATGTCCGTTACGATACAAAGAGAATAGAGAGACAGTGAGAGATGATGGTTTGTTAGCTATATAGGCATTTTACAATTGGTTTTGTGATATTTGGGGGATTAGAAAGGATTATAATTTTTCCCCTTAAAGTAGTTATTTATTTATAAATTATGTCTTATTATGTCTTCCTGCTCTAGTCCAGTTTTCAGGAATGCATTAAGAATTTAAACTGACGTATGACTGTACATTAGACCAGAGGCAAAGAAAAAGCCTTGCGGTAAAATGAAATTTGTTTTTCCTGTACAGCTGTTCAAATGCAGTAAATTTCAGCAATGAGTACAAGGCATGTGGGAGGCTATCTTTGCCGACGTAGCATCTCATTTGCAGGACTGGGACACCTGCGACAGGGGCATTGGTGGGTCTCTGGAGAAACTCCGAGCCTTCAAGCGTAAGCTTGCCAAGCCCATTCCCGACCAACATGAGGAACTGCACTCAGAGCAGATCCGCTGCAAGGTAAACACGCTCGATCGCTACAGCTGAGCACAATGACAGTGTATGATTGTTTTATTGCCTTCGTGAACTTTTTTGATATTAGAAAAACATCAATAATGTTCAATACGGCAGCTTACATCTTCTAACGGTGTAAGTACTGTGGCTAAGTATTCTAACAATTCTGCATTGACATTTATAGTTTATATGTTCACCTCTTTGTTTTCATATTATATCTTACTTAATACTTTTTTAAAATCAAAACATGTTGTTCAAATCCATCTTTCACATCTTGCAAGAGGCTGCAGTGCTGTGGAGAGGCGGCCCCCAGGAGTTGTCAGCATAAGAACGTGAGGCCTATAGTCTGTGCTGCCTGTTAACATGCCTGATGCTGCATATGCAGGAGCTGGAGAACTCTCTGGATGAATGGAAGGATGACATGGGCCATCTGAACCTGCTGAAGGAGTCCCTGTCCAGCAACATCAACGCCGAGGATCTGTGTGTGCTGCAGGAGCGTCTGGAGCTGCTACAGCGGCAGTGGGAGGAGCTCAGTTACCAGGTGAGACCCACCTGTGCCGCACCAGGGGATTATCCCTGGATTTGTTTCAGGTTCTGTGCCGGTGCATTTACAAGAAGACATTTTGAACCCACTTCTTTACTGAACCTGCCAGCATTACACCATCTACCATGATCCTCTTCATATTTCCTGTAAGATCATTAATTCTATACCCAGCTACTCAACCACTGTGTACCAGCAAAACTGTTAATGTCAGACAGACAATGCTTATTGTATGTCTGTATCTGTCTATGTTGTCAAATGCAGTTTTGTAGTCTAAGTGTAATTATGATACAGTACTGGGCAAAAGTGTTAGGTGTGCAACTTCAATGTCTGTTGAGAAGAACAGGTAGATTCTTATCTACCATCAGGGGGGTTTCTGGCTGGTCCCAAATTCATTCTGCAGCCTGAGAATGACCTCAAACACCCAATCTCAGTCATACACAACTATCTTGAGCAAAAAGAAGGAATCCTGCAACAGATGGTATGGTCCCCACAGAGCCCTGATCTCAACATGATCGAGTCAGTCTGGGAGGACATGCAGAGACAGTCAAAGTCTGCAGAAGAACTGTGGCCAGTTCCTCAAAATGTTTGGAAGAACCTGCCAACCTCTACCTTAAACTGCATGCAGGTTTGCATAAGAGAATGGATGCTGTTTTAAAGGCAAAGGGTGGTCCCACCAAATATTGATGTGATTGAGGGTTTTTTTGTCTACTGCACTTTTTAGAAGTGCCTAAGACTTTTGCACAGTACTGTATGGATACATGTTTAGTGGCAAACCCAAGTGCAGAGTTTATTATACAGTGACAAAGGTACAATCTTTGCAGAGAGATGAATCTTCAAACAACCACAGAAACACAGTGCGCAGAAGGAGGACTAGGATTGACAAAAGAAACATGAAGTCAGCCACAAGAGGGAGAGGGCTTTCAGGAACTTTGTTAGGGAACAGACCCCTCAAGGATGGCAGTGCTGACTGGTTGGGACCAAGCGTGCTAGGGACTGTGTAGGTGTATTATTAGTCCGCTGAGCTGCCTTTTTTCTGCAGAGCAGAAGAACGTCTGAGTAATTTTTGCTCTAAGACAGTTTTGGTCCAGGTAGGCCACAAAAACATCCCGCTTACAACATCGGTTTGGGAGACTGAAGGCCTTTGAAAAAACTTTAGACCTTGAACTTGAGTTTTATGTCCAGATTCATTTAGCTCTTGATACACAGAACAAGTCATCTATGTTCAAAGACTTCACAGTGATGGCTAATGCAATACACACACACCGTGTAGAACAGTGAACATCTCACTGACCAACAGAAGGGGAACAACAACAAGAAATGAACAATGAATTAAACAAAAAACAGAACAATAAACACTAAGTTTTTGCGTGTTGTAAGGCTGTCTGGGAGGGGTGTTGCAGAACTGTGTCCCTTTGGGACATTGCAGTATCATGTGATCAGGAAGGTCACAAAAATTCAATGTAAAAGACATGACTAAGAGTCAAAGGTTTGGTGGATATGTGCTGGAGCGTTGCTGTCCCTTCATCTCTGTGGTGTTCATATGTGACTCATTAGTTATGTCCTGTATGTAGTTGTCCCAGCGCAGGCAGCAGGTCAGCGAGAAGCTCAATGAGTGGGCAGTGTTCTGCGAGAAGCACAGGGAGCTCAGCGACTGGCTCACCCAGATGGAGAGCAAGGTCTCCCAGGCTGGGGACATCAGCATCGAGGAGATGATCGAGAAGCTTCGAAAGGTGAATTAAACATGACAATTCAAAGGGCTGCGCTCCATGTTAACTCACCCTGTTTACATAGTGCATTACACTCAAATGTGTTTGTGGTCAACCTCTTTATGTTGTAACATTCTGCATTTGCCTGTTCACCCCTTCATTCCCCTGGCAGGACTACCAGGAGGAGATTGCTGCAGCTGAGGAGAGCAAGCAGCAGCTGCAGCAGTTGGGTGAGCGCCTGGTACAGCTCAGCCCCGAGAGCAAGGCCTCTGAGATTGAGGCCAAACTGGGCCGGATCCGCGAACGCTGGCAGCACCTGCTGGACCTTGTTGGGACACGGTGAGAAACAGGGCGTCATATCCCTGGATCTTCACCATGTGCCCATCAGCCTCTTCCATTTTATACCATTGAGTTCACCCTTCTTCCGCATGGAAAATGGAGAGATGTAGCGAAGACACTGTGTCCCATAATTCCCTGCGACAGGTTGAAGAAGCTGCGGGAGACGCTGACTGCTGTACAACAGCTGGACAAGAACATGAGCGGCCTCCGGTCCTGGTTAGCGCACATAGAGACAGAACTGTCCCGACCCATCATTTACGACTCCTGCACATCCTCTGAGATCCAGAGGAAGCTTGAAAATCAACAGGTAGATGGGGGGGGGGTCTTCTTATTCTTTTGAATAATCCTAACTCAGAAAAGAAAACCTTCTTATACTCTGGAAATAATCTTGTGGAAAATCTTCATGTTGTCTTCCATACTTCAGCTCATAAACACTTAGCATGTAAAAGATCCGGGTGTGTTTATCCCCTTAGGCCACTGTGGACAAACTAAATGGAAGCCACCTCAACTGTCAGACAAACAAGCAAACAAACAACACTGTGATCCATAACTCCATTTCGAAACATATCTGCAAAAATGGTATTAAAGGAATAATTTAAATAAAGTTTAATGCCTCTCACACCTCTGTGTCGGTCAGGACCTCCAGCGAGACATCGAGAAACACAGCACAGGTGTGGCCTCGGTGCTTAACCTGTGTGAGGTGCTCTTGCATGACTGCGACGCCTGCGCCACGGACACTGAGTGCGAGTCCATCCAGCAAGCTATGCGCAGCCTGGACCGCCGCTGGAGGAGCATCTGTGCCGTCTCTATGGAGAGGAGGCTAAAGTACGGGCCGGCCCCTTGTGGAGTGGTGCCCTTTGTTAATGGTCTGCTGCCTGCTCTCAACTTCCCCCCTCAGTCTTCAATACAGGCCCTGAAGAGGGTCAAAGTGTGCCGTCGTCTCTTATATCAGACCAGATTAGAACTTTAATGTAGTAATTGTTTTCATTTAGTAGCTCTCTCATAGTACACACACCACAACCCAGGAGGAGCAGTGGAAGAGCATATGGTGCTTGTGAGGTTTTAAACAGAACAGAATGGAACCTGGAAGCTGAAACTTTATACAGTTGGCAGGAAGTGCTGTAGGGACTGGGTGGCATGATGGTCACCAGGCTTTGACCTTAAACATTTCAGGTTCAAATCCTACCTCCAAGGTAACTACACTGAAATTGCTCTGCTAAAGATGGCCTCGGTGAGTAGGTAGCTTAGCACAGTAAGCTGTTTTTGAGAAAAGCATAGGCCAAATCGCTAAATGCAGGACGAGGGCAAAAAAGTTGCAGCGTTTAGCTGTTGTGGCCATGTAGCCTTATCTCCAGTTCCAGAGAAATGAAATAATTCTCCAGACTTGGTTAGACTTATGCTGCAGGTTTAGTATAAACCTTTCTAGTGGAAAGAGAACAGATACTTGAGTGTGACAGTTGAGTGTATTTGTGGCAGGAGCTTCTAGTGTGGAGAACAGCAATGAAGTACATTCTGTCAGCAAACGTATGAACAGCGTACGCTTTTTAACTTAGAAGCAGGATTTAGTTTGTGGTTTAGGATAGGAACAAATAACAAAATCTTTGGAAGAGTTGAATGAATGGTGAAAGTTTGCAGTAATTTTGTACCTTTTCACCATCTCAGAACATATGTGTCAAGGTGCTTGGTGTTAACCAGTCTGTTAATGCACATCTTCAAAAGTCTAAGCTGAACTTTTTTTGTCCACATTATCAATGAAGCCTTTTCTTGTATAGTTCTTGTCATCTATGTTCTACTTTTCTATGCCTTCATGTACCATTACCTGCCATCGCCACAGAATCGAGGAGACAGGGAAGCTTTGGCAGAAGTTCCAGGATGACTTCACGTGCTTCGAGGACTGGCTGGCTAGCGCAGAGGGGACAGCTGCCCTGCCCAACTCTTCTGGGGTGCTCTACACTGTGGTCAAGGAGGAGCTGAAGAAGTTTGAGGTTAATAAAACACTCCTGCAGCACTTCCTCCATGTGCTACAGACAAAAATTCCTCCGCCGTCTAGTTTAAAGAAAAGACCTAAAGGCTGTGGAGGAAATGACAATGGTGTGGCTCATCTGCACTATGAACATGTCGATTTTAATTGAACAAGTCCCTAAGGTTGTACCTTTTTATGGCGAAACTAAAACTGCCTCTGATATGACTGCCCCAGAATATATAAAACCAGCTCCAAAGCTCATTTATCAGCACTGAATAAAATGGTGTAATCTTGGTGGTTCAGCCCTTTTACTAGCAGAACAGTTCATCTCTAGTTCCACTCATTGCCAACACCTTAAATCAGCACTGAAGCTCAAACTCTTGTCATCTTAATGGATTTTATATTAATCTTGCGATTAGTCCACATGCCGTAAAGGAGCATTTTACACATGTGATGTTATTGCCTGTGTGTTGTAGGCCTTCCAGCACCACATCCATGAGAACCTCACTCAACTCGAGGTCATCAACAAGCAGTACCGGCGGCTGGCACGCGAGAACCGCACCGACTCATCCGGCTGCCTCCGCGAGATGGTGCATGATGGGAACCAGCGCTGGGATTGCCTGCAGAGGAGGGTGGCCTCTATTCTGCGAAGGCTCAAGGTAGGCAGATAGAAGAAACTGCACGCAGAATGAAGGCATCCTGAGTATCTTCAGGACTCACTGAAGCCTTCCTGTCTCTCGTAGCATTTCATCAACCAGAGAGAAGAGTTTGAGACAGCCAGGGACAACCTCTTGGTATGGCTCACCGAGATGGACCTCCAGCTCACCAACATCGAGCACTTCTCGGACTGCGACGTCCAAGCCAAACTGAAGCAGATCAAGGTTGGATTTCGTGCCAGATGCCTGCTGTTGTGTTGTCACGTGCAGATTGACCCCCACTGACCGCTTTTGGCATCACCCCACCCCCCTTGTTGGAGTAGGCATTCCAGCAGGAGATCGCCCTGAACACGGGCAAGATGGAGAACATTTTCCGCCAGGGGGAGGCACTGATTGAGAAGAGTGAACCCCTGGATGCCACAGTGATCGAGGAGGAAGTGGAGGAGCTGCAGAAGTACTGCCAGGAGGTTTTCGGACGAGTGGAATGTTACTACCGGAAGCTCATTCGCCTGCCGGTACATGTGTCACCTGTCTGTCCAGTGTTAGCAGACACATGCATGCGCATGCGCGCACCCACACACACACACACACACACACACACACACACACACACACACACACACACACCTGCACTGCTCACCTTCATCACATCCAAGTCAATAAAACATTGAAAAAGATCTTACTTGCTAATTCCCCGTGATGTCATTTGCAGTACCCTCAACCAAGGTACTTTGTCTGAATTACTACAGTAAGAACACTGCTGTAAAAATAGGTAAATCTTCATCATGTTGCCTTTCTCAAAGGCATCAGCTGAATATTAGATTACTGAAAATACAAATAGCCAAACATACACCTAATATTTACCTGACACTTTTCTCTAAAGCCGCTTACTATAAGCTACTACAGAGATTTACCCAGGGTGGCTGGGTAATTTTTACTGGAACAATTTTTAGGTCAAGTGTGTTGCTCACGGTTTCTATGGCGGCATTTTGAGTTGCTGTTAAACTAACTGTCGTCTGACTGTTATATTTCAGAAAGTTCCTGAAAGTTCTCATATACTTTTGCAACTATCTCATGCTCAGCTGACCGATGAGGAACACGATGTCTTTGACCGGGAGTTTGACCTAGAGGATGCAGCTGATCTTTCCAGCCCAACCTGGAATGACAGTCTACTGTCGCCCCTGCCGTCCTCGGGGCGCTTGTCCTCTATGATGGCGCTTCTGCGGGCCGAGCGCTCAGGACAGGACACCCCGGCCAGCGTGGATTCCATCCCCCTCGAGTGGGACCACGACTACGACCTAAGCCGCAGCCTGGAGACAATGACACGGGCTCTGGCAACTGAGCCGGGGCCCCAGCTGCAGGATGAAGATGAGGATGTCCTCCTTGGCGGTGCCTCAGCAATCTCGAGTCAGTGCCCTCCTGCTAACTCCACATATTTTGTGTGGTCCTGCCCCTTAACCACAGCCTAAACTTATTAGACCACAATGAGACCCGTAAAGAACTGTAATCTCTGCTCAGGTGAGCCAGGCTCCCTGGAGACACACATCTGGAGGCTGGGGAAGGCCCTGGACACTAGCCGCTTCCACCTGCAGCAGACGGAGAACATCATTCGCAGCCGCACGCCCACTGGACCCGAGCTGGAGTCCACCTACATGGGCTACGTGAGTGTGGGATTGGGGAGGAAGAAGGATGTGAGTGCTGGAGGTCCGTGACCTGTGTGGGAACAATGGGTGTAATCATCCAGGATGTAACGTGTCAGTTAAATGCAGGCTTCTAGTGAGAAGGTTGTTGGTTTAAAATGTCACTCCTGTCTAGTTCTGTAGTACATGGTAATGATACCAAGTGGAATAAATGGATCGAATCCACTGATGAGTCTCAGATGATGAATTAATAGAAATAACAATGACTGTCGCAGATGAAGCTGCTGGGGGAGTGTCGCAGCAGCATTGAGACAGTGAGGAGGGTGGGGTTTGAACTGAAGGAGGAGGAGGACGAACTATCGGGACTTGCCGACCCCATCAGCGCAGAGACACAGACCTCAGGTGAGCTGCCCGTGCTTACAAGACCGGTTAATTTACTAAACAGAAGCCACCTCAGTTGGATTTGTCTGTTTGTCATAAAGTCGTATGAAAAACGACGCTCACCTAAAACGCGACGCTCTCTTTGCGTGACCGGTTGTGTTTGGGCTCGCTTGCCGCAGGCGTGATCGAGCGCTGGGAGCTGATCCAAGCCCAGGCACTCAACAAGGAGCTCCGCATGAAGCAGAACATGCAGCAGTGGCAGCAGTTCAAGTCGGACCTCGGCAACGTGTGGGCGTGGCTCTGCCGGGCGGGGGAGGAGCTCGAGGGGCTGCGGCGGCTCGACGTCGGCACTGACATCCAAACCATTGAGCAGCGAATCAAGAAGTTCAAGGTCCACATTCCTCATTCGTGCTTCATAAAGGGTCAAAAACAATAACTGATCAAAGATGTACTTTTATATAGTAACATCTATAGCCACTAGGCAGCAGGTGGTGTACTAGTCTGAGGTGCCACCTTCTAAAATGAAGGTTGTTGATTGGAATCCCACTCCTACTTTAGTGCACTTCATTAAAGCACTTACTCTGAATTCATAGAGTAAAGATGCAATAAAGTACAAACCAGCGAAATTTTGTAAACTGAACACCTTGGACAGCTTAAGGTATCAGCTACATAAATAATAATTAGAGATAGTAATGGTAATGATAGGAGTAATAAACAGTAATAATAGAGATTGGTAATAGCTAAATAAAGGCTAATAATAATTTTATGCTGCTAACAATTTGAATAAAATTAAATGGTCTTTGGTCCAAAATTAGTGGTTTATAGCAAAGAATGGAGAAAATGGAATGTAGCGATTTTCATCATTTCGCAAATTTAATTGACGTGTTTTCAGCCAGATGCCTTCATCATTCGAATATTGTGCAAATTGAAATAATTTACTAGGTGTGAGGATGCTGTGTGCCGTTTTCCAGTCTACATAACTGCATGATTCTACATGGGAAGCAACTATCTTATTTCACTGTGAAACTCAGCTGACCGATGAGGAGCACGATGTCTTTGCCCAAGAGTTTGACCTGGAGAACAGAAGCTCAATCCTTAGTATTGTCCGTTGAGTAGAGCGTGTCTGTTGGACATCAACACGGTGACGTTTTTTAATTTACCGATGGCTTGTGTGGAATGGGTCGCTGTCAGGTGGCATGTGGTCTCCACAGAACTGAAGTCCGCATCACTGCTCGGCACCAGCTCACCAGCTGTCATCCTCATCCTCCCTTACAGGAGCTGCACAAGGCACTGGACCAGCGCAAGGCCATTATTCTGTCCATCAACCTGTGCAGTGCTGAGTTCCTGCGGTCAGAGGGCAGCGAGGCTCAGGAGCTGCAAGTGCAGCTCAAGGAGATGAACAACTGCTGGGACCGGCTGGGCACCTCCCTGGAGGAGTGGCGTGGACTGTTGCAGGAGGCCCTCATGCAGTGCCAGGTAGGTCCTGGGTGCAAGCCCACCAAGTGCCCATCATGGGCCACATACCTGCTCTCACCTGCTTCTCACACTTCCATGGACCTCACGCAATAATAGCAACAGCAGGAGAGGAGCTTCAGAAACCTTTTAAGAACATAAACACAAATACGTTTGCAAATTTAACCAAAACTTGAAATGATTAGTATTCCAAGAAGCTGCTTGGGCTTCCTCTGAGTGAACCTCCTGTTGAGGGCTGTTTAACTTTGTTTCTGTTCTTCAGGACTTCCACGAGATGAGTCATGGCCTGCTCCTTTGGCTGGAGAACATTGACCGCAGGAGGAACGAGATCCTCCCCATCGATCTCAACCTAGAAAGCGAAGTGCTCCATGACCATCACAAAACGCTCACGGTACGGGGGGGGGGGTTCCTGTCCTCATAGGGGACATGTATCCGGGAGACACTCTAGGAAGAGATGCTGTTGAAAAAGGCTTGAGAACAACATGTAAACACAATATGATGTCTGTGTACTGAACTATTTACATTTATTTACCCATTTATGCAGAGGGGTCATTTTTACTGTGTCAGTTCAGGATAAGCGTGGTACTTTACCGCAGCAGGAGGTGAAGTCGAATCTCTGATTTCACCACGGAAGACCTAACCACTGACCACCAGCAGATGTTCCTTTGTCTGATTCTGCACGTCCTGCATTTCTGGCTAAAATTGCAGCAAATGCGGCACGAGTTGCTCGACTCCCAGCGCAAAGTGTCCTTGCTGCAGGACATGTCCAGCCAGCTGCTGGTCCAGTCCGAGGGCAGCGACTGCCTGGAGGCCAAAGAGAAGGTGCATGTCATCGGCAACCGGCTCAAGCTGCTCCTGAAGGAGGTGACCCGGGACATTCGAGGCCTGGAGAAGGCGCTGGACATTGGCAGCAGCCAGCAGGTAGGCCTGTCTCTCAGAAAGTTTTAATAATGTTTCAAGTGACGTTACAAAGGCATCGCAGGTACATTTTTATTTGCAGAAAACCGTTTTTGTTTTTCAGTATCATAATGTGTAAGATTTTGTTGTGAACCCAACTGGAACCAGAAGTTTGTTCCTACTTCATTCTATTTGTAGCCAATAAAGTTAAATAATATAGGCATCGCTCAGTTTTTTTTTCCAGGTAAAAACCTTGGATATAGTATATTGTTTGTTTAATGTTTTATAAAACATTTGATATTTTATTAAACACTGAAATGAAAAAAGACTGGAAATTAAATTGTTGTTCACATAATTCCTGTTCCTTGCTGATTGTGGACGATTTGTCCCTCTAACGTCTCGTCTTGCCATCGATCCCCAAGTGTCACAAAGCCCAGACACGAGCTATAAACACTGCGGAAGGGAATGGAATTAAGGTGGTCCGTGTGGGTGAACATTGCTGCCATCTTTTGGCTCGGAGGACAAATACAGTTTGCGTGCACTCCGTTAGAGGCCGATTTTGTGTTTTAGTTTATCTGCGAAAAAATTAATTAAAAGTAAATAAAAAAGAAAAAGTGAAAGAAGTTTGGATTTTAAAAAATGTGTGACCTGTGACTGTACGGAATACTCCTGTATTTTAATGGAAATATAAGGAGTCTGGTTTTACCCTGTAGTTTTAGCTTTATTCTCTTATCGTTTCCTGTTGTTATTTTAAGTACCGACTTACCAAAAGCGTAGCTCTTTATTACTTGCCATGTTGTCTTGATATCATCATCACCCTGCCTGTCTGACCTCATCCCTTTGTTTGTTTTGGACCATTCAGGATCTTTCTTCCTGGTCATCCGCGGATGAGCTGGACACCTCTGGGTCTCTGAGCCCCGTGTCTGGGAGGAGCACCCCGAGCCGCCAGCGTCCGGTAACGTGCAGCCTCTGCTTTCCCATAATACCACGATGCATCGGTGTATCCCAGATGTCCCGGCTGTGGCCAAAGTCACCCTGTCACGAAAGGGTCTCTCCAGCATCCTGCCCCGTCCCCCGTCCCCCAGTCTTCCCTCTCCTTCCGCTCCCCATTTCCTCCCTGTATGCTCTGTGCTCTCCCACGACCTCCGGGTTCCCGCCGCTCAGGGCCGGGCTCCTTCCTGCTCCCTCCATTTATTAAACAGACTCACGTGACCTTAATTTAAAAATAGACATTGTTTAGCTGTCATGCGAGCCTGTGCGTTCTGCCGGGATATTGCCCTTTGTTTAAGTCGACTTTGCTGTTGTCGCTTCTTTAGCGCACGTGGAAATCTGGCTCTTCAGCCATACAGTTTGCTGGCTCTTTGCAGAACTGTACTATTGAATTATTCAGACTGCTAACGGTTTTCCATCCTACAGACTAAACTTTATTTTTCCCTGTTATTCTCCTTACATGATACAGTATTTATTCGTATAATATATGTCGATATATAATATGATAATAATTCATAGGTTTGTTAGCTGAGTCCAGTCAAGATGCAACCAGTCCAGAAAAGTATGGGTCTGAAAAGCCAGTGTTCTTGTTTCCATGGATTTTATTTATTTGTTTATTTATTCGGTTATTTTGTCTGGTTACTGCACGTTTATTTTGTTTTTATTATTATTTTTTATTTCTTTCATGAGTAGCTTGTCTTTATTTGCCTCGACTGAACATTCTCTTTCTTTGCCCCCCTGTTCATTGCAAACAGCCACGGGGCAAATGTAGTCTGTCACAGCCTGGGACCTCTGTCAGAAGTCCGCACCGCAGGTACCTTTCTCATGGTTCCTAGAACTCCTGGAAGATGATGGAATTCAGCTGTGGTCTGGTCCGCACACAGACCTGCTCTGAAGGGTCTGTGAACATGCCAGTCTTGGACATGACCTTAACGTCTGCTTGGGTTAATGGTCATCACACCTCCAAACCACGCATCATTTGGCCTTTATAAATAACAGACCTGTTTTCAATTCTGAGGGGATTAAAAATGTTGAGAAGTAAAAATGAAATGTTGGAAAAGTCGCATGTCTAAGACAGAATGCACCAACCATCAAGGCTCTTGTCTCTGAATTTCATCATCTTCTACAATTCTAGACGCTGCCCATAAGCAAGGCGATAGAAACCCTCTTCTAGCATCACTAACGCTCTGCGATGCTGCAGGGAACAGGCCGCGCTCTGCTTCCGCTGGTCCTCGGCCGCTCGACAAAGTTACCCTAGCGGCGTTTTTCGAATCATCGCTTCGCCGTTAAACTCCTTTCTCGCCCACCAGGTGGCAGCGTGTCCGTAACGGGGCGGCTTCTGACGCTGCCGCCGGTCTCGCCCTGCTTCCTAGTTTAACGCTGTGGCTGAGTTTCGTTTTTTTCCTCTCCCTCTTTCTCTGTCGCTCCTCCGCTCACTAACGCTCTTCTCTCCCCGTGAGCCTCGGGCCTCTGTTTGAACTGTGCGGGTGCACTTTGGTCACTGCAGGGGTCCCCGGGAAGCAAACCCGCTTGGGGACGGACTCAGGTCGTATCGTCTTATCCAGCCTCACTGGTTTCACCATAAAATCCATTCAAACAAATGATACGTTACAAGTTACGGAAATATATAAATATAAACAACCATATAGTGCCTCCCCCTGTTTATATTCTTTCGCCTTTGTAAACAGCTACATTTCAGCCACAGGTTTTTCTGTGGCCCCTTTCCTCCTGGCACATGATAAAGGAAGGGCTTCACGTCATAGTCCATGCTGTAATCTCCGTCAGCAGCCTTTTCTTGGCCAGAAATGATTAATAATGGTTTTAAACCAGGGGTCTAAGATCATTTTTAAAAAGTTATCTCAGCTGTAAGTATCTTTAAATATATAACACCAATAAAAATGTGAGCGTAAGATACCCACAGTATTCGGAGGCATTCCGCGCCAATTTAGTGCCATGTCTGATGATGGCGATAGTCGCAGACATAAAGCAGACCACGGCACCGCTGCCCGAAAAGACCTTTTCGAATTTTGAAACCTCTGTCTGCTGTTATCTGCGTGGGTTTACATTTGGCTCTGATACTGTCTGACCACTCTTCTTAGCTTTCTAATAATTTATTTCTTCTCTTTATACGATCGCCACGACTTGCTTTGTTCTGAAAAAAGGTTTAATGCAGAACAACTGTTTCTTTGATTTAGAAGAATCAAACTCCCAATTGGTGATTTTTTAAAACTTTTTTTCACGTCTGTGTGTATTAGATACATCTCAGGATGTCTTTTAGACACGTGAACAATCCTACAGATTAACTGCTGTGATATATGTTTATTTTCCAAAGCATATCTAACAATTACGTGTCACTCCTGCCCACCTGTGCTCCGATTTAAAGGTCAGGTTCTTAAATAACCGTCTCCTACATAGCTGAGATTGTTATTGCTTTCGATCAGAGGCTGCTGATCTTTTTGATCATTGAAATAGGTTTCAAATCACATTACGGGTGTTTTTTATCTGGTTTAGCGGCGAGGGACGTGGCCGCTGTCTTTGGCCATCGTTGTGTGAATTGAGTTGTGTCCCCAGCGGCTGTTCCTAAAATCCCAATTAGCTCGAAAATTGGACAGCAGCGGAGAAAGCGAGGTCTCCATGGAGATGGCACCTGGCACCGAATGGTGGGCGAGCTTCTGAAACCACCCGCCTCGCCTCCACCCCACCCCCCACTGTACACACTCATCCCAGGGGTGGGGGCGTTTTGGGGAAAGAGACAGGAGACAGGACAGAGAGACCTGGAATCAGATAAACAGCTTGATCTTCAGCTGGACTGCCGGGTTGCTGACTTGTTTAAAATGAATCACTGCCACTAACTTATTTTTAGGATGCGTGATTGTTGCATGAGAGCCACAATTTGGGATTGTGCAGATTAGATTGAATGAGACGTCATTTTTTATAACTAAGTCAAATTTTGGTAATAGGCTGGAATCCTGTGCCGTCCTTCTTTTCAGTCTGATGAATGGATTATCAGAACTGGAAATGCAGCCAGAGATGCTCAGACCTTATGAGAACAAACATGAAGTGGTTTTAGATGCACAGGTTTCAGGCACCGTGCAGGTGGTGTAGTGTTTGGAGCTCTAAAAACCATGGGTTCCAATCCTACATCCTGTTGCAGTGCTCTAATAATAATAATAATAATAATAGAGATGGTGGTTGAGATATTAAGGTGTGGGAGTGGATATTAAAGTCATATGGTTAATGTGCTTGACCTCTTACCATCTTGACCTGTAACCACTGCTATCATCAGCTGTGCCAAACCGATTCGCACCCCAGCATTCCTCTGCAGGGAGTTGTCTCTAGGGGGAGGTGGGCGTGGGTGGCGGGGGTTGGGGGGCGCCATATCCAGGGGCTCCTTCCCACCTTTGGCGAAGGGAAGAGCAACGTGTTCCTCCTCTCCGTGGCTTTGCAGCTGCTCTTTCGGGGCTGCTGGGATGTGTGTACTCCTCACACCCCCAGTGCCTCAGTACCCTTAAACAACCTTTTGGTCCGTTTCCATCGTGTCTTGAAGTCAGCTGTAAGAGCAAGACTTTGAATGCGGACGCACAAACACACACGTCAGCATAGCGTGTGGGAGGCGTCGGTAAGAACGAGCAGGTGATATCGCAGGCCACCGGCTGACCCCAGGTGTGTCACTTTCGTGTCCAAGCAGGTCTCGCGACGGCGCTGGGTTCGCTTCCTCCCATTCTGAGATGGTGCCCCAGGGTCCGGCCTTCCTGCAGCGTGTGCTGCGGGCAGCTCTGCCCTTCCAGCTGCTCCTGCTGCTACTCCTCCTGGGCTTGGCTTGTCTGGCACCTGCCTCTGAGGACCATCATGGCTGCCACACCTCCAGCGGTCTCACCAGCTCTCTGCACACGACGCTGCACTACACCGACGGCCCACCTCCTGTGTGAGACAGCCGCTCCTTTGCTCTTTTTACCCAACAGGTGTGAAAATCACTCATCCTCATAAAGAGGAAGGAAGACCCCACAATGGTGGGTCTCTGGACAGAGTTCCATTTTCGCGCAATGTTAGAGACGAACTTAATGGAGGTCACCGAAGGCAGCTGTGACCCTCACAGCGTTTGACCTCCAACTGAACAAAGACAAAACTGCAGCTTCTGACTGGATGCCAACCCAGCCAAACTCCTACATTTAATTTTCCTTTGCAGCCAGCTAACAAAGTAGCCGAATCAGTTTCTCGCAGACGCCTGTGGTTTTGCTCTTGAGGACACGATGATTTGTAAAATATTGTTTAAATAGCGCATATGGCAGTTATTTTTTTACATGTACCTGTCAGCATGCAATAATGACCTTGTATTGCACAGCAAAGTTTCCGAGATTAAAAATGTTAGTGAGAAAAGCTTATTTTTTACTAACCACTGCTGGATGTAAGAATGGAGATCATTCACTTGTGAAATGAAATTATATGTAACAAATGAAATTACTGGAAAAAAATGTAACACTTTATCTAACTTACCTCAGTATATGCAGAGCTCTTCTTATATGCACATATTCATGGCTATTTATTTTTGGAATTTTGTAGAAAATGTAATGGCATAAACAATTATGGAATAAAAGTACATTTTATAGCTTATTTAAAAGCCCTTTGGATGTACAGAATAATGACTCACAACGATATCAAGGAATTCGGGATGAAAACTCTTTCGCCTGTTACGATATTAAGTCCGTGCCACCAAAACAATCACGATCGAATGGATTTTATTTGAAACAAATTAATTACTTACAATACCAAATAGCTTTGAAACATTAAATTTGCATGTTTTACAAATTCTGAAAGCAGCAGAAACTGGATGTCTCAAAACGGACCGAATAACAAATAGCTAATTTACAATTTTCTCATACAAAAAAATTCCACAGAAGACAGACGGGCAAACACTGCAGTGTAAAGTTAACGTTAAGTTTATTATAAGAAGTACTGTATTGTTTTTACCGCTCAATGTTAAAAGCAAAAACTATACCAAATCATGAGGCATCAGAGTATATGTACATTCTAAAGTATTGGTTTTACAAAGAATTTATATTTTCAAATATAATGTATAACGTAATATGCTCGGACAAATATAATGTAAGTAGCTTTTTTTACAGTATAAAAGCAGAAGTAGAATCATAAAGTAGTGAAGCAGGTGTCATATTATGCAAGTAATAATGATTTGCCGTGGGCATTGTACGGTATGTGATTTATTCTGTATGAGATCATTTAAAAAAAACATTTGTTGGCATAACAAAATAATATTTCTCTTTATTTGTTCTTACAGTCTAATGGGACCGTTCATATGAGTTTAGTGAAAGACCAGTTATTAGTTGAGTGTATAACTTCCGAATAGAAATAACCTATCAGAGAATACAATTATGAAAAAAAAATATTGATCAAAGTCTTAAAAATGTAAAAATGTATTGTCGTTGTCCATCTGTACCTGAAAACTGTGTAAAAGATTCCAGAAGGCCTGTTGTAAGTGAAATGAAAATATCATGTTTTTACTTTGCTTTGATTTTTGTATTTGATTCTATAAAATGTGTAGCGCACAAGAGATAAATTCAAAAAAGACCATGTACTCTGAAAGATGATGAATAACATATACAGAATATCAATTTGTCAGTATTCTGTGGCCTGTGTTTCTCTTCACCACAAGCGTTTCCTCAGGAAAATATTTTTTATACATATAAAATAAACTTCCAGTTTGTGGTTTTCTCATTATAATTCAGCAGTAAGTTAGTTCCCATGGAATAGATTTACAGTTCAGATCAACCAACAAAAAGCATCCTGAAAGCATCCTGTATGGTTCAGTTTCAGTAAAAAAAAAATCACATTTCTTCTGTGTTCCTCTCATAATGTTACCCTCAGATTCCGCACAAATGTGTGCATTAAGCTGAGGGAGCAACGTTATTCTGCATGTTACCTGAAACAGGTGGAATGGGTGGGGTTTATATGCAATAAGCACTACGTTAGACAGTTTGAAGCAGATCATTTCCATAGACACTGATTTTACAGAAATCTACAGGTATCAATTGTTAATAATTTATCAAAATGTTGTTCCCTCAGTTTTAAAGATAAAGCTACTTCAGGTAGTTGGCAAATGCAGGTGGTCCACATTGGGCCCGCTGTCTACGGACGCCCGGGACGGGCAGCAGGTTGAGCACTATGACTGTACGTCGAGGCTGCTCTGGAGAGACAGGGACAGGGACGCGGGGATGTTCTCAGCAGCCACCTGGGTGGCCTCGGTCCTTCCTGGGGATCGCAGCCTGTGGGCGTCCAGCATCTCCAGCAGCAGGTCATACAGAGGCACCATTTTCTTACACTTGACGCTATACAGGTGCTCCATACCTTTGTTGCTGCGGAAGTAACATCTTCACTGAGCACATTTTTTGCCTAGAGCACTAGTAGAATAATTTTCTCATCACTAATAATTTTGCGAGGGAAAGCCATAAACTTATAAAGTACTGAAATCGCACACTTCTCAGAAACAGTGTCTTAGTGGTTTTATTTAGGTCTAGGTGTCCAATGTGCGGGACAAACTCATGACCCTTTTTTTCAAAATTGGTGCCCTCTAATATTTCTTTCTCCTTTGTTGATACATGAATCTGGTTGTGCGTGCAGAAGGCGGCCATGTTCCACATCACATCATGTGTCAATCATTTCGGCTACAGCGTAGCACCCCGGCACACACACACACACACACACACACACACAAGTGCGCGCACACACACGGGCAGCCACGTGAGCTCACCTCATGTGGCGAATGTGTGAGAGCAGAAGCAGGAGCTGCGAGAGCCTCCTGGCCTGCTGTTGCGGTGGGAGGCCCGACTTCCCGATGTAGTAGCTAAGCGTGTCCGTGATTTTGTCTAGCATGTACTGGACAGCGGTTCCATCATGGAGGGTGTCCACAGAGCTGGAGAGGTAGGAGAAGGCGCCTGTCGGAGGAACACGTAAAGGTGGTGCAAATGGACAGGGAGAGGACAGCCCGGAACAACAGGAGTGGATCTGAAGTTACCGTGGTACATTTACACTGCTGCCACAGGTGCAGTGACTTACTGGAGTTGAGCAGGATGATGGCTTTGAGGCACACAAACTCCTCCGTGTTGAGCTGCAATGTGCGGAATCGGGACACGGTCGCAAGCAGCATGTCGAAGATCTCCGCCATCCCCTCGACGCAGCCCCCCTCGCTCCTGAAGGTCAAAAACATGGTACAACGATGGTACTCTGGCACAGAGGGTCACAACTGTATTGTGTGCTGATTTTTTTTTTTTAGGAATACATCTTTTCACAAACTAATTTCCCACTGAAGATTAACTTAGATCGAGGATCTTCATTAGCTTTCTTTAGCTTAGCTTACTTTTCTTTTATCATCATGAAAAACTAAGAGCCTGACCCTAAAAAGCAGAAAACACAGACCTCATGAGCGGTCCAGTTATTTAGGCCCTGAATCCAGAAACAAGGGCGTCGCTTTGAGAAAAATGATAAAAGCAGAGATGAAACGAAAGCCCGGAGGAAGACGGGCCGAGGAGAGCAGCCACACTACGAGGGGTATCAGCGATTCCAGACCTTTCTTCATGCATTCCTTCCCAGGTTCAGTTAGTACACTGATTAAATCATTCTGACATGGAGTCAGCGATTGCCAAAAACGGTTATTTATAGCTTTATAAAATGTTCCAGTCCTGAAGATTAATAAACCAGTCAGTTTATACTGACACATCACGATTAGAACACCCTCATCTGGTTTCTGTTAATGTGCTGTGAAGACTTGAGTTTACACTGGTTTACTCAAGGATGTACTGGGCTTGTTTCTGTTTGATCCAGTATTGTAGAGATTTCAGCTGACACACAATGACATAATAAAATAGTTAAAAAGCTAATTTGGAAAAGCTCATGAGTGCATTGTAGCAATAACACCTATTAAAAATCACAAATAGCAGCCAAATACGTGAGGTGTGTACGGTGTTGAATGCAGCGTATGAAATTTTCTGACAACGTGAGAGTGGAAGGGAACGGACAAACTGTACCTGAAATACACATACAGGTACTTCTCAGCACCATGACCCTGGACAGGATGAGCGGTTATTGAAAACGGGAAGGTGGATGGATGGATGGATGTATTTCTCAGAACTATGATTAATCTGCCTACAATTTTAACTGGAACCTCTCGAAACCCCAACGGCACATTTTTCCAAGAGGCATTTTGATTAAATTCTCTGTGTGCAAAACTAATATAGCCAAACTGTACTTTATCTCCTTCTAGCATCTCGTGACATTTCCGAGCTTTGCACAGCTGTGAAATGTAGCAGGTCGAAAGGGGGGTTAAAAGGTTCTCTGATGTACAGAGATCGGTAAAAAGGCTGTAATGCACCAACGCTACGTGATAAATATGGAAATATGATTCCTTCCAGCTGGAATAATTGGTTAGGTTTGCGGGATGTGAAAATGTTTTCGCCTTTGGAAACTCCCTGCCATACTAGACTTGATGTTTTCCCACGTTGGCTGTTTTTCAGAACTATACTTGGCTGTAGACTTGAAAGTGAGAAAAAGAAATTAAATGTATTTATTCAGAATTAGCTTTGAAGTCTCTGTAGAGACTATAGAAGTGCGTGACAGAGGTGGGATGACGGTGATTTTGCCCTCTATCTGTTCCTTACCTGTCCAGGATGAGGTCCTGTGCAAAAATGAGCTTCCCAGGGAAGTGAATCGAGCGCCAGATGAGTCCGATCATGAGGACCTCCAGCCAAGAACTCTCCAGGAGCTGCACCTGGTCGTGGAGCGAGAGCTCCAGGAACCCTGTGGAGAAATGCGTCATTGCTGGCCTTACTGTCCACCTGGGGGGTTGGGGGGGGGCAGCCGTGTTTGCCTTTAAACTCTTCTTTCTGCTTTTGTCAGATGTGTTCCGTAAAAAAAAGGAAATTTAACTATAGATGATAGTATAACGCTGTCATATTTGCATCATTTCAATTCCACTCGTGGTGCGAAATGGTGCTGCTCTAAATTGGTAGATCGATCCTCGCCTGTGACTAAAATTAGTGGACATTTCTGAGTCAACGCTCCAGTGCAAGTTTTCTTGCACGTAAACAGAATGTACCGGAGCAGAAACAGTACAACAAAGCACATTTAAATTTATGTGTCTTTAATTGCCAAATACCTTCTGTTATTATCATCAGACTGGTATAAATCAGGTTCAATGCCTGTTCCTCCAGTATAATCGTGGAAGTGTACAGCTGGGTATCTAGAAAGAACTGTCTAGAAGCCAGCCTGAATAAAACTGTTAGCTATCCTTTAACTGTAAATTCTAACTGCAAAACTTGCACAACACAAGACAACACAATGTACCCAACTGCACACTGTATTAAGGGGCATGTTTTTCTTGCAGAACTTGTCCTCCTACACAAGCTGGGAATCCTGGCTCTCAGTTTTGCTGACACGGGACCCACAATCCGATCCTTCAGACCAACCACTCAGCAGGCCTACACTGACCTCACAACCTCCTGACTAACCAAGACACTGCTCAGAGAGTAAAACTCCAAACTTTTTCAAAGTTAAGATGATCAGGAAGGTTGGCAGGTGGCGGAGTGGACCCCGACAAGGTTTTTATCCTGTATCAGCATTAGAAGTTATTTTTGCTCCCGTTCATTGTTTTGCATTCTCATAAATAAGTTTTAATTGTCTATTGTTGTAACAAATGGTACTTATTTTATGTCTCTTGCTGATTTTTATGTTAAGTGCTTTTTTTAGAGGAAAACTGTAGGGTTGGGGAAGATATTCAATTCAATTCAATTCAGTTCAACTCAATTCAAATAAATGCATTTTTAATTAAATTTTTTCAGTTCAGTTCATGTTTAATTCAACTGAAATTCATTTCACAAAAATCCAATCCAAACCACATCAGTCCAGTTCGATTCAGTTTAAGAGTCAACAGACAATACCAGAGCATTGAGAACAGCCATGTCACGGCAAACCTGGTCCATCACTGTAACCAGTGATGGTCGACCCCCCGCCCCCCTAAGGAACTGTGTAATGATCATAATTCCTGCTTGGCGACAAACAGCCACAACATTACAACCAAAACAAACAAATTACACCAAGTTGAGCAGGTGGGTCCCACCGATGGGCACCAATTATCAGTTACAGGACAGAGACGACTCAGATGGCAGCTGCCGTCATTTTGTCCTACGCAGCAGGACCTCACCTAGGAAACCAGGAGTGCTGCTCTTATTTTTACCTGGTAAACACCATGTAATTAAAATGTGTAATCTTCAGTATACCGCCTCCATCAAGGCTGCGATGTGTAAAAAACACGAGGACAGAACAGGCTTGACTGAGACATCAGTCGGTTTTCACAGTTCATCTGTGTAGAGGCTCACTTTGTGAGGACAGGGGTCTCACAAGATCAACTGCAAATGCAGTGTTGATCGGTCCTAAGAACAAGCGAAACAGTCCAGACGTGTAGATACAAGTCAAAATAGTATCATGTCTATTTGAAGATTTTTGAAAGCCAAAATGTTATGTCATTATTATTGTTGCCATAGGGTCTGTCCTTGCGCAGGGCTGCAGGGGTGCAGGGGTGCAGAGCATCTTCTGAACACATCAGGTACAAGGCAAGGAAAAACTATAAACTGGCTGGAGTGTGTGCATGTGTGTCACTGTGTGTGTGTGTGTGGCCACCCTGCAATGGACTGGCATCCCATTCAGGGTGAAGTTTCAAGGTCTGGTGCCCAGTGACTGCAGGATAGACTCCAGACCAGCGTGATTCTGACCAGGACCGGCTGACCAGCTCTTGTCTGATTCTGCCTTTAATGTCTAAATGTAGACTGCATACAGACAGTCTCAGGATGGAATATCTAGACCTTACCGGGTAGCTTCTTTGCCCAGGCGATCATATGCACCAGCTCCTTGTCGGCGAGGTTGGTGAGCAGGGTCATCATGGTGACCTCTGTGTATGGCCGGTTGTGCTTTTGTCGGGTGCAGACAGCGGGCGGCTCGGCGTTGAGCAGCAGCAGCAGGAGCTGATCGGCGGGAATATTGAGGCCGCACTTGACGCTGGCAGACTTCACCTGTGTGGGGGACAGGGCTGGGGCTGTCCCCTGTCTTGGTTCCAACCTGCAATTTGCCCTCAGAGGTGAACCCAAGCGTGGATGCTTTGCCCGCAGCGGGGTCCGGCCTAACCGATCCTTGCGGAGTCCTGCAGTCGATCGTGGTGGTTAAAAGGTTTGTGAAAACACACAGGCAGCTCTTTAAAGAGAGATGAGACTCTGATATTCACCGCCTCAGGGGTCGGTTGCACATTACGGATCCAGTGGATTCTGCCATCACGTATCATTTAAAGATTCGAATAAAGGGTGTTTGACAAAGTATTAAAACAATACAACTGAAAAACATCGCATAACACCACTTTTATGGGAGGAAAAAAAAAATCACACATTCAAAATCAAAAATGTTATGAATACGGAAGAGGGAAATAAGGTAGATGCTGCCAATGACAAATATACACAATTTCAGAGAAATGATGAGAAATAGTCAGGTTATATATTTAAAATACATTTAAAATTCAGCAAAGCAGCCAAAATAACTGAGATAGGTCATAATAATTTTGACCAAAAAGGGAAAACTACATACCTCCCTTCATCATGCCCACCTCACAGCACTTCCTCAGGCGACAGGCCTGGCAGCTCTTCCTGCGGTTGCGGTCGATGGTGCACTGGTTGGTCGCTGGACACATGTAGTCATTGTGACCTGCAGGTGAAGAGGAGACACCAAGCCTGAAGGGCAAACTCACAGAAACCCAAAAGTAACCCATCTCACAGCCGGGCGCCTCAAGTGGACCACGGTAAACCGCAAAGCACGCGACTCCACCAAATAGTGATTGTGTGTTAAAGGCAAACAAATAGAAGAGACGAGAAAAGCAAGGGCAGGCTGTGAGGAAGAAGTGGGACCTTGGAGGCTTCTCTTGAAGAAGGCTTTGCATCCCTCACAGGACCACACGCCGTAGTGGTACCCCGAGGCGTAGTCGCTGCACACGGCACAGTAACGGGTGTCCTTCATGGGCTCAAACACCACCTCGGGCACCGATCTGTCTGCAGGAGCGGAGGGCTCGTGCTGCACACACTGCCCACTGCTGACTGAGCTGGACTGGCTGGAGGTGGAGATGGGAGGTGGATGTTATATTTAAAAAATGCATGCAAAATTTCACAAAAGAAAACCACTCAAGCTTGTTCATATTTGCTCCTCTGTCTACTTTTCAGGAACTTCATTATTACACACCCATCTAACTGATGCTTTTCTCCAAAGAAATGTACAATGTTAAGTTGGTATACTAAGCTGTTTACAGTTATTTATCCATCATACAGCTGGGTAATTTTTACGGCACTA
Source organism: Arapaima gigas (assembly GCA_900497675.1). Taxonomy (NCBI): domain Eukaryota; kingdom Metazoa; phylum Chordata; class Actinopteri; order Osteoglossiformes; family Osteoglossidae; genus Arapaima; species Arapaima gigas. The sequence goes on along the minus strand of UFQX01000367.1, from coordinate 408,009 downwards.
ATTCAGGGTAAGTGCCTTGTTGAAGGCTGCTACAGTAGGAGGTGGGGTTCAAACCTGGGATTTATTACTGTGCTACCAGCTATCGCCAGTATATCAAATGAAGTGTCCTTATTTACACTGTGGAGGTTATCTCAACGGCTTTAAGAACATTTGTCTCTTTCACTCGATAATAAGACTTGTAAGACTAGTGTGATGAACAAAAGTAGTAGTTCATTTGCAAATGAAATGTAATTTACACGTCTTGGAATATATTTATCTAAATAAGCACACAATTTCCTGATTTCAAGGCTGGCAGCAGAAATGAAAACTTTGCACTAAACCTTTTATCAAAACAATGCTGTAAACAACAGAATTCTTCTTGTTCTAAAAAATATTACGCGTACCTTGTAATAATTTACATCACATAAAATAAGCGGAAACAGAGTAGAGCAGTAATTCAGGTGCAAATCGTAACTTGAAATTATTTGAATGTCTACAAAATATGTGCAACCGAGACACTTCCAACTTGGGAGGCGCCTGTCAGGCTCCCAAAGGCTCTTTGTCATTCCCCACATCTCCCACTCAGACAAAAAGCGATCAAATGAGTGTCTGAGACGAGTAAGAAACCAGCCTGACGTTCCCACTCAGATCAGTACTTTGATTTTTCTGGTTCTTTTCCTTGCCGTTGCTCACAGGACTGGTTTTTAGTTACTTATTAATATAAATAACACTCTCCTCCAAATCAGCTTATAGTATTAAGTTACTTAATATTTATAGCTGGTTTTTCACTGTGTCATGGGTTTTGCTGCAGGGGGTGGGATTCAAATTCAAATTAGGTTTAAACATCTGGCTCCACTTCTGGTTTTGATCATGCAACCTTCTGGCTGTGCTGCAAGCTGAGCTGTTTACACAACAAACATCTTAACTTACCTGCTGATGTTGGGAGGGGGGGCTTCCCAGAGCTGGTAGTTGCTCTGCTCACCCTCTGGGTAGCACGGCACCTGTTGGCTAGTTGGGTTGGGGTGATGAACGTAAGAGGAAAGCTGCCCATTGGTGGACATGAAAACCAAGGAGCTGGGGGACACGGTGCTCAAGGGCTGCAGGCTGGTGTCGGAGGGGTATCCGGCGCCATCCGAGGGGTCCGTGCTGTGGCTCAGGCCGGCGATGTGGTACGCAGGGGTGGCAGCAAGTGCGGGGGCACCGTAGTCGTAGCCTCTGTTTGCATAAGAGACAGACGCAGTGGTCGCAGGATCCCCATCCAGGAACATCTGGGCTGAAACCCCCTCAGAAGCGAGTTTAGTGAGAGAGCTGTCGATCGGCTCCAGGTCTGCAACTTCTGTCTTGTGCAGCAACAGCGCTCGGCCTGCCTTGGTGAGCGCCATCCTGGCCATGGTCAGGGTAAACAGACAAACTGCATGTGTTTATTTTTTACCTCCCCCTGATCTCCAGCCTGTGACTCAGCGGGGGTGTTTAGGGTGTTCCTCCTCCCCTTTCTGAGAGACGGCGAGAGAGGAACAGCCGAGTCTCTGGGGAGAGCTTCCCTTCTTGCACCACCACAGGACAGACCTCTGCTCAAACTCCCCCTCCCTCCCCTAGCTGTAAAACGGCTCCTTCGCTTCCCTTTTGAGAACTTTTCCAAAAGTGGGTGGAGGAAATGAGCAAATCCTAAAAAAAAAGCTGAACCAAAAGGTCTCCTCCTTGGAGTAAGCATGCATTGTACTTGTGCTGGTGGAAGCCTTCCATTGACTGGCAGTATTGTTGTGTGATAAAGCAAACTTGGATGTGCCTCAATGAAAAACACACTCATGCCACTCAGTTTTTCCACAAAGTCCGAATGAAGCGAGCAGGTTTAACACTCAGCAGGTCTCAGACTGTGGCTGAAGCTGTTACTTTAGAGGCAATAACTGAGATTTCACAGGGAAATTCCTGAATCCTGTGACAGACTGCACCATAATAACCCAGTTCCGCTGTCCGCCATTTAACTAATAAGATCTCCTGCAGGACGGTATCAGAGCTGGACGTAAAACGCAAGCTTTAAGTCATGAGCGAGACAGGGGACATCTGCTTGGAAGCTAATGGATCTTTAAAAGTAAGGAGTGATTTTTACGACTTTAAAGATAACACGGGGCATGAAAAAAGGTCTGATGGTGTCATCTGAAAGGCTAACACCCATTACTTTTTGATCACTGGGTCTCTTTCATACTTTCGAAGGTGTTATAACACACCAGGTACAAAGGTGATGCAGATTTGCTGGAAAACTCTCGTGCTTTATAAATAAAGTACGGTTAGATAACCTCAACAGTTTACTAGTGCCAAAGGCAAAAAATAACACTTTCTTGATAAGACACTATTGTGACATCAGATCACATCTATTTTCTTTGTGCCCTATTAGAGCCGACCCCCCCGACAGAAAAATACATTAACACAGTAGGAGTCACTCAAATTACCTCAAGGTCTAACTGGCACAGTGTAATAAAAATTAAATAAATAACAAAATGATCTCCTGCCATCTCTTTTCCAGGGGAAAAATGAATGGCCAAAAATAACAGTCCAAGGTGAAGTTAACATTTTAAGCTCAAAGGTTTCTGATGATACCAAGCACAAGTAGACAGTACAGTATGTGGTTCAGGGAAGGCTGCAGGTGCCAATGGTTTCTCACCTCACTGTGCTGTTAGAGATGAAGTGCAGTTGGTGACGGTGACGTGCTGCTCTTTGCTTGTGCTGAACGATCTCGGGGGCCGTCGATGAAAAGTCTCGTAGTCCTTCTGGATCTTGTTTAAAACCACACTTTTAGAGGTCACAGCACAGACAGGATTGAAATTACTGAGCAGAATAGATCGATAAAGTATCAGAGATCAGGTCATAGTAACACTGCAAATAAATGAGAAGGTCATCGGGAGGTTTTGGATGCCAACTTACACAAGCACAGCGGTTTCTACGCTTGCATTCAGTGTGTTCATCATTTCATAGCCATAAATGTATTTTGTCTGTGCAAACGTGAAATGAATGCTGTCCTTCCCATTGAACAAGCTGCTTGTGTGTGTGTGTGTGTGTGTGTGTGTGTGTGTATATACATTTTTTGATGCATATTTGTCTCTTGAGTGAAATGTTCCATCATTGACAAGGCAGCAATTTATCACAGCTACTTAAACAGAGGTTATCTGGCATCTGTTTATTGTACTACTGGTAAAAAAGAAGAACATTTTAAACAGCAGCAGTCTGAACTTTAACATTAATGTGCAAATAAGAAGTCTGGCCAACAAAGCAGAAAAAAACGACAAGAGAAGAAGGCTGGATTTATTCATTACAATACAAATACAGTACAAATCTTTTTTTATACATTTTGTTTTCATTTCTGGCTACATACTGGATGACGCTCCCTGAAAAGATGAACCTGAAGCACGTTTCACGTGGAAAAATAAAGGCATAAAAAAGGCATAAGAATATTTATTTTTCACATGGAAAAATAAATGGCATAAAATAATCAAAAACTGTATCAGCAGGTAGTTCTTCTGAGCATCAGCAACTTGCTAATAACATAAAGTACATCTTAAAAACATATTTTTTGTGGGGGGGGTCTGCGTGGTCAATCTCAGCCCTGCATCCAGCTGCGGCTCTGCTGTTTTACCGCAGTACAGCCTTGAACAGGGCAGCAGGACCCTGTTTCTCCCCAGCAGCCAGTAGCATCATCTTTTTTAAACATATTCGTGCTCAGTAAACCAATACACATTCTGTCAAAATGGCCCCACCCCAAGCCAACCCATTACCCATAGCAGCAGTGAAAACATAAACTCTGAACAGAGAAAAACAAAGCAAAAACAACGATAAAAAAGCAAGAAAATTCCTAATAAGCAGAGAGCAAAGCAAAAGGAGGAGGAAAAAGAAGAAAAGCGGTAAAGGTGAGAATAAATGAATGGCAAACAATATCTAATATAGTACAATATTTAGTTGGAGATGTTAAAAAAGTACAAGTGAGACAGTAAATGCAGTGACATCAAATAAAACATGCAGATTTCTACTTATTTGTGAGCCTGTTGCCATGTGCAGCTATATAGCTGAGTTGGGCAATATTAACCCCTGCAGAGTTTCGATTTCTGTCATAGCTGCAGGGAAAATCACAGTCGCTGGTAACTCAGGGAAGGTAAAGGGTGAAGTGTGTCCTCTAAATGCCCTGTGTGTTTGTTTCTTAGCAGCCCGGACACCAAGGCTCCCGTTGCTTGTTGCTAAAACAAGACGCTGCAGGTAGGATGCAATTTCACAAATTAGAACTCGAGAACTTTGTGGTCTCTTCCTGCAACCGATGTCATTTTGTACATTTATTGTTGCGCTGAAAAAAAGAGACACTCAAAGTTATAACATTGTAGATGAAGTAAATAAATGCACAGGTGTGTGTAAGAATGCATAGACAATACTGTGCAAGATCAATTATGTTGGAAACATTCATAATGCAAAGCAAAACTTACAAAAAGACAAGGATCGGCGGTAGGACACTTCTGTGCTATTTTCTGAAGTCTAATTTTTTTTATTTCACCTTGTCCTTGGCATTAATCCATACCTGCTAATGTTCTACCCAGTTAGCTGTCTGGGTCACTTCAAGGCAACAGGAAAAAGAAAACCAAATTATTACATTTACACCTTAAAATTAAGACAATAATAAAAATGTATGCCCTGTAATTTGTAACTAACAATTTCTACTTAAAACATTTTTACAATGCTTCATACTAGAGATTAATATTTAATTTCTTACACACAAATAAGAAGATTAAAATGTGATTGTCCCCTTATTTCTGAGCATTTTTCAAAGAAATTGCAGTTTTTACACATTGCTACAGCTTATATTTATTATTCTAATCATATATGAATAAGTTCTGTATGTAATATCAAGGTGACTCAAAAATAATTGAACACTTTCATAAATGTATTATTTACAAAGTATCATGTAAACTAAACCAGTTTGTAAAGGGCCAGTTTTTTCTCAGTCTTATAAATGGTTAATAAACAACATGTTCATATTTCTCATATTTCCGGAATTTGTGAAAGTGAGCAGATATTTTTGAATCACTTTGTATTGTGAACTTATTATTTTAAAAGTATAACTTTTATAAGTGGTACCTGTGACCACCCTGTGATAGGTCAGCACCTCAGCGAGAGGCTCTGGAGCACTGCAATCCTGGATGGATGGATGGATGGATGGATAACTTCACACGTTCATACCCAAGACACCCAAAGATCCAAAGTGCAGTTTAGAGCAGATTGCAGAGGTATCGTGTTTGTATGTGAGACGTCAAAATGACCAGGCTATATGAACATCTACTCCTCCAGTAATTGATTTTCTTCTGGTAAGAGTCAAATATAATATCAGAACCCCTTCATTCACCAGCCCTTTTAATATCCTTTATTTTATAAATAGTTGTCTTTTCACCATTGTCGGGTCAAGTTGTAAATCACTAGCTTCAGAAGCATCAGGGAGATAAGCTCTCCTCAAGAAAATGAGGGAAGATAGTGGAAAATGAGGAAAGCATGAAGTCAGTCAATGCTATGCGTCAATGCTCATATGTTATTAAAGATTTTGGACTTTTTGTGCTTTAATACAATATTAGTATTTTACTTATTTAAACCAGTGAACCTCGCCACTTTGATTATAATAGGTCAAAGATCACATTTCAAATGCAAACAACCCTGAATTCTATAAATCGCCATATCAGATTCAGTTCTATGAAAATGCGTTGTCGCACTATTATCGTATGTAAGCTGTGTTATTGTATGTGGTCATTACAATATATTTTCTACCAGAACTCTGATTTGAAAGGTAGGTACTGCATGTAGATTGGATGGGAAATCTCTGCGACAAGTACTTGCAACCAAATATAATTGTATGCAGAGCAGAAATCACAATGAGTCAGGGCTCAGATTAGGATGTCTGGGAGGGATGGGGACCTAGAATGTCCATCTAAGCCCAGTGGAGCCCTAGGTGAGCTGGCTGTGAGGGTGAGATGGGCAGAGCCACTCCTGATGGGCATGGTGGGACGAATGGAGCAGGCTCTCCAGGGTCTTGATGATCTCATAGTCCGGCAGTGCCAGGGAGCTGAGGTCCAGACCCAGCATCTGCGATACCACCTTGCGGAAGTCTGTCAACTACCATTAGGATAAAACACATAACCAAAGATTAAAACTAATTCCAAATGATGAAATATTACCTAACTGAAGAACACAGAACTACATCTTGGTCCAAGGTGGCGATGATGAGTTTATTTGTACTAAGCTGCTGACAATTATCTACTCAGTTATTTATTCAGTTTATTATTTTAGTTCATCGTAAAACTGAAACTGCTTCATGACACACGGTGTAGTTTGTTACCTGTCTCTCTTTCTCAGCAAGTTCAGAGATTCTCTGCTTGAGGATCCTTAGTTCATCAGAGCTGCTCTCCAGCATCTGCTGAGCTTGTTCCTGCTCTGCTTTGGCTTCTCGATATTTACTTTCTAACTGAGACTTTTCCATGGTAAACCCATCTGCTGCCTTCCGCTTCTCCTTCTGCATCTTCTCCAGAATTTTACTTTGATCTTCTATGATCTGACGTTGCTCAATGACTTTAATCTTCAACACAGACCAAAGACCTCATGTGAACACAGACAGCAGCAGTAATGATTTGTTAACATAAAGGATTAATCATTTGGCAGATGTACTTGTATTATTCTGTGTGGATTAGTCTAAGGTGATCTATGTACAATAATACAAGTGTTTACCAATTCTTTGCCAGAGCAAATTGACACAGATCAGTTGTGTATCAATCAGATCCAACTTTCAGGGGTCCACAAATTCTCATGTGTTTGAAAGTAACAGAATAATGGTGGGACAGATGGTTCCTCAAAGCTCCTGGTTACAGCTCCTCCCACAGACAAAAAACAGGTATTTAGGTGAGTTGGCAACCCATAATTGTGTCTGTATGTGTGAGAGACTCTGTGTGTGTGTGTGTGTGTGTGTGTATAACTGTCCTGCAATGGACTAGTGCTTTTTCTAGGGTTTATCCTGCTTCATGCTCTATGGTTCCACTATAGACTCAGGACCACCACCCTCCTAAATCAGGCAAGTGATCACTGTTAATAAAGAGATAGATATAGATATTGCCACGGTGAGGTAGTTGGGTTGTCCATGGTTCTACCTTGAGCTCATTGGTGTGGGATAGCTGTGCTCTGAGCTCCAAGTTGGAGTTGCGGGATGCGTTCAGGTCTTTCTGCAAGCGCTCCACCTTCTTCTGCAGCTTCCTGATTTCCATCTGGGTGTTGCTTTGCTCCATAGCCAGAGTAAAACATTTCCTCTTCTCTTCCTCCAGCTGGGAAACCTTCTTCCTCAACATATCAACATGTAGTTCCTTGCTCTCCAGGCATTCCTTCTGATTCTTCAGCTTAGGGAAAGTACAACTCAGTTACATGCTTCCAAGGGTGGGAATGGCAACATTCACACAACATCAATGCTCTGAGTCAGTGAGTATGGCAAACAAACGAATTGCTAATTCGCTTACCTTCCTCTGCAAGCTGTAGACCAAACTCTTGGTTTCAACCAGAGAACTCCCTTCCTGTTTAACCAGTTGCTCTGCTCGCAACAAAATGGCCTCCAGCTTTAGGTCAAGGCCAACCTCAGCTGTGACTGAGTCTAGCTTCAATGTGTCTGAGAGCTGCTCCAGGAACCGCTGGTTCTGGGATCCACAAACAGAAACAATCTACTGAGAACACATCATCTTAGGGATCAATAACTAGGAGATACAGAAGTAACGGCTAATGACATGCGATACAACCTTAGCATCATGGCATTTTTGGCATTTCCTCCTGGTACAGTCACCATCACTAAAACTTGGGGAAGGAAGAAAACAAATACACACTTTCTCTGACATGCCAAGTTGCCCCGTTCCAATCCCATCTCACCTGAGGAATCCCAACTACCATCAAGCTCCACCTGCCTCACTTAGCAAAGTGTAACAAAAGCTGGTTTTTAATGCCGACTGAACCATGGTGTCGCAGATCGCTAGTTTCTCACAGACTTAAATATGTGTCCTCAACTCAAAGCACCTGGCATTTTACCCCTGTGCAGAAGGGAAGGAACAGCACTTTCCCCCTACAAAATCTCAGCAAGCAGTTGCTATTTTAGTTAAAAAACACCATCTAGTGGTACAATGGGAAGTACGGATTTAAAACATATTAATTAATCAAAAACATTGTAGTTACGATGAAATAAAAGCAAAATTAAAAGACCAGAAAGATTAAAAGATATATAGAAAGATCTGCAAAGTAAAAACGTCTGTAACTCAGCACATGTGATCTTCCCATCACCTCATGCAACGTGATTTTAGGTTCAGCTTTTCAGCAGTATTTGTGGTTTGTATTTTCTGTTATTTGGTGAAATAGAAAAATGTGCAGTAGCAGGAACTGGTAAACAGCTGATCGTGATTATTTTTGTAACGCATTGCTTTGCAGTTCCGTAAAAGCAAAGCCACCGTGTTGCCTCACATCTTGTCTTTCGCGGCTACAGTCCTCGCGGAACATGCTGGCCGACAGGAGCTCTGCCTCCAGCTCCTGCGCCCGCCGCTCTGCCGATTGCGCTCTTTGTAGTGTCTCCTGGTGGAGACCCAGCAGTCTGTCCAAATCCCCCAGAAGGTGGGACAACCTGGCCTCCATATCCAAGGTGTTCTGTGTTGCACAAGGATGCAGCATATAATTTATGATTTGACTCTGGAATGATCACATATCTGTGAGCATTGTTCAATTAAAAACACGCTAAAGCTGAAAATCCAGAAAATTATAAGGGTGTGTTAATGTGATGCATTGATGCAGTCCGACAGCCTGCAAGCTGCACCTCTGCTCCATGCTCCTCCCAGCTTCTCTTCTCCCTCAGTTTCCTCTGAACCTCCTCTTCCTCCGTACCGGTTCTAGGTTTATTGTGGGCTCGCACCAGTGCAGCAACCTCCTCTGCGAAAGCCCACAGCAGGCCCTGCGTCACCTGGGCTTCCTTCTGGTTGCTGCGCAGGCTGGTCTCCAGCTCCTGGGTACGACCCTCAAGGCGACTGGCCTCCTGCTGGGACTCAGTCAGGGAACGCTGACTCGCCTGCAGCTTCTCCCTCAGGCCCCGGTTTTCCACCTCCTTATCCTTCATAGCACGTTCAAACTCCTGGCGGGTTTGGAAACACAAACGGACAGGAAAAATTAATCCACGTGGTTCATGCATTGCTTCACTGGATGATCGTCACCTTGTGTCCTGCACATGATGGGATCTTTTAAACTGACTTTATTGAGGCAGCTCTAAGGAAAAGAGAAATAGATTTGGGTAAGAAATCCATCCATTCATCCATCTGTCCATTCGTCCATGTGTCCAACCATCCTTTATACTTAACCACCTGTCCAGGTCAGGTTTGTGGTGGTTCCAATCTTCTCTCAGAGTCTCTGGGTGCAAAGGATAGGAGACTAGAAGTCGGTGGCAAAAACAAACTGGATTCTACCTGTCGGAGTGACTGTAATTCCGCAGTGCGGGCAGCAGAGACCTGCTGCTCCCGGCGCACCTCTGCCACCAGCCTCATCACTGTCCGCCGGCCTGCTTTGCACTCCACCTCACCGGACGCCACGCTCTCCTTCAGGGTGCGGAGCTCGGCACGCTGCCTCTCCTTCTCCTCACACAGAGTGTCCATCTGAATGGACAGCAAAGGTTCACTGAACTGTCACCACCTCTTGTCTGCATTTTTCAAACATAGTAGCCAGGAACAGTGGTTTTTAGGGTTCACCAGAGACACGATGAAATCCATGGGATCTTCGTTGTCTCGCAGACGAGTGGATGACCTGTCTGCGAGTTTGAGGGCAAACTCCTGGTATCTCCTTTCCGCGTCTGGGATGTCCAGCAATGAGCGATTCTGTACAGTCAGGCATTTCCTAGTCAACACAGCAAATCCTCATATCACAACATTGCACTTTTCTCACAGAATATGGAAACACTTAATTATGCAGATTTCATCTTGAACTTATGACTTTGTGAAGTCTTGGAGAGTGACATTGAAACTGATTTCTATAAGAATAGTAAAAATTGAGTGACAGAGCAACTTGGGTGATGTGGTGTGATGCTTTATAAATAGATATAGAAAGATACTTGTCTGAAGTCAGTGGGAGAATCACATCTTCTTTCTCCCATAGCTGATCCTCTAATACGTTTCTTTGCTCCTGGAGGTATGAAAATAACATATAAAGACGTTTATGGAAGTATTTTGAAAGACAGATTGAGTGACTTGATATATGTAGCTTAAGCAATCGTATGTAATCGCTGTGTTAGAGTAACAGAGATGGACAGTAAGGAATTGCCATTACTTATTACATGTACATAAGTACATTTCTTGAAAAGAGTACTTTAAAGAGTAGTTTTTGACATTGTTACAGTTTGCTTTTCCTCTACTGTTTGTAAAAAAATGTAGCTTTACTTACTCTCCTCTCACTACATTTGATTTGTGCATTTTTTATTGCTCTGCATTCAGTGCTTTATTTTAACATATTAATGCATGTTAACAAACTGTGGTAAACTTTCTAGAACTCATTAAAAACAGCTGTTTCTTATAAGGAAAAGTGAGGAATGACACTTGCCCGCTGTCAGCTGTTTTCTCTGGATTTCATTGCCGCTGTTTATTCTCGACCACCCAGAATTTATTGGGCCTTTTTGTGACACCTTGACCGGCAATTTAAATCTTTCCAATTCAGGAGAAGTCATTCTACTGTATTGCAGAGTTTCTGTTATGGAGAAGTTAAAGAACTGAAAAATAATGTCTTAAAATAAATGTAAACTTTTCCACTGCCAGAGTTGAATTTTAAAAGAGTTTGAATTCTTCTACAGCTGAGTTATTGGGTGCATTGCTCCTATTTTATTCATTTAAGCATATAGATTCTGGTAACAAAAAAATGGCATTTTATCTCTGAAAACCAAGTCAGGTTAGAACACTGGAACCTATTTAAATAAGAGTATTGTTTATTATAAGTGTTTTGATGTGATATTAGACCTGAGTTCTAGAAAGTTTGCGACGGCTGGTTAACATGTATTAATATGTTAATCAAATCAAACCAATTATTATGTTAATAAGTCGTCAATTAATATGTTAATTGTGTGTGGCTTGTAAACATGAGTAATGGCCCACACAAAAATTAAACTGAAATATTTTTTGGAGGTTAATTTTACATTTGGTTAAATTATACACTTTCCTTTACTAAAAAAGGCTGCAGTCAAGGTAAGATTAATACAAATGTTCGCCCATGACAATGTAAATGTAGAAAAGGTTGAAGTACTAATTTTGTGAACTCATTTGGCATTTATAGTTCTGTAATTTACAGTGCAAGCACATTTTCCTTTTCCTTTTATAGCAAAACTGGGTATTTTTTTCAGTTTAGTCCCATTCTGACACACCACTACATTCCACTGGAACCAGCAGTCTGCTTCTGTCTGGATTTCCCAGCCTAAAAGTTATTCTGACTCCATAAGTATCCTAACTCCAAAGGGTAAATCATACATCTGTATACACTCATCTTCACATCCACCTACACCCAACATGCGCGTTGTCCTCTTTGTCTGCCAAACAATGTAAAACTCAATGTGCACGGACTCTAAATTCCCACTGAAAAAAAACATTTTTTGCTCTTCTCATATTGTGCTGCAAAAGATTCATTTATATAGTAAACTGTCTAATTTTGATGTGTTAAATTGCCCAGTTCATGGCGGTATAGCCAGCAGTGCAGTGGGCTCATAAAGCCTGTGCTGTTTGCATTCCCTTCATGTCTGCTTGTCTTTCCTCCTGCAGTCCACAGAAATGTGTTTCAGGTTAATTGGTTTCAAGCTAAACTGCCTGTTGCGTGTGCGTATGTGTCTGAGTGTGTGTGGCTACCCTGCAATGGACTGGTCTTGCCTCCTACCCTGGTGCCCAGTAATTCAAGGATGGGATCCGAACCCCTGCGACTCTGACCAGGATAAAGCGTTTAATGATAACGGATGGATGAATGAACTTGCCTTCCTAGTTAAACAACAGATTAGCTAGACTGACTGAGTTAGGCAAGTTTATGACTTACCTTATAGGTTTTCCTCTGTATTGTAAATCATTTTGACAAGATACTTATAACTCCTCCTTACTGAGCTGCTGTAAATGTTTATTTGTGATAGATGAGTATTAAATCAAATCTATGTGCTTTATTATTCAATTTCAAACTGATAGGTGTGGCTTCTCTTTGCTTTTTAAATTCTGTTTAGTGCTTTTTAACATTTTTTTTTCCTTTTTTGATTTGGTGCTCATTATCATGAGAGACGATGGATAAGCATTACAATAAAAAGTCCCAGGATTCCTGAGAGGTGCTTGCAGGCAAACAGAGAGGTGTGAGACAGGTGAGATGTGCAGGAGAATGCACAGCTCACATGGGGCAGGCTGCCCGCCTTGGGTGATGCCTCATGTCACCAAGGACCATATGATAATTTGAGATTTTTACTTTCATAAAATATATTTCTCCTAGGTGTGAATTCTTGAAATGTGAGCATTTTCACGGGAAGGAAGCCTGTACTGTACTTATTAGTTTTGTCCATGTAGTTGGAGTTACAACTTCCCTGAAAACCCCTGCATTCCTGCACTTGTTTTGCATTTTTTATCATGCAATATCTGTGGTGCTTCCATCCAAGGTTATTTCATGTTAATGTCAAAATACACAATTACATACTGTAGATGCTGTGTTTGAAAGCTCAAGAATGAAAATAAAAATGTGACATATTGCTTACCTTACTTAGAGGTGTCGTATTCAGAAAAGGAGACTGTTCACCTTTGCTTTTAAGATCCATTCACAAAGTTCATAAATTCAAGTACACTTCATAAATTCACTTGCAGTATTTGGGAAGTATAACGCTGGATAAAAACTGTATGCGAGGCAGTAAAGAGTAGAGCAGCCCTGAATCCAAAGGAGGAAGTGATTCCAGTCTAGTGTTCCAAGAGTTAAAGCAACATCTCCAGGCAACATACAAACATGGATCACAGGACCATCTGGAGGAGGAGCTGTCTGCTGTGAACTTCAACTCTGAAAAGAATTACAACGTGCTTTTACAGTGTGGGACAAATGTCTTTTTCTTCAGAATTGCAAATAAGCCTCTCTAAAAGGTATGTTCGTATTTCAAATATTGTATTTCTGGGTTTTACTACTACATGCCAGCCAAAGTGTCTGACAGGACAAAATAATGATTTCAAGGCTCGTAGAAAAAGCTCAGGCTGTTTGCTCACCTATGTTTGTGTGCCAGCTGTGCGCTATAAGTTGTGAATGGTCATATTTTACCTGCATCCAGGATTTATACACATCAAGGCTTTTAAGGGAATCCAAACATGGATTTTCATGTCTTCAGCATCAAACAACTGGTGTCTGAAGTTATCTCAGCTGCTATGGTTTCCCATTTGATCTCTTGCACTCCAGTTCATAGTGGCACAGAACAAGTGGTGTATTATTATTATATTATATATGTGTGGATGTGTTGGTGTTTGCATAGCTCCATACACCAATATAGCTAACATAAACCATCAGGCAACAAGATGGTTTAAATGTGCATCGACCTGGAAAACTTTGACAAAAGTGTAAATGTGTATATTGATGACGTGAATTAAGTAGGCTGTTCAAGAATATATATTCAAATGGTATGGGATTTATCAGGGCTTAAATATAAGCTTTCACGTAAGACACGGTATTTGTTTCCTGTTTACAACCAAGTCGCTTTTTTGAGTTTTACACGGATTTGTGAAACACGTGAGAAAATGCACGCTGGAGATGTGAAAGAAATCGGTGAAGCTGGGCTTCTGTTTATTTGCTTTTTTTTTTTTTTTTTTTACAATGAAAGGTCACAGATGGAAATGCAACCTAAATAAAGGTAACTGAAACGGTAACGAAGTGGCGATGGAAGAGAAGATGTAAATAGCGACGTAAATGAAACAGACTGCAAATGTAACAGCTTTTCTGAACTAGGAATGTAATATTAACTGAAATTGTCACCAGAAATAAAACATTACGAGAAGTGTTACCGCGCGTCTGAAATGTAACAGTGATGAAGTGATGTGCACAATGTAATATATTTGGACATAGAACAATACAACTGATAGCGAAACTGAAAATGTAACTATGTAACAGACACTGGAATTTAAAAATAACTGTAACTGGAAACGTATAACTGACTTGGACCAGCGGTCGCTGATAGGGAGTTGGGGGAGAGCAGCTAGAATATAACCATTTAACGGGCTGTGAGGCTGAGTTTTAACAGTTAACATGAAAATGTTACTGGAAATATATGGTATAGCAAACGAAGTAACTGCAATATTGTCTGTGTAACTGGAGCTTTATGACTGTAACGGTTTATGAAAGTTAAGCGTAACTAAAAATGATAAATAACTGATAATGAAACTCGGCTCCGATGAAGGAAACCCGTCGTTCAAACTGAGTTGTGACCCGCAGCCCACCGCCCCGCACCGCAGCCATTTAACGGTCACATGCAAAACGCGCAAAATGTCCCAGACGGCGGGGGGGGGGGCGAGTGAGAGAGAGAGAGAGAGAGAGAGAGAGAGAGAGAGAGAGAGAGAGAGAGCGCGGGCGGGCCGGGGGCGGGTGAGCGAGCGAGCTGGCGCGAGCTTCTCAGGGGACGGTCATGTGACCGTAACGTAACGCGACCGGAAAACACCGACTCGCTGCCGCCGATGCTGCGCTGTGCAGGAACAGAGAAGTCCCCCCCCGGTAAAGAGACGACAACACGCCCGAGTCCGCGCGTTCGCAGGAGGCGCACAAAAAAAAGGTAGGAACCGCCGCTCGGCTGCGCGCGCTCCTTTTGTTTGTTGCCCCCCGTCAAATGTGCACGTGTTTGGTGAAATTCGGTGCGATATTTACTGTGAAGTTTTCTCTCTCTCTGTCTCTGTAAGAGAAGCCCACTCGGTGAGCTCGCGGCGGTGTGACTGTGTGGGAGCCCACTTTGTGTGCGCGAGCGGGGGGTCGCACATGCGGGAGAGCCAGAGCGCGTCCCTGGAGCTGCGTTTGCGAGGGAGCGCGAGTGAAAAAAGGGGTTTAACGGCGCGGCGCGGCGTCGCGTGGGGGACATTAACGCTCGCAACGGTCGTGTTTTTTTTTCTTTTTTTTTTTTTTTTAACGCGGAGCGCTTGGGGGGCGGGAGGGGTGGGGGGACTTTTTTTGTTTGTAGGAAAGCGCAGTGCGGAAGTGGTTTCACTCTGCGGGGGGACTGTCCGGTCCGCGTGTCACACACACACACACACACACACACAGGACATGCAAACACACTCTCTCACGGTCTCATACGCTTACTTTAAGATTCACAACAACGTTGTCTTACACTCAGACACGGTAAAAACCCACACACACACACACAGAGGACATGCAAACACACTCTCTCACGGTCTCATACGCTCACTTAAAGATTCACAACAACGTCTTACACTCAGACACGGTAAACCCCCCCCACACACACACACACAGTTTGCACAGGACACCTATAGATCTTTGAAACACACTCAAAACACACTGACATACACATTTACACTCGCATTAACACAATGACACAGAAACACACACCCTCAAGTATACTGTATATTAATATTCAGAATAACCTAAACCTCAGTCAATTGCATTATTATTATTATTATTATTGTATAAAAAAGTAAAGATGAGCACATAAAGAGACTTTAGCTTTGTTGGTGCCTCTTGGTGTGTGGCAGGATGTGTATGAAGAGTGTATAGAGTGACCACACTATACACTCCGCTGTGAGTTATTGATTATGGTTGGGGGTCTAGACGGGAAGTTGGTTATCGCTAAAAAGCAGTAGAATAATAAAGTATAATGGAGCAGGACACCGGACGTTGGCGCGTATTCTGTTATTTGTGCTCTCTCACACACACGCACACACACACACACAGCTGATGTGTTTTAGCCCCCAAGCGATCTGCGCTGTTTGAGTGCTGTCGCCGTGGCCCATGTTTTGGGAGTTAAAACACTGGTTAAAGTTGATAGTCTGTTGATAATCACCGCAGTTGATAATCTGTGGTGTTTAGATGTAGAAAGGAAGTGATCATAGGAAGTGTGTCATATTGCGCTTTGACAGCAGGTGGAGTGGTGGTTAGAACCCCTGTCTTGTATTCTAAGCAGCCAGGTTTGAATCCTACTTTGTGCTTGGCACTTTTGAGCAAGGTAAAGTACTTGAAGTGATAGGGGAACCCAGGGCTAGACCTGAAGTGCCTCTTGTTGCTGCCAGTTCACACAACCTGCTGGTGTTTCCAGCTGCTCCTTTCCGCGTGTGCGACAGTACACAACGCAGGAGCAATTTTTATATTTACAGTATGTTGTTGTGACACAGCACTGGTCATGTGACTTGTCTGAAAACTCATTTTTTCAAGCTGTAGTTTTCAAATATTATGTACACATAAAAGTTTAACGTTTTAAAATGCACTTTAGCGTCGACATTGTTGTGTACAATTCTCTTTTGAAACACAGGAGATGTGTGCACAGTTCTTTTATAGATATTTGAAAATGATTTTTTCTGAATTGTTTGTTATGGTAAAGGGGGAGCGGGGCTCTAGTTTGACAGCAGGAAACAGCACAATTTCTAAGTTTGAACCTTGCGCAACATCCTGTGAGGGTCCAGGTGAGCGGGTTTTGGCGACATGCTGCCGTCGCCGTAGAGGCCCAGGTTTCTGTGGAAAATGTCGTGGGGAGCTGCAGCACCACGTCCGTGTTGGCAGGAAAGGCATCGCAGATGGTTTGACAGCAGTACAACCAAAGGTGACTAAACCCGCGGTCCGTTAGCCCTCATTCCAGCAGTGACAAACAGCCTTTTTCTGAACTGCGTTTGGATGTATCGCACGATGGAAGCTGTATTAAACGTAAACTAAACGCCTCACTGAGAACCTTCAGAAGATGCGCCTCACAGAGCAGAACGTGAGGCCCCTGCGACGCGCTCTTGGCGGATACGTCGTTCAAACCGCAGGCTTCAAATAGGCTATAGCTCGACCCAGCAGTCCGCAGGCTCCCCGCTCGCCTCAACGGAACGCATTTAGCGGTGCGTGACGCCGAAAACTCAAGAGGCCGTTTTTCCTGCTTCCTGTCAACTTCCGCATCGTGCGCCGATCTCATGTGCACACTCGGGTCCCAGTTGAGGTCTGTGGTTCCTCTGAGGGCTTATGGGTAGAGGGGGTTTTTCTGCCGGAGTGTGCTCTTGTGTCCAAAAGTCAGAGAAAAGTGCCTTTCTTATATAATGCTCCAATTTGTGTGAGAAATATATTTGTTTGTTGACTCAGTGGGTTCCCCTCAGAACTGCTGAATCCCTGCAGACATTCAGAAAGGGTCTCAGAAAACATCCTTTTCAAACCCACTGTTGTCCTGCTCTGACAGCAGATAGACAGACTAAAGTAAGAAGCTAAGATTATCTTTACATTTCTTATTCTGGATCTTGGTTGTATAGACAGTTACTGTAGCGATGTGCTTCAGCAACGTGTCGATGTCAGACAAAACGTGTCGATAATCGTGTGTCTGTATCTGAAGCTGTTTAGCTATTGCTGAGTGTGCTTTTGTTTACACTGACTTGTATCACAAAAAAGCATTTGCCAAAGGTGGAAATATAAATGGATGAAAATGTACCGAATTTAAATGCTTATTTGAGTTGAGTTTTTTGTCAGTACTTTTCAGAGTTTGCTTAATAAAAACTTTATGGGAGTAAAAGTTAATGGGAGTGAATGAGAAAAATGCGATGGGTCAGAGTTGAGTGCCGTTATGTGCCGCCTGCTCGGACCCCCGATTTGAACTCGTTTCCGCCCGATATTTTGGCCGGTTGCCATGGTAACTGCAGCCACCGCACGTAAGGGGAGGGGGCGGGGGGGAGACGCAGGCGATCCTTATTGGACCTCACCACACTCCCCAAAGAGACCCAACACCAAGTGGTCGGTAGCACATTGCCCTCCACGGGGTCGCTGCAGGCGGTGGTATTTCCGTCATCTCCTAACCCAGCGTGTTGGGCTCTGATGCTACCAAATATTTTGCACTGCTGCTGCTAAACAGTTAAAGTTTTACAGTAATTAAAATGGAAGTCAAAAAAAAGTGTAGATTTAATTTTGATCAGTGTATATGCCAGTACCGTGGTTTAGGAAAGCTTATTAAAACATTTAAATGCACACAGGCTGTCAGCTCCTCTGAATGTCGTAACGCTGACAGCTTCTGCTGGAAACAACCACTTCTGTATTTGACCGAAGCTATACATATCCCAGCTACTTCCCTGTGTGTGCTGTGTTTTTGAGATTGTGGCATTCCCAGCCAAAGCTGCTTTCAAGAATATGGGCAGTTTTCACCGTTTAAATGTGTTTGCGTCCCTCCCCATGGAAGCGTGACTGATCTCAGATGAATGAGAAAATACCGAAACAGCCCGTGGTCTCCGATAACCACATGCCAGTGTCACAACTTGCGGGCCATTTAATGCACTCATGCATGGCTTGTAGAAAGTGTTTTTTTTTTTTTAATCAATATTTTCCCTTAAAATATGCTTTTTTTGTGTGTTTAAAGTGTGGTCTAGTTTTTTCTATTTCTCACCACATTCCTGTGTAATCTCAAAATAGCCTTCACAGCACATGTCTTGTGTTACTTTTCGAGCCTTTGCTTGACAGGAAACTGAGTTTTGTCTCTGGCTTTTGTGCAGGTTGAAGAATGGAGCTGGCCAACCATGGTCTTGTTCTCCTCCAGCAGCTCAACGCTCAGAGGGGCTTCGGTTTCCTGTGCGACTGCACTGTGGCCATCGGTGATGTCTTTTTCAAAGCGCACAAAGCTGTCCTTGCGGCCTTCTCAAACTATTTCAGAATGCTGTTCATCCACCAAGACAGGTAGAGGAAGGTCACCTGTTAAAGTTTTCTCTTTAAGTTGATATAAGCTCAGTTGTGTATATGGTGCATAGAAACAGAAAAGAAATCAGTCGTGTCCTTTTTTTTAAGCTTTGTGTGTTGTTTACCTTGGTGTCTTAATTTTGTACCCCCCAGCGACTGTGTGCGACTGAAGCCGGCAGACATCCAGCCCGACATCTTTAGCTACCTCCTGAACCTCATGTACACCGGCAAACTGGCTCCTCAGCTCATCGACCCGCTGCGGCTGGAGCAGGGTGTCAAGTTCCTGCATGCCTACCCTCTGTTGCAGGAGGCCAGCATGGCAAGCCACTCCTCCTTCTCGTATGCCGAGCAGAACGCCCTCATGACCACCTCGCTGTACGGCATCCAGATCTCTGACCAGCAGGCTGCTCTGTCCAGGTCGCACCTCTCGTCCCCATTTGAAGCAGAGCATCTCCCTGATGCCAAGCGATCCTCTGGTGAGCCCAAGGTGGTTGACGCCTTTGTGGAGGTGGAGCCTCCTGCTGCGGAAGAGCCTGTCGCAGCCCCGCAGGCTGAGGGTCCCGTGCCCAACGCCATCCTCCACGTGAAGCCCAGCATCATGAAGCGCAGTGCCTCCTTCCGCAAGCACTACTCGTGCCACCTGTGCGGGAGCCGCTTTAACCAGCGGAGCCTGCTGAGGGTGCACCTGCTCCTCCATGCTCAGGCCTCGTTGTCCGCGGCGACGGCGGCCGGCTTGACGGAGCCCGGGTCGTCCAGCCCGGCTCAGGCCCCCGATGCCCCTGTCCTGGAACAGGCGGCACGGGAGCTGGAGGAGGCTCAACGCCCCAGTGAGGTGACCATCAGTGATGGAGAGCAACCTCCTGCCGTAGACTCTCCTCCCCGCACGGAGCTGCTGCAGTCCCAGTCAGAGACCCCGCCTCCGTCGGACATAGCGGACATCGACAACCTGGAGAGCATAGACCTGGAGCGCGAGGTGAAGAGGCGCAAGTATGAGTGCTCCACCTGCGGCCGCAAGTTCATCCAGAAGAGCCACTGGCGTGAGCACATGTACATCCACACGGGCAAACCGTACAAGTGCAGTGCCTGCGGGAAGAGCTTCTGCAGGGCCAACCAGGCGGCCCGACACGTGTGCCTTCACCAGAGCGCCGAGTCCTACACCATGGTCAACAAGCAGAGCATGGAGCTGTGCCCTGGCGAGGACAGCAGCCAGGTGGAGGCGCTCTTCCTGTCCTCCAGCCGGCCGTACAAGTGCAGCGTCTGCGAGATGAGCTTCTCGAGCCCCAACGATGTCATGAAGCACACGTGTTTCACCCAGAACACTCAGGGCACCTTGGAGCTGGACGGCCAGTCAGGCATGCAGATGGACGAACTTTCCAAAGACGAGGGCTTGGACCCCTCAGATGCCAAACCCCTGATCACATCTATTAAGACGGAGGGAATTCTAGTCGATTAGGACACACTTCATAGATACTCTTGGGAAAAAAAATCTTTTTATTTAGTTAAATTATGGTCAGTAGTTAAGCTATGGTTTTTAGTTGTATAAATGCAATTTATCAGTCTTTTTTGTACTTTTGTACTTTCTCCAGTGTCCAGTATTACAGTTCTGAAGGGAAATTAAGTCAAAGTTAATAGAAATATTTTCTTTGAACATTTAATGGAATGGAATTTAATGGAATAGTGAGAGGTCAGTATGCTTGCACAAGAAATGTTTAGATAGAAGTATACTTTTTATTACACGTGCTATAATTTCTTAACCTTACTCGACTTTTTACCAACTGATTACAAAACACTGTGCCATTTGTTTGCCGAAGCGTACGAGGTTTAGTATCGCAGGCTGGTCGCGCTCAGGCGTGCGTTAACTGATTTTATTTCTCGCTGTATTTCTTACAGTTAAAAGTTGTTATTTGTGGTGCCAGGGGAGGGTTTGTGTTGCTCTTCCTGACTTTCCCTTTGAATTTCATATCACGGAAGGGAATATTACGCAGCCATTGCCTGGCGCTGAGCTTCTGTACCGCCGGAGGCTGCCGTCATTTACACACAGGGAAGCGTTACTTGCTGTTACAGGTAGCAAGTCCAAAAGTCGCGGTGCTCAGAGTTCCCCTTGCAGAAGACACCAGTCTCCCCCTTAGCCACAGAGACGTGTTGCTGACACGGGTCATTTCGAACGTCACTAGAGAAAAGTCACAAGTTGCTGAAGGGTGGATATGTGGGACGAAGGGCTTGGCAGGGTGACAGAGCGAGCAGTGAGAAGGAAGGAAGAAGGGTGAGAGGTAACAAACAAGCGAAAATTATATTTAAATTGGGTAGAAATGAAACAAAGTTTGGAGTCTGTGGTGTGAATATCAGGTTTCCAGAGACGATTGGAAGGCCTGTTGAAGGCTGTTCTGCTGTGTTCCTCTGGACCTGCTGGTCCGCCGTGACAAAAGCTTATTGGCCAGCCAGTCGACCCCCTCGATATTTTTATTTCACCCGAACGCTACCTGAACTGGTGGTTTATGCCCTGGACTAGAGAGAGCAGTAACCCCCCCAGGTTTTACAGTAGTTGTAGTCATCATACATTGTTTTGTCATGTACCGAGAAGGTGGTTGTTTGAACGCCCTGGTGTTAAACCAATGGCAGCAGTTTTAGCGCTACAGTAAAACCAAGCAAATGAGCAAACTTGATGAAAACAAAGTATGAAACCACAAGTATGTAGACCCGTATTTTGGGCTGAGATTGGATTCGATATCTACTTACCAAGACCCAACAAGTGTGCTATCATAATAGAGATCAGCAGCTTAGTACCGTATTGAAAGTACTAAACATTTTCATAAAATGTATTTTATTAATATATTCTTGACATAAATCTACTATAGAGTGATTTGGCTTAAATTTTTGTTTGCTTGTTAAAAATTTAATTGTAGTAAAAGTAATATTTTGCCATGGTAGTTATTTAAATAGGTTTTATGACATACAGAATAAGGAGTGGACTAGGGGACTGGCGCATGGTGAGAATGTGTGAATTTTTTTTTTGCTGTCATTCAATATTGAACGGTGAGTGTATTTTGTACACGGCCACCTGCTATTCTACTAAGTTTTTTTAAAAAAAGGCTGAAAAAATTAACTGCAGCTTTGTGAAAGCAGCTCATTTCCTGTGTGCTGGTGCTCATGGGAAATGTAGTCCTTGCACTCGAGTGACATGAAACCATAACCACAGGCTTTCTGGCTCCAAGTTAGTCTCATGCTGCACTGTGCCATAACTGCTTAACCGCTGCGTTTGTCCTTTTCCAGCGCTTAAACATTTTACGTGCATATATCTGTACGAAGTACTTCCAATCTGATAAATTACTTGAATCTGGTCTTAGAACCCAAATTTTTTCATGTCTTACACCTTTTTACAAAGAATACTATATTTTATGTTTTATATTTGCAATACTTGCATCTAGCTAGCTGAAATGCTTTACACTAGGAAATAGTGCTCATGTCTTAAGTTGATTGTTACTGAACAGGTATTTTTGTATGATGATGGGTTTTAGCTTTTTTCGTTTTGTTCAGATTTCAGGATGTTGGGTTTAGCTTTCTGCTCGTGATTCTTTTATTGCGTTCTGTAGCCTTGTTTGTGCGATGCGTTGTCCCCCGCGGCTCTCTTTAATTTTGGGTGATCAGGACTGTTCTGCAGGAACAGGATGGCAACGTGGAAATGACACTATTAACTGCGGAGACTACAGAGGAATCCCATTTGTAGCCTTGTGATGGAAATACTGTCCACTCAAAACAGTAGAGACATCAGACGTTTGTTAGGCAGGTTTCGTATTCAGACCTCGAGTGTTTCAATTCCTGCGTTAGGATAGCCGTGTCAAAGTCCATAGTGAAGATTTTGATAAATTAATGAGGATTGTATTGTAGAATACATAATGTAGCGAATACTTTTTCCAAAAAAAAAAAACAGCGTTGTATAGTGAAGACTACTGAAAAAATTCAGGAATGAACTCTGCGTTATACTTTATTAGTTAAAACAGAGTACAAAATGCCAATGAATTCATGTTACACCTGTATTCGTCACACTTGAAATGTCCACCTTTTTTTTTTTTCTTTATTTTTGGTTATGTTGAACATTTTATATTAACATGGTTTTGGATTTCTGTTTTGGGATTTATTATTTCAAACGGGTCACTGTGGGAAAGTAACACCCCTCTATGCACAAAATCCCTTAGCTGAGCTGGACTTCTGCTGTGATCTATGTTCTCAGGAATGTATACTGTCTTCCCATAATGTCTGTTTTATTTTCATGTGAAGAGTGAAAATAAAATTTTTTTTTCTGAAAGGGTTGCATATTTTGCATTTCAACACATTATTAATACCCTGAAGCTCAGCGCATGTCTCTTTTTCTATATAATCTAATTTCTGTTGCTTAGGGTCTGTTTATGAAATGGAGCATTTCATCAGAAGGTGAGAGGGTCTGTGCCCCCCAGGAAAGCTGTCAAAACCGTGGGGAAATCGCGTCATCTGATGATCACTATTTTTATTTGCATTAATGTAACAACGCATCATGGAAGTTTGGCTGCTGCCTACATAACACATCTAATTTCTACAAAACAAACTATGGTCTCTGAGATTTTAAAAGGTTTCTTTATTTAAAAGAAAACAATTTAAATTCATATTAACAGCTTTGGCAGTTTGAGTGTGCAACAGCTATATGTTCCTTTGTTACTCCATAATGTCAAGTAGATATGCTTATAATATTATTACATTTTTAAAATGTGTTACATACACTACATGGCCAAAAGTATGTGAACACACAAGCACCACACCCACATGTGCTTGTTCGAACATTTAATTTTAAAACCATGGACATTAATATGGAGTTGGTCCCTCTTTTGCTTCTATAACAAACTCCACTGTTCCGGAAAGGTTTTCAACTAGATGGAGGAAGGCTGCTGAGATTTTCTCCCGTTCAGACACAACAACATCAGAGAGGTCAGGTGCTGATGTTGGGTGATAGGTCTGACTCATTCCAGTTCATCCTACAGGTGTTCAGTGGGGTTCAGGTCTGGGCTTTGCAGGCCTCTCAAGTTTCTTCCACACCAGACTCGGTAAACTGTTTCTTTGTGGATCTCGCTTTTTGCACAGGGACACTGTCAGGCTCGGATAGAAAAACACCTCCTTTCATAAACTTACCAAAGAGTTGGAAACTCACAATTCTTTAAAATGTCACTGTATGCTGTAGTATTAAGATTTCCCTTCACTGGAATTAAGGGGCCCAAACCATGAAAAACAGCCCCAGACCATTATTCCTCCACCACCACACTTTACGGTTTGCACTCTGCATGCAGGCAGGTAGGATCTCCTGGCATCTCCCAAACCCATATTGATCCATCAGACTGCCGGCTGATTCATCCTTCTAGATAACATGTTTCCACTGCTCCGAAATCCAATGGTGGAGCGCTTTACACCTCTCCTGCCGACACTTGGCCATTGCACATGGTGATCTTGGGCTTGGCCATAGAAACCCAATTCGTGAAGCTCACGCAAAAGTTTTTGTGCTGATGTTGCTTCTAGAAGCAGTTTGGAACTCGGTAGTGAGTGTTGAAACTGAAGATGGATGGTTTTCTTATGCACCACGCTTCGGTATGGTTCTTTTCGGTGAGCTTGTGTGCCCTACTACTTTGGGGTTAAGCTGTTGTTGCTTCTAGATATTTCCACATCACAATAACAGAACTAATAGTTGACCAGAGCAGGACTAGCAGGGCATTTGACAAACTGACTTGTTGAAAAGGTGGCATCCCATGACAGTGCCACATTGAAAGTCACTGAACTGTTTAGTGCCACCAGTATTCTACTGCAAGTATTTATCTGAGGAGACTGAATGCTTGATTTTATGCACCTGTTAGCGGATGTGGCTGAAATAGTTAAACCCATCAATTAGGAGGGGTGTTCACATACTTTTGGCCATGTAGTGTATCTTAGAAAAAAATAACTAAAGGTTATCTGTAGTCAAACACCAGCTACCCTCTCTGTAATAACATCTTAAAAGATCCTGTATTCTCAACAGTAGACAAAAAATGCAATAAACCATATTTTCAGCTGCAATAACTGATCCTGCACTTTGCCTTTTACTTTGTCCATTTTTGTAGGTATCGGCATAGTATACTGTTCTACTGAACACACCGCAGTCCAACCTGCTCTAAAACATGGAAGGACTTGTGCTTCCTGTCTTCTGCTCACACAGAGTGACACTGGCAATGTAGTTTTACCTTCAAGTGTTACACTGGATACTACGGACACAGAAACAAACAGAAGCTTCAGACCCAACTGGAAGTCTTTGGTGGAAACCCTGTGCTGAGGAGCACCAGCAGAGGGCTCACACACACCACTCAACAAGGCGACATTTCTGCTGACCACATGAAAGAGTTTTTTTATGCAATAAAATCGCAGTACTGTTAAATGCATATATTATTATTTCAAATGTGTTTTTGAATCAAGGGAAGGACCTGTTAAAATCGATCGATGAAGAAACATGAGGGAATCAAGGCAAGCCTTTTAGATATTGCAGGCATGTGCAGGTTTACTACAAGCTCTTGGGTCAAAGCACTTAAGAGCTATTAGGTCAGAACCAATGAGGAAGGTGGGAAAAACCTGTGGAATAATCCTGATACTACCTTCAGGATTGAACAAATGGCAGGAGAGGGGTGTTTCAGGGGGAACAAGGGTGACAAGCCTTACTAAAAGTGTTGCAATTAGACTGGATCCTTCAACTCCACTCCAAGCTTCAGTCTTCAGCCATCATTATTGCTCAGTCAGCCTGATGGGGAACAGGACAGTATAAATGTTTTTTTTTTTCTAACAAGAACGATACTTATTTATGAATAACAAGAATTTTACCTTGCTTTGGTCTCCAACATCGCTTCTTGGTTCTGCATGTCTTCCATTGCAGCAGTTGCGCTGCCTACATGTTCCCCAGGTACTTCTTTGTTTTGTTGAGGTTTTTCTGCAGACCTTTGCACAATGTCTGCTTGTTCAATGTCTTGGTTCTCTTCCTCTCTGACAGCCTTATTCTGCAGTTCTGTGGGTAAGACTTGGCATTGAGAATCTGTAACAACGGCTTCCATCACATTGCTCTCCAATGAAGTAGCAGTTACAGCTTTTTCGACATCTTCACTCTCCTGCAGTTCCACTGGTGGACCCTCCTCCATCTCTGTTGCGACATCTTGGCTCAAATCTTCCTTTTTGTCAGGTTGATTTGAAGAAACTTCTACTTCATCTGTCTGGCTTGAAACGTCTCTAACTGACACTAGTTCAAATGGTGCCTCGTCCATAGATGAGGCCATTGCTTGGGGCTCCATGGAAGTTGTTTCCAAACCCTCATCCTTCAATTTCACTTTAACATCTTTCTCTTCATGTGAATCTAATTCCTTTGTTAACTGACTTTTGTCATGTTCTGCTCTTTCTTTTGCTTCAACTCTGACTTCTTCTTCAGTACCATCTTCTGCAGCTTTCTTGCTGTCTTCAGAAGCCTCTCGCACGTGAATGTTCTCTTCCAAAATATGTATACCAGTTTCTATTGTCTCGGTTTCAGAAACCTCTTTTTTCTCTGTTTTGTCATCCATAGTGATAACAGTTGTTGCCGGTTCAGAAACCTCTTTTTTCTCTGTTTTGTCATCCATAGTGATAACAGTTGTTGCCAAGGATTTTTCCTGGGGTGCTGTAGCATCTTCTGATTCCAAATGGACATTAGAAAAGTTAAAATCCTTGTCTGGTTCTGACAAGACTTCCACTGTCTCTTTGATGATTTGTGAAGAAATGGTTGGGCTCTGTTCTTCGGTAGTTGTAGCCTGAACACTTTCTTCAACTGCTTTTTCAACACTACCACTTACATCCTCCACAGTGGCAGAAACATCAGCCAATGCTACATCAATGTCTGATTTAGTAACTGCTTCCACCACTAATGCATCACCTGCAGAATCCTTTATATGGTCTTCATATTTTTCCCCAGCAGAAGACATTTCAATGGCATTTGTGGACTGATCAAAATCAAGTTCATCCGCAGTCGATACAATAGGTTCTTCAGCCACAGGCTCTGGTGTATCTTCAGCTGTGAGATATGCTTCAAGTCCTGCCTCACCTTCTCCAGAACTTACAAAAGGTACTTGAACTGGTACAGCTTCCTGTAGATCATTCACTCTTTCATTTTCATGTTCTTTAACTTCTATTTGTGTTCGGGAGTCCACCTCCTCAACCGCATTTTGTTCTTGCGACTTCTTATCTTCCTCCAAGATTTCTTGTGCTTGTGCACCAGCTTCTTGGGAGAGAGTTTTATCTCTTTCTGCACAAGCCTCATAGTTATCATCCACTGAAGTTTCTGCTGCTTGAGGTTTCCCTGATGTCATTTTTGTGGATACAACTTTGGCAGCTTCAAGAATGCTCTCAACTGAAGGTTTCACCATGACTTCTTCCACAGGTTCACACACAATATCTTTAGACTCAAGACCTGTACAGATGGCAGAGGCGTCTGATTTTTCATGGGCCACCAGTACTGTTGTCTTTTCTTTAGTGAATGATTCTAGCACTTGTGAAGAAACTGAAATAAGGACTACTTCTCCTTTCTTCTCTGCCAGAGTCACTGGTAAGACAACTGGAATCACACTTTCCACAGCCTCGTAGAGAACAGCCCCTTCTTGTTCAACATCATATTCCTTAGGCACTTCTGTTGTCACACAAGGTGTTTTGTTGGTCTCAGAAAGTTCTTCTGATGGTATTTTACCAGTAGTGTCCTCTGTTGCTACTTCTTCAGATAGGTCTGCTTGTTTTTGTGGAACATCTTCAATTAATGTAATATTAAGAACAGTTTCAGGCTGTGTAAGTTCTGACATGTGTACGGAAGGGACAGATTCTGTCTCAACCAACACAGCATTATTGCCAGCTTCATCAGACAATGCTTGTTGACCCTCAGACTTTTTCTTTTTGTGTCCAGGAATAAGCTTTTTGAGGGATACCCAAGTAGACCCACCGTTTCCCTCTGCCTTTCCCGGGGATAACTGTTCATACTCTACTTGGTAATTTTCAAGTTCAGGTTCTTTTACTAAATCCTGAGATTCCACAGGCTTCTCTTCTCCACCACCAGAGTGTTTCCTGGCCCTCTTCTTTGCAGATCCTACACAAATCAGGGACTCCCAGGACACAGAAGAAGAAGTTTTCTTTTTGGGCTCTTCAGTGCTAAGTTCTGTCTCCTGGTCATCATCATTGGGTTTCATTTCATCCTCGTCTTCAGTGACTATGAGATTGCTAGCCTCTTCACTCTCAGGAGACTTTTGCACACGTTTCATAGGAGTAATAAGCTTTTTGAGAGAAGTCCAATGTAGAATTGCATCTGTTTTCTTTTCTTCGTCAGCTACAACATTGTTACCTTCATCTGTGTCATAAACTCTTTTCAGCTGAACAGGCAAATCATCAAAATTCTCTTCTGACTCTTCAGGAGAAAGTCTTTGTTCGGCTTCTTCCTCATCTATCTGTTTTTTAGCAGAGAATCTCATCCTGCACGTCCCAGTAAAAAGTTTCTTGAATGGAAGTCTTTGAATTTGCTTCTCTATGGAAGATAGAAGTTCAGCTTCAAATGACATTCCTGGAAAGTCATCTTCAGAGCTGGTTTCCTCATCAGCAATGTCGTCTTCATCTTCTGCACATTTTATGTCATTAGTAGCTTCTGCTACCACAGTATCTGCATTTTCATCTGCAACAATCTGATGGGTTTTGTTCTCATTGAAATTTACTGTTTCTTCACTTACTGTTACTCTTTCTGGGATGAGCACCAGTTCTGATGCTTCTGGCATAGTAGCTTCCTCTTGTTGAGATTGAGGTTCCTCTGTGGCCTCTATAGTTGTTTTTTCACTCTCATCTGTGGATAATTCTGCATTTTCCTCTGTTTCCTTTTCAGCAGTGTTCTCTTTCTGTAACTCTTCCTCAGTAGGCTTTGTAGAACTCTTTGTCTTTTGTAAACTGGAAAAGATCCCCTGTGTGAAGAATCTTTTCAGAGTGAACTGGGTGTCCTGTGGAGGACTGGAGTGAGACTCATTTGTGTCTGCCTGTGACTTTGGGAAGACTTCCATTGTAGCTTCTGTTGCTGCAGTAGCTTCCTGTAGGTCAGCAGCATCTCCACCATCTTTGTCAGAAGGAAGGTCTTCAATGGGTTCAGCTGCTGTACCTCCAGCCTCAGTCTCCTCCACTGGTTGTTTTTTCTCGTCCATTGTGATTTCCCCTTCTGAATCTTTGCCCCCCTTGGAGCTGCTAGTTTCACCCTTATCTTCCTCTGGCTCCTTCTGTGGCTCAGTCTCCTCACTCTTGTCTTTTTTCAATGTAAATTTCAATCCAACAAGTCTGAAAAATTTTTTTAAACCCACCTCACTGGTCTCAGTAGGACTCCCCTCTGTTCCTTTGTCCGCTGTCCGTGTCTTGCCATCAGGTGATTCCTTCTCCTGCTTCTCAACATTCATTTGAGGAACTTCTTGATAAAGAACCTCTGTTGACTCAGGGGTGCCTTCCTTTTGTGACACAATTGTGTCTGTCTGGCTAACTGTAACAAAGAGCAGTAATACATCAACATTATCTACCTGTAAGCATCACTGTATAGCAGATTTACATTTTTCTCTTAAACGTTGCAAATAAGTTCCAGCTGCAACCAATGTTCTGATTAATGAATAAATGAGGCGAATCATCTTAATGCACGGATTGTGAGTGTGAATGTGTGTGTTGCCACTCTGTGTGGGACTGGTGTCCCTCTGGGTTGTAGACTGTCCCCCTGGACAATCTTCCTAACAATGATCTCAAAGATACATTGGTTAAAGATAAACGATAGAATGATAGGTCTTCATGTACATTACCTTGTGCTGCCATTAACTTCATACGGTGTAATGAAAGTTCATATAGATATTTATAGTTCAGACCTTGGAATCTTTATTTTAGCAATTTGTTCAATCATATGAATAAGATGTTGTGAAGTTTTATTGGCTTGTACTGAATCCCTAGAATAACCTTCCATTTTCCACGATCTTCCTGCTATTTCACAAACTGCCAAAGGACATAAAATTACATAATTATGCAATAAACAGAATGGTGAATTAAGCATTTGTAAAAATGAAGTTGCAATAATAAAATGTAAATCATCCAGTTTATAGTTATTACAGAAGTCTATGCAATTGTGATATACAGTATGACAGGAATGATGTTTCTTCAGTGGGATAAATCAATAGTTATATAAAGATTTTCATCAGAGAATGTTAAAATAAAGCCAATGA
The DNA here is from genome assembly GCA_900497675.1 of Arapaima gigas. Lineage (NCBI taxonomy): Eukaryota > Metazoa > Chordata > Actinopteri > Osteoglossiformes > Osteoglossidae > Arapaima > Arapaima gigas. Next base: position 377,875 of record UFQX01000367.1, on the reverse strand, counting down.
CATTATATTAGATTAAATACAATATTATAGTTGTATTTTACTATTAAAAAACACTATTTTAATATTAAAATAGTAAAAATTACTATTTTTAAACAATAGCATCAAGACTAGTATTCACATATAGCCAAACTTCCTGAATCCAAAAAAAAACAACAGAAAAAGTTAAGCATTCGATGGAAAAATCAAACCTATAAGGACTAAAATGAATTTACAGCAGTTTTTTCAAGCCACAGTATTAGATAAATAATCAAACAAAAATTGAATATATATTGAATATTTAAGCAGTTCAATTAAAACTCCTACCTGCGAGAGCTATTGTTCCCAGCATCTGAAACGTGGTGTAAAATTTCGACCAAAACGTAATACACACACACGAGCTAATGTTAGTTTAACACTTTTTGGTTCTAATTGCTAGACTCCTTTTCCATCTTTGTCTTTCAGACATGGACTTCAGTAGTGCTGAGGACCAGAAGATGCTGAGGACCAGATGTGTTTGAGAGGGCCCAAGAAGAGGAGCAGTGTGAACGTGCTCTTCAGCCAACTGAGTAATGCTCATCCTCCCTGCCTCCCTTCTCTTCTCCCTCCAGCTCCCCCCTTCCCTCCCATCAATCACAGCCCATGAATATTACAGCTCCTCTTATTCTATGACCTCTCATAAAGTAGAACTGTGATTTAACTGCTAGTAATGTTCTTAACATGAAATTGGATGAAAAAGGCCTGAAAATAACTGTTCAGTTTGTCTTAACTAAGGGGCTGATCTGGCCTTTAACAGGCTCATCACTGACAGTTCAGTCACTTCTTATATACAGTAAGTCAGGCATCTATGTAACCACCCACACTTACAAGTTAACAGAATGTAACTGACAGTGGGGAGCAGTGATTACTACATTTCCAAGTAAATTAAAATCACACACTAATTCTTAGATGTGATTCAATACTCTTATCTCTGTACTTGAATTAAACATCCAAACATGAGTGTACATAGATTTCAGAAATAACAATACGCGGTGAAGAAAAAACAGCTGGCAAGACTACCTGTTCTCTCATAGCGAAGCACAGTGCACATATTGACTACAAGGCAGTTATTCAAGGGACACAAAGGTGACATAACAGTTCCAAACCCATGTCTCAGCCTGACTCATGAAGAAGCGGCTGTGGTGGTACCGGCACTGCTACTTCTATCTACATTCACCTGGTTACACTAAGATCTGCAAGTGAATTTCCAGTCACCTATTGCATCAGGAATATTTCCCTGAATACATCTGGTGCTCATAAAACAATACGGCACCCTTCTAAATGATGTTTATAATGAATTTGAAACAATTTCAAAGTACTGCTTCTTTTTTCTTATTTGCATTCTTCATTGTGTTTATGTTTGTACTGCGTGTTACGTGATAAAAGTCTGTACTGTGTGAAATACAGTACTGTGCAAAAGTCTTAGTCATGCAACTTCAGTGTCTGTTGAGAAGTACAGGTAGATTCTTATCTACCATCAGGGAGGTTTCTGACTGGTCCCAAATTCATCCTGCAGCCTGAGAATGACCTCAAACACCCAATCTCAGTCATACACAACTATCTTGAGCAAAAAGAAGGAATCCTGCAACAGATGGTTTGGTCCCCACAGAACCCTGATCTCAACATGATCGAGTCAGTCTGGGAGGACATGCAGAGACAGTCAAAGTGTGCAGAAGAACTGTGGCCAGTTCCTCAAAATGTTTGGAAGAGCCTACCAAACTCTACCTTAAACTGCATGCAGGTTTGCATAAGAGAATTGATACTGTTTTAAAGGCAAAGGGGGGTCCCACCAAATATTGATGTGATTGAGGTTTTTTTTGTCTACTGCACTTTTTAGAAGGTTTATTGATTCATAAGTATTCGTGGCATTATTTTTGGAACCATCCACGCTTTGGAGCATTTTTCCCACAGGTGCCTAAGACGTTTGCACAGTACTGTATATTGGGTGGTGTGGCATTAGGTTAATTCATGAATCTACACGAATCATGTTTCTTATTTGCTGCATACCTGTGTATAGCGAAATGAAAACAAACGTTAACTTCAGTTTGAACTTGACCTTGAGCATGAAAACTAGATTGTAACTTAATTTTTCTATAGATTACAGTGGATACATTAGACCTCCATCTGTGCTTAAGTTATACAGTGAGCGTGGCAGAATGATAGTGGGAAATAAGGTCAAAAAGTGAAATGTTCCTCTCACCATGGGCCAAGACTTCCTCTTCCATCTGCCCATTGACCGTCTCAACCAGTCTGGTGATCTGCCCATTTTTCTAGAAAGGCAAAAAGGAGAACGAATTACTTTAGACTTTTAAGGAAAACACAATTCTAAGAACACTGAACATTCTAGAAGTCAGACATCAAAGAGAGCATGAGCAGTCATGGTGTGCAGTGGTAAGACAGTTCTCCCCGGAATAAATCCTGCCGATTCTTGTAGCTGTGTATTTTACACTTTAATATTTAACAAGTTATTTATTTACAAGTAATCGTCACTGGGTTCAAAATTTTCCATTTGATCTATTTAAAAATGTGATCTTCGACACTGTACTGTGCAGCCTTTTGGATCCAACTGTTTTCTGACTTTGAAAAACTAAACATAAATCATAATACTGTCTACACATAATCACAAATATAATAATTTCAAATAAATTTTGTAAACCGAAAATATGGTATAATTTAGTCTTGGAATGAAGGTTTTGGTGAGAAGTTTATAGGAGAAGACAGCATATTTCATACATCTGTATGTGCTAATGTGTCGAAAACACAAAGCCAGACAAATAGCTGCCTCTACAAATGACAGGCTGGTTGACATCATGGGCTCCTCAGGCAACAATGAACTGTCCACAAAGATGTCTCTGGGGAAGGTGGACAAAGGCGCATGTAGAACAAATGACGGCATGCAGGGCTCCTTATTGTCATTCGTTCTGGGGACCAGGAGGCCCAGAGCTCTGCCTGGGACACAGTGGAAGATCTCAGCAGGCCACCCCCACTTCGGATGGCTTTTTAACTGCTTTATTGCATTTTTGCTTGTGCTGACCAGTTCCCCCCACTACGGTAAATCTCCTAGCTGAAGTAAAAGATTCTACAATGAGGACAAATACAGGTACATACAAAAAATCTGACACCTGAATTTCCAACTACAAATGAATATTTAATTACCATGTTTGTTTTCATTTACTCATTAAAAAAAGGCAGTTGCTTCTTTTCTTAAACCCATTATTACTGGAGCACAACAATATAAGAATAATACTTTTTATAAAAGGCAAAACAGTGCAATTTAACTGTCAGGTCATGAGAGATACACAAAAGAACAAATAACAATAATATACAAGTGAAATGTCAACAATAAAAATTTTCTCAAATCTCAACAAGCAATGCGCCCAAAACATGTAAAATCATAGTTAAGTATTTGTATTAATAACTGACTTAAATCCCTTTAATGCAAACAATTGAAGTTCGTTGTGTCTGTCAGATAAACAGACCAGACTGACACCCAGGTTCGGTGGAGCAGGGTGCTGCCTGTGCTGGTTTGTGATTTTACAGCGGTATTGCAGGCCACTGACCTCCAACCTTGCGTGAACCTTGCGTGAAACAGAACAAGAGATTATCAATTTTACAAAGGAAGGGCCTGTTTGCCTTGACTCATCCCTGATCTTCGTGTGCCAGACACACGCTGCGACTTCCTGACCACGCGCCTCCAAAACACATCACACTTCTTCACCCCGAATGATTTTCTAATGTGTCTAGAACACAAATCGAAAAAAAATCCCAATTGTTTGTCTGTAGGCAAGTCAACATTGTTGTCATGCAGCGTCTCACAGAGCCGTCATTGTTCCTCTGTATCTGCTATTTATCCCTTGTCTCTTCATTTGAACTGTCGTGGGACCAACTTCTTCCACATATCCGAACCATCTTCATAATGCTGGTGTATCAAGATAAAATGGGGTTCAGATGCTCATGCCGAATACCTCAGTTTCCACTTTTGGACACAGCAAAAGTATTCTGCATCCTGTACCGGCACAGCTAAAGAGAAATGACATCGTGGGGCATCCTGGACAATTACCAAGAGGACTTCACTGCTCCGCTTCCACATTTGTTGGAGAAATCACGCCAAAGCCACCTTAAAACCAACAATTAGATGTTGAATGAAGTCAACTGATGAATACGAGGCAGTGATTTTTGTCCCAGTTTGACTCTGTAAAAGTCACCTGATTTTCCTCCATAAAGACTCGATGGAGATCATTAATTGACGGGAATGATTTAATATCGAAATCTTCTTGAGGTGTATAATCTTTGAAGACTGACGTGTATGATTGTGGGTTTATTCAAATACAGCATGAAGCACCGACTCATTCTGTGGGGTTTTGTTAATGCAAATTTCGGCAGTATGCTGACTTCTGCTGATGTACTCGGGTCTGTTTCCCAAGCGGAAAATAATATTTTAAATAGGGCAAAATCAACATAATTAATTCTACTTACGCTGTTTCAAAACAGGAATTATCTTTTCTGTGTCCTCGCCCCACAGACACACAGTACTTACTACACTGATATTTAAACAACTGGCAGCTAATGCACAACTCAGGGTAAACAAAAGGGCCTTTCACAACAGACAGAAGGAGATTCAGACCCAAAATTTTACATTTCACGATGCCTCATTATATGATTGTGACTGGCATGAAATTGCGACAGACATGGCAAAATTTGACCGACTTGGTGTGAGTGCAATCGTAATAAAAGAAGACGCTGCCATTTTATATTTGCCATTATGAAGTGGTCCCCGAAATACGAAAAATGAGGTAGATGAGGTACATTTGCATAAAAACAAGAAAAAGGCCTACTGTTGCACAGCCAGACAGCTGAAGAAGCCATCTTTCAAGACACAATAAACCGGTATATTTTTCAGTTACCAGTAGGGGATCCAGAGACAAGGAAATTCGTTTTGTCCAGGTAGCACCTCTCATCCCAAACACCTTCGCCTGCCTGGTTCCTGGTTCTCCTTAGACAGAGAGTAAAACCTGCATTCAATTCTCACAGTTGGAACAGATAAAATATTACTGCTCAGGTTGTCAATATTCCCTTTGCGGGAATGACTGCCATCAGCCGGTGCCTCCGTCTACCCGCCATCACTGAACACATCACACATTCAGGTCCTCGAGCTACACCACAAATTTCCACCACTTTTCAACAGAGTCCTACGGAAGAGTCCGGCAAGATTACAGCAGCTCTTTCTACTGTTCCAACTCATTCTCTATCACCACGGCAAAACGCAGCTTTTATCAAACAGCCTCTCACAGCACAGGGGTCCCTCTCAGTCACCCACCCAAAGAGTGACACCACTCAACATTTTTAGACCACCCTTAAACTGTGATATAGAAAGACTTCCAGCAATTCATGAATTTGACAGTGTACACTTTGTAATATATATATTTTAAAGGATATGTAATACCCCCAGTAACATATTACAAGGTGACATAAAAATGTTCCTGCACACACATTTCATACATACTTCCAATCCGTATTTATATTGCAGGGTCATTTTAACTATTAAATCAGGGTACCTTTATGAAAGGTACAACTGTCCAAGTGGGGGATTCAAACTGTTTTTCTATAGAATTATACTATGATCATGTTCTACATCAAACCTTTATTAAACTCCAATAAAGTAATAAAACACTCCAAATGGGCAGAGCAACAATAACAAACATATTTACAACCGCAAAATCAAGCTGTTCCAGTCCCTACAAAGTCCCAATTCCACAGATCTCACACCCTGTTCGCTAACACATCCAAAAGGAGCAGTCTCACCCCGAAGGTGCATAAAACACCTACAATGTCAAATAACACATTATTGGAACCCCCTACATTGGGGACCCTCCCCCCCCCAATCTTTCTAGTTTATCACCCCTATGTACAGATATAAGAGGAACTTTAAAGGAAAATGCAGATATGAACAACTGATCTCATGAATCAGTGTGATCCGGTGAGCAGGGAGTTTTTCGGGCTTTCCGGGGGTCTTACCTCTGGGTCCACCGTGCCCCCCTCCTGCGCGGTCTCCGTGTGGTGCCGCGCCGCTGAGATTAATGCCCCCATCGGTTACAGCTGAGAAATTCTCGGACGCCTGTTCACAGTCCCAGTAAGACCAGCAACAGCAGCAGACGTGTCCCACCAGTAAAGATTGTGGGTCAAACGTTTGGCAAGGAGCTCAGGTGGTCTGACGTCGCGCAAAGGCGGGTGGCACTGCGACACCTGGGGTTCAAGGGCTGGGTGTGGACTCGCACAGAAAGTGTCGGGTTCGGCTGTTTTCACTGGGATTTGAGAAATTCTGTCATCTATGGAAGATATTTCTCATAGATCTAGTATTGATGCCCTTCACAGCACCTCCACAAAGCAGGCGCTATATTTATATCCTTACACATCCAAGACAACAGCAGATAAAGACACCACCTGCTTCCCTTTAGTTTGTAATGTATAAAATATATCTATATATCTATGGCACTTTTGATTCAAATTGGATAAAGTCGACATAAAGTGAAAATATTATAATTATTTGGAAGATGCCCCCCCCCCCCCTTAATTTCAGTGGACTTCCTCCACTTGTACTTAAGAATTCACTTTACAACCTTTAAAAGATCTCAACAAGGTTAAATGGTCAGCAGTTGTGGTCATTGCCTTATTTGATCTTGGGAATGTTCCAATGCAACTGTATGAGCGAGGAGATGTTTTTATGTTTGCTGGCTGATTTATTCAAAGGATTAAACATTAATAAACATTAAATGTTGGAAGAGAAGCACCTTTCATTGCTTAAACCATTTTAAAGGAGCTTTTGTTACTTCTTTGGGGAATCACGAGAAGGTCTTACATATTTTCACTCAAGCCAGAGTCATTACGTGGTTTAATGCCTAGGGCATGGTGTCTGTGTGCTTTAGATAGACTTGATCTTCTGCTTGCTGATCTTCTGCTCCTTGTATGTTTGTTCCTTTTGTTCTGTTACAGTATCTGTCTACATTCCTTCCACTGGTGTGGAGATATGGAGCTAAAGAATCAAATGATTAGATTGAATACATCTGCTTTGCCTCTGACTAGAAAGAGATTATGGTACCATGAGTAGATATGCTTTATCTTCAGATATTATTCACTCATCTTTGTCAACTGGATGTTACTCTGTTATCCATTCGTCCATTCATCCATTCATCTTGAGCTCCTTTCTGACCTGAAGTCCTCTTAGGAGGCAGTCAAGAGCAGATACTTTCAGCAAAGTTGTTTTTAAGAAGTGAAAATATAAGACTGTCATTAGATTATCCCAACCCACACACACACACACACACACACACACACACACACACACACACGCACACACGCACACACGCACTCACAAGAGATTTCAGAGCTGTAGGATATTTGTGTTAAACACAAAGCCATCTTCGAGCTGAGAGATCAGTGATAACGTCAGTCTTGGGAGTTTCGGTTAATTCAAAAAAGGATGATAAGAAGGGAAATAATTACCAAAAAACTGAGCAAAATAAAGTCATCTGACTGGTCAACTGTTCCAAACGGAACTGGAACATGCAAATGAAATTTGCAGATTAAATAAAAACATGCGAATTGAGAACAGTAAACAACCCAACTGAGTACATTGCTTGTGGTCAGTGTCAGGTGTTGAAAATTATAAAACACGACAGATTAGTGCTTCAAAAATATTAATATAGTTTGTGCAAACCATAACACAGCAAATTGTGGATTTTATTAACGTTACAAATGTCATGAAAGAAGCAGTGTCTGTGGGTCATTTTTGCAGTTACTCCCAGAAAACAGAACTGAGCACGTCGGTAGGCACTTTATCAATTTAGGATAGACATTTTCCACGTAGTAATAAAGTGCTGAGTGCCGGATGTTTGATAGTGACATATATGACAAGATGAATCTGTCTTGGCAAACGAAAAACAGAAGCCAAGGGTAATGCGAGACGGAAAGGTTACTGTAATATTACTGTTCGATTTATACACTAACACCGCAGTGTTTATTTTAAATGAAAAGTGCTAATTATTTGACGTGTGAGATTCAGGACTGTAATATTTTTAAAGAAAAAGTGTTTTAGTGTACCATTCAGACACAACCTCCTTGCGCTTCTGTTATTGGAGATGTAGCTACTAGTCTTACTGTACAGTGGTGATCCATTCTATTGATCCTTCAAACATTTATAGCTCCTTATAAATTTTTATTTGATTTTTTTTTATAGACATCTCTTCTTGCACAGTGACAGAGACATGCAGACGACAGGTACAGTTCCTACAAAGTGAGCCTGGGGTGGTCCAAGCGCCAGGGAATTCTTGGCAAAAAACAGGGAACCAGAAGCTGTCACTAATACAATATAAACCTTGTTATAACATATAACATAGTTATGATATAGTTATAGGCACTATACCTCCCTTCACTTTTGCTAAGTTGAGGTTCTAAGTTATTCCCTGTTTAATACTTGGATGCACGAATTTGATATTTCTGTTGGTTTGTATTCTTTCATAGATGTTTATTCCATAGTTCTATCCATAACAGCAACACCAGTAACAACAACAATAATGTTTGTCATCATCATCATATCAAGAAAATGCAAGAACACTAAATAAAGATACAAGTAAATACAACCTAATGGCAAAATATTACAAAACTATCATTCAAAACTATGATATGATTCAGGAGAAACACAAACTTTTCTACTGGAAGGTGCGACAGTATCAAAGAAAACCATTTGTCAAATATAGAAATATATTTGATCTAGGATAATATGAGACATGTTTGCCTTTGACACACCCAGTACTGACTGACCTAAACTTCAGCTTCCAGACCTGAGTCAACAACATCATCTCGCTCTGTAACTGGGCCCAGCTGGTGTTTCCAGTTCACTTCGTCTGCGGGTTTAAAATCAGACCAGGGATCGTACTGCGCGTGCAATGTTCCAAAATCATCTTAAATCCCAGTTCCCACACCAGTATCACCAATCCCATATCCCCAAATGCAATGCAAACAACTGGGGTCCAAATCTCATTACAATGTGAAATGTGGCGAATATCTTTCCCCCACTTTTGTGAATTTCAGGACGTGAACAGTAGGTGGCGCGCAACGCACATCACTGCTATAGAGTTGAGAACCACAGCATCGAGGTTTACTTTTAATCTTTCTAAGAGGCAAACAGCATCTTTCTCGTCTAACTGAGCATGAAACCTGAAACAACAGAAAAAATGCATCAGAAGCTTTAAATATATTTTGAATTTGGGTGGCAGTCAGTGCATTATTAGGATCAGTGTGTATAAATTACATTTTCCAGAGCATTATTTTTGGTCACTTCATAAAAATAACAGAAAAAATCTTTTGCTTTTCTTAATCATCTTATACATACAAAAGTTATATTTGCGCCTCTGAACAGTGTGCACGTTATTTCGGCTGATTTTTTAACCTGATGTTTGCTCTACATCTATTTGTGCCTTATTTACTGTACAGTATTGCAGATACTGTTAAGCCCAGTATTTTAATAATTATTATGTGTCATTGCTTAGTTTGCAGGTTTACCCACAGGGACTGATGCTGCTGCTGTGTATTTTCAATGGAGCGACAGAGTAAAACTCAGACTAAAGTGTCTCGTGGGAACGCAGCGGGAGCGTGTGAGTGTGTATAAACCTCATTCTGTACGAATTCTGCTCCTCTTGTGTGACACATATTCCCACTTTCTGGGTACTTTGCTTAAAAATGAAACAGCTGCTAAGCAATGTGCTTACATGTGTATGTTTTACATATTACTTGTGTGCATCATTGTTTATGACTAGAAACACACAAACACTAATTTGCTGTGTGATTCTGCTGAAGCAGCTCAATATTCAATAAGCAATAAATTCACCAAATACTGCAAGTTAGTTGGAACGGTTCCCAGTGTTTTTGCAAGTTTTGCTTTTCCTCGTCCCAGTTTTCTTCACATTCCAAAGATACGGTTCCTGCCCTTTGTTTTCTACCAATCTAAACTGCCCTAAGGGGAAGTCGGTGTGTGTTTGTGTGTCTTTGTGTATCGGTGTGTATGTTCATGCCCTGCAATGGACCTCCGCTCTTCCGGGGTCCACACTACCATCACACCCTGTTAGGCCACAAATGCCGCTGGATCCCTGCAATGCCAACTTAGTAAGTCGGTTCCAAAATTAATAGTTGGACAGCTGAAACTGTTAAAAAAACGCGTTGGTTTGAAGTTAAGCTGAACTGAAACCAAATTCACACTGAAATGAAGAAATGCTTCAGAGTCTTGAGCAATACAGTTTATTCACTATTGCATTTGTCAGGAAACCACGTATAAAAACGGGGCCAATTGTGTGCATCCTCATATCGACGCTTTTTTTTCAGTTTCCAATGTATTTCATGCTGCCTGGACTCGCACTGTTAGTGGTTAAATTCATAATGAAAAGTGTGACCTCTGGGTTTTCTCAGCTGTTGAGGAGAGGTGTGTGAGAGGAGGTATTTCCGGAAAACAAGCAGGAATTGGTGCACAGCAAAGTGGTTCCTCTGTTCATACATACTAAAATTTGCCCAGCCTCTGAGTCACTTTCCACTCACGGTAAATCGAGCCGCGTTTCTGCCTCCTGCAGCTTGGTGGAATGTCCCCTCCAACTCTGAGCGTAACGGTAGCAAGTCTTGCAAAACCCGTTTAGGCCGCCTCTCTGCAGGAGAGCCTGGGTGAAGTCATCCAGATCAGTGAACCTACTGGCTGGCAAACAACTATTTCTCCCTTTGTGACATTGTTATTACTGTTATCTATTCAGTTAACTGTTCCCTGTCTTCCAAGTGACTTAGTAGAAAGACGCAGGTTTATATGCTAAGCTATTTGTAATAATTTTCTCATTTATGCGACAGCTTAATTTTACTCCGTTCGGGGTGAACACTTTGCACACGGTTGCTGCAGCAGGAGATGGGATTCAAGCCTATTTTTGGACTGAACCATGAATGAAATTGCTGACTACAACTGATGTGTTGTAGATAAAATAATCTAACAGGAATGATGACTGCATTTTTAATCTCGAAAGAAATGCTTGTTGGTGTTACATGCAGATGGCCTTTATCTCTCTTCCCTTTGGTGTAGAATGTGCTGTAAGAGACCAGGTTTGAAATTGACACCGGTGGGTTATGAAAGGGTTCTTCGTCATCACTGTCTTGTAATGCACACGGTACGGCTAAATCAGGAAGTTCCCATCCCGAGACGTGTTTCTTGCGTAAACTTCAAGAACTTCCCTGTCAGCTCAAGGGCCCGTTGCTTGGCGTTTGTGAATTTGTCGAGTTTTTAATCGCCTTTAGTGTTGGGTGCAGAAAGGTATTAAATTCCCCTCCCCATGTATTCAAAATGTCTGGTTTAGACCAGCTTCCCTTGCTCTACGCTTTGAGACAGTGTTCACAGCCAAACGCGAGCAGGAGCATCAGCGTCCCCCATGCTCTCCAGCAAGGGACAAGTGGCAAAAGCACCAGCTGAGCTCCGTCACTGCAGAAATCCTGTTAATAATGGCAGGTTCACTTAGCTGTGAGTCAAACCAAAACCAGTGTGACTCATTCTACGCTCAGGAGGAGGAAAGCGACCAGCTGGTTAGGTGTAACGCTAGGTGCTGCATTCTGGTAAGCATGGAAACACAGTCAAACCAATGAAACCTCTTTCCAATGTATTTGTGTATGTTATGTGTCAGAAAAAAAATCGGAATTTTTCCCTTTAACTCGGATATGATTTTGCAGCCGCTTACGTGGACCTCTAAGGAAGCTGATGCTTAAAGAGAGACAGGTGATTTGTGAATATGTGCGCTGCTAACATAAGTACAGTAAGCGTATATGACGTGCTCTGGGTAGTAACCTTAAGCACAACCTTAACCGTAACTGTAACCAGAAACCCGGAAGGCAAGATCGTCGCAGACCTTTGCCACTCGGCCCTCTCATCATGATCTTCCAAGCTCTCCCTCCTGGAACTTATACAACCAGGACTCATCAGTCAGGGGAAAAAAAGAATGTTTTAGGATAAATGTAGATATAACTTTGTGCTGGTAAGATTAGATATATCCTAAAGCAACACAAAAACACAAAAAGTTAGTAGAAATGCAATAAATAATACACCATTAGTGTAGTTATTTGCACCATTAAAGTGCAGCCAGTTGCACCTATTCATATTTAGCACGGTTGCTACCTCCTCTGCTGCACTTATATTACTGAGACAAACATGACATTACCGTAAATAACCGTACGAATGGTATAGCACTCATTTCATTTCGGCTAACTGTGTCTTCGTGTGCATCTTCCACGCCAAACTCCTTGCATATGCAACTGTAAACAGTCAATAAAGGTTATATTATAACGTTTATACTGCAGAATAAAACATAAATAACAAGCAGAAGATTCAAGATTTTTGAATCTTGAATTTGCTTACGTTTTGTCTGTGAGCTTTTTAGGTTCCTGGGCTAGAGGATAAGTATATGCACGTGCGTATGTGTGTATTTTCAAAGAGTTTGTTTAATTTTGGTTTGGTTGTAGGCAGGGAAGATGGCCGTAATACAAGAAAATATGACCCTTGTCAGGGGAAGAACCACAGCTTGTGAAACATGGCAGTTTTCTCAGGCTGCTTCAGACTGATACTGCTTTCCTTTTCTCAAGAACTGAAACCGCTTATGAAACATGAAAAAGTCTCCCTTTTTATGAGCCCGTTTAATATTTTATGTCACGTAAAAAGCAGTTACGAGGGATTCTTTTCCTTTTCCATCGGTCATTGAGTTACTAAAACTATTGTGCTGTGAGACTTGTGAATGGTGCTCACAATAGCGCGGCTATTGTAAGATTTTCGGCCGAACGGTTCTGAGTCCCGCGAGAATTCAAAGAGCAACACAACTCATTACCGACTACACCAAGAGTCATAAGAACAAAGTAAAAATGTTTGCTTCATAATGTCTAACACGGGCCTTTCTGCATGCAAATGGACAGGTGTCTAGTTTGCTGAATGCAAAGTCTGACTGATACCAAACAGCCCTTTCACCTTTACTTAAGCACATAAGAGCTAACTGTAGCTGATGCCACTACACCTTCACATTTATCTCAGGTTTTCCTTGGGGGGGGGGGGCTGTGAACATAGTTTGTGCATCTTCTGTAACCCTCCAAAACGCAGAGCAAAGCGAAGGTGACATTTTCAGAGAAAAGACCTCGCCGCTGATACCACACTGTGATGGGAACTGAGGTGGTCTGTCGCGCGGCGACCGTATGTGGCAATTGTTTGTAAAACAGAAACCAATGGCATAGCTGATGGCCTGTGAGTGACGGAAATCCCAGAAGCCTGTTGCAGCCCTACAGATGAATGGGGGTTTTGAACAACCTGTTGTTCTCTTACTCATTTGGTCCTTTTGGCCGGATTAAGCTGCACTCTTTCTGTTTCGTCTGGTAATAATATACTTTACTTTGGAAGATTATTTTGAAAGTACGCCTAATATACTAACTGCATCTTAAGTATTGCATCACTGGCCAGCCACTAGTACATTTAGTGAACTTTCAGCAAATTTATTTTTGGAAAGGTACCTTACAATTTCTATACATGGCTTAAATAACAACAGCTTCTGGTTGTATTGTCCATTTTGAATATATTCCTCTTGTTTTTAATTTTCTGACAAATAATGTCATAACTGGTTTCAAAAGCTATGCTGTAAGTATTTCTGTCACTCATGGTTGCATCAGGAAACTGGGTCTCGTGCATTTCCTGGTTTCAAAGTTTAAAGTTTAAATTATAATGTATTTGATCTAGTGATGAGGAGATTGGTGAAAGGCTCGAGACGTCGAAGGGTTCGAAACAAACTGCCTCCCCTTTCTGGGCGACATCTTAAAAAAAAAAACGGAGACAGGATGAGCAAGTTGACAAATTGAATCATCGGGGGATCCACCCACCCACCCACACATCGCAGCACGGTCACACTTGGTGGTTCCTGAAAAAGATGCACATGTTCAACACTGTGGCAGTATGTGAAGAATTAGGACCGGGAGCAGGATCGACACCTGCCCCAAAACCAACATCAGGACAAGAATCCAGACCAGAGCCAAGATCAAGACCATGAGGAAGAGCCAGCGATGTCCAGTCAGATGATCAGCGCACTGCTTTTACTTCTGTTTTGTTGAATCGGCCTGATATAAGGTAACATAAACCCGTGTTTTTTTTATCACTTAAACGCTTCAGTTCAACTGATGGTGAAGTTTTGTTTTAAGCTCTCAGCAGAGGAACGTGTCGGGCACGGAGGACCAGGTCGCTGTTACTGCGCGCACTTTACAGCTTCGGGACACGGCTGCACACACCGAATGTGCAAAGCGACTCTGAAATATTTCATTGTTAACCTTATTCTGGTGTTCCGATCGCACATGTAGCTCATCTGATTTATTTGCAACTTTAACCTCGCTGCGAATCGATTTGCGCCATTTTACGCGGAGAGCCGGACAAATAAACCTCGCGCGACGAACGTTTTAAAAAGTCGTTTATTTTTCTAATGCGCGTCGCCACACACTGAAAAATAAAGTTCTGTATTGGGCACGTGTTAGAAGAGTGAGCAAGTAATGCAGTTTTGGTTTTCTGGTCTTCGTGAGGGGAAAACCAGGTGTTTTTTTCCTCTTGACAGAATTATAAATCAGCGCTCCGCATTTCCCTTCGGCTAAACTGGAATAGTTTTCGGCTGCTTTACCCTGCGAGCACTTAAATCGGAGTAAAAGTTCGTGGACACCAGCGGACACCAGTGAAATTGGGGAATAGCTCACATACAAGATCAGACACTTCTGTGAAAGCACTGGTGAAGTGTGTGAGGATATTTCAAAGGCCTTCTTCTTGGTTTATTTACAAATAATGGCATTTTTAAGCAATCTGCGCTCAGGTGAAGTCTGTTAGTAGCCCAGTATTGACTCACTTGGCTGACATGACTATCTAGAGAACTTCCTGTATGGACCCAGCATGAATTACCGAATACTCCACCCACGTAGTGTTTTGAATGTGTTACACAGTCCATGTGAGGGATATCAGGGCAGCAAATCTGGTCAGCTAATTCAAATTATCATCCTTACTAAATACACTGTTGGTGAACTCATGGTTTGAAGACAACCCACTGGCTACAAGCTCAAATCAGAACTGCATACAAGTCCCCACTGATAATAAAATAGATTAATTTGAGTGTAAATGTCGGTATAGAACGGAGAAGGATGAAATGTATAAGAAATAAACAGCAGCTAATGATACAGCAAAATACGTATGACTGTAAGTCAGTCGCAGAAAACAATGAAATGTGCTTCTGCGCAAACGGTTATGCAGTTATGGCTAAATGTTAGTATGTAAACTTTTGGGAAACATACAGTGACTCGATGCACATTAACAAGTATGTCGTGTAAAATGAGCTGGTTTCAGAAATTGGTTCCAAAATGACAGAAGAAAATGAAGCTGAAATTCTGGAGGTTCATAAAGGGCCACGAGGCGGTGAAATAAACGGAAAACAGACGAAAGCATTCAACAAATGAAGCAGTTTTTTCTGCGGAACTGGTCAACCGACGCATTTCTGTCGTCACGTCTACAGTCTCCGTGAACCTATGAAAATTGTCATTCTAGTGGTGAGCAAAAGGAGGAGCAGAGCATCTACGCGTGAAAACAATCCTTACAGAAACAGTCCTTGTGGCGTTATACGCCATCTCTCCGAAATAGATGACTGTGACATTAGACAGAGAACCAAACTTGAGATGAGAGAAATAGAAGGCAAATTTAAGCGCGTTTAAATTTAGCTGTCGATAAGGATAGTTTTCACGGACAGGTCTAGTGCAAACAATGCCTCAGGTTCTTTTGTTTTGCTGACATTGCTTTGCCTGCATTAATCTTGATCAACCAAAGCATTTTTAGGCTTGGCCTTTAGAAATAGCAGGTGCAGGATATGATATTCAGCTGTCCACACCCTGTGCTGCATGTTGTTTGGCAATGACTATGAGAAAGAAATTCACGTGTTCCACCCAGAAAGGACCAGGAATAACTGCTTGCCCTAATTGTGAAAGATGGCTGCTTTGCCTGCTGTAGTTATACTTCTGCAAATCTCAAAATCTTTTCTGCTGGGGAATTAGGAGAGTTGCCTATGTTGAAATGAATGTGGCAAACAGGAGAACGAAAGTGTCCCACTGGTCTTTTTGAAAGAGGCAAAAAAGAAATGTGAGTATCAGAGGTGTCAAAAGGTGCCCTTCCATTAAGCAATCCGCGGTGTTTTAGAAAATTTCGAGGTTTTGTGTGAAGGGCTCTGGTCTCGTTTCGTATTATTCCTGTTTCTGCTGCCTCTAATGAAAATTCCTCTGCACTGCAGGCAGGATGAAAGACAGGTTGCGGGAACTTCAAGCGGTCATCCAGCATCCGGTGGATGCGGATGAGCACAGCAGCAATGAAGATGATGCTGAACTGGATCAGCAAGCCGTGGTGTTCCAGGCGGAGGGTGCCATGGAGGACATCTTTGCTGAGGCGCAGTCCATGAGGAAGGAGATCGCTGCACTCAAGATGGATGTTAAGCGGCTGGGCAAACAGAACACCCGCTTCCTTACTTCGGTCCGCCGTATCAGCAGTATCAAGCGAGACTCCAATGCCATCGCCCGTGACATCAAGACCCGGGGCGAGGCACTCTACAAGCGCCTGCAGAAGCTGGGGGCCCTCAGCAAGGAACTGGAAGACCAGTATGGGATAAACACCGCCGTGGTGCGGATGGTGCGCTCCCAGTATACATCCCTGACCAACAGCTTCCACGCTGCCATGTCCGAATACAACGAGGCTGAGATGGCCCAGAAAGAGAATTGCAAGACGCGTATCCAGAGGCAGGTGGAGATCATGGGCCGAGAGGTGACTGGCGACCAAATTGAAGAGATGATAGAAACCGGGAAATGGAACGTGTTCTCGGAGAACTTGCTGACGGATGGGAAGACGGCGCGTTCGGCGCTCAACGAAATTGAGAACCGTCACAAGGAGCTCCTGGATCTGGAGAACCGCATCCGGGACATCCACGACCTGTTCTTTCAAATGGCCCTGCTGGTGGAGGAGCAGGGATGTATGCTGGAGAACATTGAGGCCAATGTGCTTTCCACACAGAACTATGTGAGGAAAGCCACTTCCCAGATTAAGAAAGCAGCAAGGTACAAGAAGAAAAATCCTTGCAAGCAACTGTTCTGCTGCTGCTTTCCTTGCTGCAAATAATCAGGAAACAACGAGAGGACATTTGTGGTTTTTCTGGGTCCGTATCTGTGAACTTTGACAAAAGGTAATGTATTTATTTTGATAAGGTCCAACTGATAGGCACTTCATGAAGAAGATTTAAGTGATACACACTAGTTGCACTTGTCTTTGCATGCTATTGTCATACTGTGCATACATACGTGTGTGGAAAAAATGGGAGATTCGGAAATGACGGCCAAGGACCAGACTTATGTTTCATACATGGTGACGTGATCTTCCCCATTTCTTATTTTCTTAATATGGATGTACTAACATAACACTTGAAATAAAGTGATGAGAAAAAAAGGCTGTGGTCTAACACACATGCAAATACGTGTCCTACAATATCTGTGTGTCACTGTAAAGATAATAGCAATGCTGGTACTGCTGTGAGAATTTCTCTTGCTCAGTTGCTCAGGCTATCCTTACTTGCTTATTTCATGTATCACCAGGAAGTTCCACAAGACAGGACTTTCTTTTAATAAAACCTTAAGTGCTACATTCATTTTCTGTGAATTGTTAGCATAATATAGTAGTATACAGAATTACTTCTAACTTCTGCTGCCTTCACATACGTAACTGAATATGTAATTTTTTTATCTTTCAAAAAGTGCAAATGTCAAATAGAATAATATTTATGCAACTCTTAAGAATTATTTTAATATTTTGTTGAACTGTCAAATGTATTTTTAGCATTTGTCACGTCTCAACACCTGTTTTTTTTTTCACTGCGGGCTTTGACATTTTTAATGCATATTGTGAAAGAAAGACTTCTGTAAAAAGCAACGTTCCAAGAAAATGAAGTCAAGCCTGACAGCGTTGCAGACTTATTTCAACATATTGGACACCCACTGAATCTGCACCATACGCATCACAAGCAATAAAATATAACTATAACTTTTATGTTTGAGTATATTTCTTTTGCATTGCTTCACTCAGTATTTTCACAAATTACTCAAAAATGTATATTAAAACATACCCTCCAATCGTAAGTGAAAAAATCAGTTAACCTTTTCCTTGGAAGTAAGCAGTTAAAAATGAACTTTGGGCAGTTCTTGGTGAAGACCGCACTTGCGACCCTTTGAAAACCAGAAGTAAAGACTGGTTTGAAATTATATACTCCTGTACTGAAGAAAAAACAACTTCCAGGATGAAAACAGAATAATTACCAGATTATCACAAACTGGCTTTTCCTGACTTTCCTCCTGATTTATTGTTGATCTTCTTCCCTTTTCCAATATTGTCACTCTGATTTATGTCTACAGGCTTATATGCATATAAACTAAAGGCTTCTAGGAAAAGTATTTGTTGTGTAAGTAATCCAAGTGAAAAATACCTCGGGTTATTACGTATACCTTACAAAGCACCAGGGGGTAAACCACACAGAGCCATATTCACACATGAAAGCAGCAAGATTTTTTTTTAAATTATTGCTCACTTGAGCACTTGGCTTTTGCTGTCATGTACATGTCTCACTGGATATGACCTCTGATCTGCAGTTTCACACTGCCCATATTTATTAATGTGGTTTCATGAGTGACGCAACCAAGTCAAAGGTGTTACCTAGTAATAGTGAACATCTATGAAACAGAAAGATCACAATGCACAATGTAAACAGAAATTATTCTGTGCCCCATAACTGTCCTGGTCTGTGTAAAACCTGAAGCCATTCAAAGAAGGTAGGAGCTCAGTAGAGCTCAAAGCTCCTGTTTAGATGTTATATTTTTTTATTAGACAGATGACTAACCGTCCATTTAGGCTTGCAGTTGAACATGTTGAAAAATCATTGAGTTAAAATGTAACTCACCCAGCAATGTCTGTGCTTTTGGTGCTCGGTGGTTCTGATGATGAGAAAAACACGAGTTTCTCAGAGGAAACCACAGTTCTGTCCACGTCAGAATACTGTATACAAAAGACATACGGATCGACTGTAAGTTAAATTCGGTGCTCAGAGACTTCACTTTCAGTACTTTAGAGGTATTTTATGTCATGTTGTCCAGTTAGTTTTCATTTGTAATCGATTGTATTTCCACTATTTTGTCCAGAGCCCCTCTGTTCCCACCAATAACCATGGTAACGAATAATAAAATGTGGCACCTGATACAGCATGATAGTCAAAGTCAGGTAAGAACAATTATACCGCATAACACGAAAATAGGTAGGAACATTTTGAACACATTTATCATAGTGATTTATCAAACAGGTTATCTCATCCCGACAATTTGAAGAAATAAAATAAATTAAGTAACAATTTAGTCATGTCGGCAGTTAAGTATTAAAACGCCAAGAAAAATAGCATGTCTTCCACATGCTGCGCATCGTTATGAATATTATAAGCATATGCTGCAATTCTAGGAACTTATTTCTGTCACTTTGTAGGTGAAATTAATTTTCAATTTAGTTAGAATGTTGTTGTTCTTACATTGGGTGTGTATTAGGATAAATACTGAAAGCAAACTGCTTGAAAGCAAAAGCAACTGGAGGGAAGAGTGACAGCTGTGAAAATGGCGCCGCGGCACTGGAACGCTGTTTAAAGTGGCTGCGAAAGAGGAAGCTGGAGTGGGTTCACCTCAGTTTTAGCAAAAGACAAGAATGTTAAAACAATTTTTTAACAGAAAAAAAAAATTATTAACTAAACTAGAGGCATCTCCGTAGACGGAAGAGATGCCACCAGGATGGCCGAGTGGTTAAGGCGTTGGACTTAAGATCCAATGGACGCGTGTCCGCGTGGGTTCGAACCCCACTCCTGGTAGATGTTTCCTTTTACTGCAAAAATCAAATATTTTACTTTCCTTTTACAAACAATTCCGAATAACACTAGAAAATATTACTACTGCTGCTACTACTAATAATAAAGATAACCAAGGAGTCTAAACTTTTGCCAACTGCCGTCATTAAAACATTTATGGTTAATGTTTTCACACTGCAAGTGTATCCGAAAATGTAATTAGGAAAGAAATGTAATAAAATAACAAATATTATAATTTTATAACAAATATAATAAAACGCATCATTTGTAACTCATGGACAATTTTTTCCCCACATTAGTTTTTAAATCATAAATGTAAAAGCAGATCCTAAACTTTTCCTTTTGTTTCTTTTGGCGCAGTTCTGTTTTGGATCTTAATATGGTATATATAACAATGTATAGATGCTATTATTATTATTATTATTATTATTAGATATGGTTCAAGGTCCAAGTATCCAAGATACCTGTTATGACCCTTTCCTGATTGGCCAGAAGTTTCCGGAAGTAGAAGTGGGCCAATTAGGCTCTAGTTTGAGCTGTCTCAGAAAGATGACGTTATATTTTCAGAAATACAACCTATACGACTTGATGACGACTCGGTTTTGCTTGGACAGTTTGTCTTTGCGCATAAAATCTTTTTTTATTTGTCTGTCATCGGCATAAAGCGTAGAAATGAAGGAAACAATACAAATTATGAAATAAGTAAACTTTTACCAACACTAGTGGTGACTTCATTTGGAGATAAAGTTAACGTTTTATCTTTACTTGGCTAATTTCTTATGGAAATTTCTTATGGCGTTTTGTGCAGTGATATGTTACATATTGTACTTCGTTATTCTACAATTTTGTTTAGTTTTCTTTCAGACTCAATAACCATGAGGTGGCGCAAGAACGCTGGTAAATAACCAAACTAAAATACTGTACAATACAGTAGTAACTGAATAATGTATTTACTTATTGGCTACTGTATTGAAACATTTGTCCACAAATTTGCCAATGACTTTATCAAAGTTGATCTCCTTCTGCATATTTATGTTCAGTGAATAAAATAGCTGGTTTTTCTCACTCATGGTTGAATGAAGAACATTTTTGTTCATTTAATTTGGAAAACTTTTGTGAAGTGACAGTACATAAATAGTTAAAATTCTTTAATATAATGTTAAGTTTGACAGAGAGTCATAAAAAACTCATTTTAACAATAAACTCAATAAACTTCTTTCTTCAGGGCTGATTCTGGCAGCTTCCAAATGCCTCCATAGTGAACGAGTTTCCACTATAATGTCTTCATCGGAATATTTATTGCACATTTCCATTACATTTGGTTAAAAGTTCCAAAATCCGTCTTTTGCAACACTGCGACTTTATGGCTGAATAGTGAATATTGACATTATTTAATCCATTGCCTTGGAACAAATGTCAAATTCTTGATGAAAAAACATTGCAATTTTCACTTCCTTTCCCAACATAATACCAGCATCCTTTGTCGCCTGTCTGGGGAGCTTTCCCCACCAACAGTCATTTCTTTACAGCCCTTTTTTTCCTGGCATGCAAGACCCCCCCCCCCCCCCCAACCACCCGATCCCTCATAGTACACCACTGCAAGAAATTTTCCCTGAATTCATATGGTAAAAATTACGTAGCTTTACAAATGTGTAAACAGTAGCAGAATAGCTTAACAATATAAGTTGCTTTGGGGGAAAATGTCAGCTAAATAAATGTAATCTAAATGTTAAAAGCAAACCAGTTCTTTTCTTAAGAAGTCTCATTAATCAGTGTGGAACTTTCTAGCAAACAGGGTGTGGAAAGACTTGGATTAACATTTGTACTTATGTCTGACACGAAAGTGACTTAAAGTACATGGGTACAGTTTGTACATGCAAAACAAAAGAAGTTATGAACATGCAGAAAAGGTGCAATTACATCCATTCAGTTCAGCCTCGTTCCCTATAATGCATCAAAGGACAACTGATGTAAAGACTAACACATCTTTAAATTCCTCGCATCTCATCTTGACAAAATAAATTTCTTAAGAGTTATGGATAAAGGACATCTTTATTTAAAAGCACTGTCTACAAGAAGCATGTGATTATTAGTAAATTGCTCAAGTTAATGTTTTGACATTCTTGGACTGTTAGTGTGACAGGTTTGCAAGGATGAAATCCTGCCTGAAGAGAAGTTTTTCTAGAAAAGTGTGAGGAAATCACCAGTCGTTGTTGAGAGGAGAGGGAGACTGTTTCATAACTGAGACACTGGAGCCGCAAACAGGCTGGACTGTGATTTATGACCCACCCAACGTGGACAGTCAGATGACTCAAAGATACAGATTGTAGAGACCTAGGTGGTGTGTGCAGGATATGATGAGATTCTGTACAGAGGGTGTAGCCAGGCCAAGTTGATCTGGGCTAAAAATGAAAATTCGTGAGAAGACGAGAATTAAAAATCCAACAGGAAGTGGCTAAATGACAGGTAGAACATTTGCTGCTAGCTGAACAATATTTACTAGGAAAGGAGATAGTGGGAGCTGAAAACAATTTTTTTACAGCAATTACCACCAGCTGTTAAAGTCATTTAAGATCGGTATCTACTGACCTTGTATACTGACTTCTCAATTTTCGCACTTTTTACAGCTACAGCCCATTTTGCAGGGTGTCTTCCTGCTGCACTCCACGAACTGTGTTGATTCAGGAATGCAGGAGATGGGGGTGAAGCTGAAATATGTATTTTTATTTATGTAACCTTTCCGTGTTTGCTGTCGCAGTTTGTAAATGCAAATATACCTGTAAAAGTAAATGTCAGTTGTTCAACTCTGTAATGTGTACTAAATCCAATTTCAAGATATCTGGTGGCAGCCCAAAGTGTTGAGGTTTGAGCTGAATTGGTTATGAGGTATTTGTAGGTTTAAATCCCAGGTCAGTTTTACTGCAGCACCCCGGGGACACCAGCTTAAGATGAATTGCTTCAGTAATGTCTGGCACTGTACATGCAGTAAAATTACATGCAGTATAAATAAAAATTAAAATTTAAAAAAAAAAATCCCCAGGTCATATGTGATACTGCCAAAGAATTTTTGAAAAGTTGATGGTGGAGAGTAATTCAAATGCTGCAGGGCTACGACAGAGGAGCTGCAAGGACCACAACTTGCCTAGGACTATATTTGAGACAAGAGACTACACAGATTCCAGCACAGTGGAAGCTCATCTGTACTCAGTTTCTTGGGATTCTTACTCATTTTGCATTTACGTAAATATGCAATTATATATCTTTCGTTGCCATGGGGTGTTTAGGGAAAGAGACATATATGTTTTATTCTGCTTGATTTGTTGCTTGGGGGTATGTGATGCTCCCAGTGGTGCATCACCCTCGGAAAGTCACGTCTGTTTGCGCTTGGGCGTATTTGATGGGGGGGGCTGCCGCCGACGTGGGAGCCACAGAGCGGCGTTTGCGCACGTGTCCGAGCGTTTGCTGCGGGGGTGATGTGTGTGACAGCTTGCAACCTGAGAAAGGCCTTGAACAAACGGGGAAGCCTGCCAAGCGTCAGCACGGCGAAATTGAAGTTTCCGGCTGAAAGGAATTAGATAATATCTATACAAATACACTGGCAGCTCCGGAAAGAACAGCTGTATATTTCATAACCTTTGGGCCGTGTTGGAGACACATTTCAATTTTTACATTCAAACCTGGATGGTCCATTGTATTTGTGCTTAAAGCAATTATTAAACATGGTTGATCGCCTAATATGGTTTTATGCTTTTTTAAAGCAATTTCTTTTCTGCTTCTTATCACGAGTTCGGTTCTTATTTTTGGAATTTGTTATATATAGTTCTCATTTGCCAGAAATGATACCACTCGTGTGTGAACACCTGAATCTAGCATTTGATACTCTTTTCTTTTTACTGCAGTCTCAGCCATTTATTTCTGACGAGACACACGAGTGATGTGCAAAATGTTAATAAAACAAGTAAAATTCAAAGAAATTATTCAGATGCTTAGTGTAGAGGACTTTATGAAGCCCCTATGGCCCTCAGATGAAAGAAACCATATTTATGATAGGTGAAAGCTGTAAATGGGCCAGATAGTTAACATTCATATTACTCAGTGCAAAATCTTTATTCAAGAGGACCTGTAAATGTAAAAGGAAATTGACACCTTTGGAAAAGAAAGACATGGTCACCCCTCAGTCCCTGGATGTTCCCAATAACGTATAGAGGAAGAATGTTAACCTAGTAGTGGGGGAACTTCTGCAGCGGGAGTTCAAACCACCTAGTCTACAGTGGACACCAAAAGTGAGTCTTTATAGAAAGGGTACAAGAGTAGATAAAACAGATCTTTAGATCTCCTGATTTAAGAACATCTCATTTCAGAGTACAGGCTATATTTCTAGGGCGTGAGGGTTCTCCAGTCTATATGCTTATCAGGCACTGCTTCTATTGCACAATGCTGACTGTACCTTCCTGTCCTCTTTGTTTTCAATGGGCCAACCTGTCAGGCTGCACTGAGTGCCAAGCATCGTGGGTCCCCCACCCATCAAACCTCAGACAAATCCAGGTGAAGGGCCCTGCGCAGCTCAACGGCACTGATTATATCTTTCCATTACCTTTGCAGCTATAAAGCTCCTGCCAGAGGTTGGACCGCCGCAAAGCCGATTGAGTTCCAGCACTGATAAAAGTGGATTATTTTCATCCCTGGGCCTAATCTGATAGCTCTGACTGTCCAGCGCTGATAACGCCCCCTTGCAAGTCACGGGAGAACAATACCATGTTATTCCTGTAACAAGTTACTTATAAAAGTTTGCTCTTTTGTTAGAACAAAAAAAAAAACAGACTTTGAAAATGAAGCGGCTGTCCAGAATGAGTAATTGTGTAGGTGGGTTAATGAAAAATCTTTGTTTTTGGACAACACTGTGAATCTGAAGGAAACAGCAGCAGTGGAAAACATGTCATGTTTTTTTTTCTTGTGCCCTATGTTCATATATATATATCTTAAAACATCATCAGGCCTATAACAGCTGTTATATATGGGTACAAATAAAATCACATTCAATCTTTGAACACCATTCCATCTGCAAAGTGTAGAAGATAACACGTTTCATCCCTGTTTTTTTCAGAGTTATTTAAGATTGTTTTTTTTTTTAGAGAAGGGACCTGAATTTTTTTTTAGGAAATGACAGTTACTACGGAACCATTGTCCTTCATGCAAATGTTAAATTGTCCTGATAAACCATTTCATTGAATCAGATTACAGCCAAAAGAGGTGTCAGCTTTTATCACGGCGATAGAGCTGAAGGTGACTTTTATTTTATGATATTAATATTATCCATTGTGTTGTTCAGCCTTTCTCACCTTGATTCATTTCTTGTGTTTCAAAGGATGGACTGGAATGTCTAGATGGGAGTCTGAGTCATAATGAAAGGTCATTTTCAGATGTCTTTTTCTGATTAATGTGAAATTGCAAACTTTGAGTGGTTATGTTAAATGGATGAGAATCTAAGTTAACAATATTTACATCTCACCTGTTTTTCAGACAGTGAGCAGCTCAGGGCAGCAGTGCACTAAATCCAAGAAATAAAAAAAGTAGTTCTCTTTGGTCTAACATTAACATGAGGCAGGTGGAATTCTTTTTGGCAGAGCAGCAACATTTACTCTCTGTTCCAGCAGCTTTGTTGACATCTCTGTTATGTTGATCGATAGTTTCATTTTCGGAAGGTTGTAAGGAATTCCGGCAAATCTACGCATAGGCTGAGAGAATGACGCCGACCTTCACTTCATTATTTGTGCTCAGCTGCTGAAAGTTGTACATGTAACCAAGTGAACATTAGATGAATAATAAAAAGCAGTAACTTAACACTAGTTGTTGAAACAAACATGAAAAATTTGATGGTTTTTCTTGTACTGTTTCCTGTTTCTAAAACGTCATGATCTGTGACCTGTTTTTCACATAGTTCTTGTAGAATCATGGTAGGCGACGTGGCCACTTCTTGGACTGTGCAGGGCTGTAGCTCCAAAGACAGACAGACAGACAGGCAGATAGATAGATAGATAGATAGATAGACCATATGTCCAGTAAAGATTTAGAAATGTAAAATGTGGCGTGTGTGTTACATGTTAAATAAGACTCCTCACAACTTTGTCTCCCCATATTATAGCTTTACCTGGAAGAGTCAGCACAGGTGAAGCGATCTAACAGAGTAAAAAGTAAACACTTGTACTTACAGCTCAGTGCCACTTGAATGAAAAAGAAAAAAAAAATCTTCAGGTAATTGTTCATAATTCACTGTGGGGGTGTTGACAGGAGTGAATAGCTGCAAACTGTCATTCTGATGGAAGCTGAATGGTGTAAATATGCTGAAGACCACAGAGGAGGTATAGTTTGTCGCCAGAAGGAATGCGATGAATGTCTTAGTGAGAAAAACACGGGACGTGTAGACGTGCATTTGTCCTCTTCCACCTTCCTTATTTTGACTTAGATGATGAATGTCATGAGTGCACCTATTGCCCTCCCAGGCAGCTGGGGTCTGGCTGTTCACAGTAAGAACAAGGAGGAGGTTGGAAGTTACAGCTGTTCAGGGAGCTCCTTGAGAAGCAGATGATTGTACTTATTATTATTATTCATTTGCCTGGTTCATTTCTCCAAGGCAATTTACAATGTTATGTTTGTATACTATGCACCTTACAGTGATTTACCCCTTTATATAACTGGGTTTTTTGTACTGTATCAATTATGCAAGTAGAATACATTCATCAAAGGTACTACAACAAGAGGTGGGATTCAAGCCCTCAGTTTAAGAAGGTGCCACCTCTAACCACTACACCACCCACTGCCTCTGACTGAGAATGAGGTTTAATAAATGAAATAAGCACTGGGGTCAGACACCTGACCAAGTGTGACACAAAAAAATTATACCAAAAGACTAAATGAGTACTAAATGGAAAAAAAGCAGTAATGCTTTTAAAAATAATACACAAGAAGCTCTGCACTATAACAAAAACACAATAGCAAATTTTAAAAAAAAAACAACTCAGAAGTTAAATGAAAACATAAAAAAGTTTAGTCTGGTAGTGTGTTCTGGCTCTGTGAGCTGCCAGTGTGTCGCAAGCAGCGAGAGCTGTGCAGCTCCTCCAGCCACCGCCAGGCCTTCTCCAAGGAGCTGTGGGCAATAGCGTGTAGAGAAAGCAATCTGCTTTACCTGTATCAGATGGTCGAGAGCCGCTGAGATTTTGGAAACTGAAAGAAGCGGGCAAAAAACGCACACACAAAAACTGGAAATTATCTGACATCCAAATTGCACTGGGCTGTCAACGTACACCCACATGGGAGAACTGCCTTCTTTGCACTTGTGCCCCAAGACAGTCATAACTTTTATTGCGATGGTGTAAAAGTAAAATAATTTGCAGACATAAACTCTATTGTACTGAACTAAATAGAATAACGGTGCATTTTCTTACATTTATTATACTCGCGGGGATCGTCTAAAACTGTTCTTCTGCTCCTACACACTGGCAGACCTCGGTTTATTCTGCCAGTTCAGCTGATAATATTAAAATATGCCTTAAATAAATAATGTTATTTCTCTGTAAACTGCTATGCAAATCCGATGACTCGAATGTGGCTGGACAGTAGGGGGCGATGGAGACTCAATAAGAGCAACACAAGGCCTGACTTTGGGTGATACTTGCAGATGAATCCCAGACAAACTGATAATCAATCACTTCACTTTACTGGTGATCACAATTAATCTGCTGGATGAAGCCATTGCTCTTACCATAAAGGGAACTGATAAAAATGAATGGCGAAAAGCCTCAATGGAACGATATTCATCATAATGAAATGCACACTGTGGAGTAGGGAACGCACAACCGGGCGTGCAAGGCCGCAGAAACATGAAAAATACCCCAGGGTGTCAGCGGTATCATGTGAGATATAGATATAGATGCCGTAAACGCGTTGCTGTTCCACACACAACGTCAGACGGTGGATTTTCATAACATCCCATGCAGGACTTAATACCTTACATGTATCGTTTTGGTCTCAGAGAAAACTTTATTACACGTCCGTGGAGGATATTTGCCCGAAGTGAAACCGCTTACTCCGAAATATATAAGGAACAGGGGCTCGAGGGGGTCCTCACAGGGTGGCTCATCGTTATGCGGCTGGCGGACGTCCCAAGGCTATGTACGCCTCACACGATGTGGTGGCACGTGCGCCATCTACTCCACACGCAGAGGCCTGGATTCAGATTGCGTGACGTTTGGTGTGATAATAATATTAAGAACCAGAAAGTGTATGCATCTCATGGGAAGCAATATTACCCCCCACCCCTCAAAGCCCTCCCAAATGTCTCACATGCGCTGGAGTTCAAAGAACGCTTTTATTGGATGTGAAGATATTTCACTTCGAAAAAAAAATTATCCGCACTGATCCTGATGGGTGAAAACTGGGACATTTCCGCGATACCGGCTTTCATATTTTGCTGATTATGTTGTTGGGGTGACTGGAGGCTGTAACCGCCCTGCGGCGTGGGTGGGGGGAGCTGGTGCTCAGCGTCATGCACATAAGGTTGTCTGACCCATTCGTGGTGGGGGGGGGTGCCCTTTAGCTGATCTAAGAAACGGGTGATGGTGGCCAGCGATCAAGGGGCAGCGGGTGGGTGGCACGGTGCCAAAGTGGTCGACAGTCTGGCCGTTATGCACCCGACCCGAGGGGTTTTATATCAAAACGCAATAAGGGCCACGATGGCAGCCTTCTGCCGACTTGGCAGCACCGTCATGGATGGGACCCAAGGACCTGGCGACGTTTCAGCCCATGTGCCTGTTTTCTGCTGATGGGGGACCCTCTGTTTCTGCCATTTGGGAGTTACATGTGGTTGTAGGAGTGGATCCACCTGGGCTGTTTGCCTCATCCTTCTCTTAAGCCCTGAAGGAACATTTATATATAATTTCTGTTGTCCAAATGGGAGGTTTTAGTCATCAGAATGGGCCTGCATGGGCGAACAGTAGCTCATGCTCATGGGTACACGTGGGTGTGTGTTCGCAAGGTCGTGTGTTGAACCCACAAATAAAAAATGGCCAGCAAAGTTATGGAAGAACAGTAATATCAAAACTAGAATTGTACCTCACTGGGGTAGGATTGAAAAATTTTCAATATTCAGTACCCAGCAGAGGATTGCTGGAAATCTCTTAATTTAATCACGGCATTACAAATGAACTAATTATTTCTATCTTAAGATGTCATCTCTCTGCCAATATAACCCACTTTGAACGTATTAAATTTTGTCGTACAGCAAATTAAGTTCAAGATCCTCATATGAGTGGAAATATAATAAGTTGCACCCATCGTGCGGGCGGAAATCAGAACGTGCTCTCCTGTTCTCCGTTACGGAATTGACGGGACTGCAAACTTAGACCAAATTACACGATGCCTCAATTCGCAGTCCAAATAGCACGATAATAGTCCCGCATATCAAATATTGGCAGGATTCGCACATCACGCGTTTTTTTTTTGTCATGAGTCATCCACTCAAATTACACTGTTTGCAGAATGAAGTGATTCCAAGATTCTGAAAAAGTGGGCGGTGGCATCAAATAAACTTTTCTAGCATTCCAAGGGTTCACTTTAATGGCATATGTATTTCCTCGGACAGGCCGTGTGTTAAATAAAGGTGACACACATCCTTTCACGTGTTATAATGTGTGATACACCGAGATGACAGTTTATTAGGTACACCCCCTATCTTCAGTCAAATTGTACATTCCAACAAGGCAGACATCGTGTGACTGCAGGGTGTGTGGTATAAATCGGGCAGACCAGCATTTCTAGCATCAGCTAGTGATGAGTTGAGTGGTGGAATGGGAAAAACAGGTGACCATGGTGACTTTGAACCTGGCATGGTAGTCGGCGCTAGGCGTGCTGGTTCAAGCATCTCCCAGAAAGCCGTCACCCTGGGCATTTCACACGCATCCGTTTCAAGGGTTCACTGAGAGTGGTGCAAAGAGCAAAAAAGTAACAGTGATCAGTGATCATGTGGATGAAAATAGATCAGAGGTGTCAAAGAAGATTGGTGAGAATCATGCAAGCAAACAGATGGAGCACAACCAGGCAAATCGCATCCAAATTCAGCACTGGTGTGCAGAAAGTCACCTCAGAAGGCACCACTTATTGGACTTTGTCTCAAATGGGCTACAACAGCTGATGACCATGTCAGGTGTTGATGCTGCCAGTGAAGAACAGGAAAGCATGTCTCAAGTGGGTACAGGAACATCAAAACTGGAAAACTTCTTGCATCATGTTGATGCAAGGATCACAGTTTGGTACAAGCAAGTCTTGTTTGGTATGAACAGTACAGGGCAGTGGTGGCAGTGTGATGGTGTGGGGAGTGTTTTCCTGGCACAGTGTGTCTTTCCTGACCAAGCTCACCCCTCCATGGCTACAGTTTATCTCACTCAGAGGGACACTTCCAGCATGATAATGCACCGTGTCACAAGGCACGTGCCATCGCCAAATGGTTCCAGGAATATGACACTGAGTTTTCATTGCTTCAGTGGCAGCACAGTCCCTGCATCTCAATCCTATGGAGCCCCTTTGGGATGAAGTGGAAACGGCTGCTCACGGCAAGACCGCGCAGCCGATCAGTTTTCAGTATCTTGTAGAATCCATGCCCACACAAATTCATGCTGTTCTGAAGGCCAAAGGACGCGCAACATACCACTAGCTGGGTATACCTAATAAACTGTCAACTCGGTGTGATTGGCAGTTGGTGAGGAAAAAAGGTAACAGTATGACCTTAATAACACGGCACTGACCAGTCATTCCTTTTCAGGTGCTGAAAAGCACGTTCTGCTTCATATTTTCTTCAATAGCATTACTTTTCAGAGCATTTGAAAAGGAAAAGGAGGAGTTTGGCTCTTTATTTGCTAACATGAAAAATGGCCATGCCTCAGTGCTGACAACAGCTCTCTTGGACGGCGGGATTGTGAGCAGCGCTGATATCACAAACTGCACATATACACAGCTGAAGAAGAATAGTGAGTTTTTTTTTTTAATTTCTAAAGTTTATATTTGGTAAGGCAGAGAAACTAGTTTGCTTTGGAGATGATTGACTTTCACAGATCTCTGTTTAGGTCTTTGCACTGTTAATTCATCTTTAGTCATTTTATTACTTACATGAAATATAAACACTTTAATAAGTATGTGCTTGTAAAATTTTTCTTGTTAACGTCATTCAGATGTTCTGCTTTCATCCTTCGAATCGGCACTTCAGATGACAGCTCAAATAAGGGGAATTAAATAAAGCACTCTGAAAACACTTTGTGCATCTAGTTTGATTTTGTTCAAAAACATGGTTTACATTCAGCGCCGCTTATGGTCTTTGAAAGATAAATGACATTCCGAGGGGAAAAAATAAAGCATCTTTAGATTATTTTCCGACCATCTGCTGCGAGCAAAAAACGAAATTAAGCGTTTACTGCGGCATATTATTAATGGCTTTGAGAATCTGTGCAAGCACAGCGATAATCTCAGCAACATGCTAACTCCCCGCATGGCCAAGCTCTTTAATTTCATCTAATCTGATACCAATGAAGCTTTTCCCAATCACATCTGGCTTGGAAACACGTTTTAGAACAATGATAATAACAACAGCAATAACACTGAAAACACTGATGAATAAATTCACTCATAACACTGAAGCATATTGTGTTACTTTAGAAAATGGGCCCTAAAACATTAGTTGTGTGCTCTGGCAATGAAGCGGCCATTAAAACCACAATTACATGTGAGAGCATCTCTGTAAAAGTGTCTCCTGGCTCCCAGAGAGCCAATGTACATTTGTGGGTATATTTGTATTTATAGATCATCCAGTTAATGAAACAGAATAATTCTTTGGTCATGAGGGGCCCTCTTTTCAGGAATCAGTGATGTCGTGTGTGTCTCTGTGGGCCCTGTTCAGCATGGCGAGCGGAATGACACCCCCCCCCACCCCCTGTCTCTCTCTCTCTCTCTCTCTCTCTCTCTGTCTATCACACACTTCATCTGCCTGTCTCTCTCCCCCATTTTGTAAGTCTTTCCGCCTCTTGTATGTCACTGTCGTGCTTTCACTCACCCTTTCTATCAGTCTGTCTCTGTCTGACTCTCCCTTCCTGTAATTCTCTCTACCTATTCATGTATCTGTCTGCACTTTTCTCATCTGTCTGTATGCTCTAGGTCCCCCTGTCTCTCTTTTACTTTCATGGTCTGTCTGTCTTTCAACCTATCTGTCTTAGCCCGTCTCTCTTTGTCTCCTTCTTTCTGTCGCTCTGCATCCCCCACTTTACCCCATTTTCCTCTCTCTCCCACTGTCTGTCTCTCTCAGCTTCTCACTCTCTTTTTGCTGAGTCTCCCTCTCTCTCTCTCTCTCTCTCTCTCTCCCCCCCTCTCTCTTTCCTTTACTGGACACTGTTCCTCTCCCTCCGTCAGATCCTCAGCGGGTCCTGATTCTGGAAATGACGACTCGCACCCTGTCCTCGTCACCCTGACGGCATCCCTCCCTCCGTCCATCATCCCTCCATCCCCCAGGGACACTCTCTCCCTGTCCGGATTGCTGGCCAGCCCCCAGGCCCTCGCACCTTTCCGTCCGGTCCCCGGTGCGACCCTTCACCTGTCTCAGGTGGGCGCGCGGCGGCGGACGGGGACCACCCGCGGAGCAGCGGCCGGGCGCGCGCTGCCTCCTCGCCTATAATGCAATTTTTGCGGAGCTTTCCGAAGTCGGGAAAAAGGAGCGTGATGGCCGTGGTGAGGAGCTCCGTGCAGAAGGTGCTGGTCTTCCTGCACCGGCTGCAGAAGATGGCCATCAGCTCGCCCCGCTACCACAAACTCTGCAAGGTAAATGTCCCCGGGAAAGGGGGGGATTTTTACCGCGGGTTCGTCCCGCTCAGCCCCGCTCTTCGGGTAAATACCCGCTGTACAAATAAACAGTCCTGCCCGTCGGAGAATCCGAGCGTTTAAAGTTGAACGAGATGGAACCCTTTCGTGTCAAACTTATTTCTTTACGGTGGTGAGTTGAGATGTGATTTTGTGCTATAAGAGTGAAGTAGTTTCAATATCTGTATTTCTTTCAGTTAAAAGTTGCGCTTCTTATTGTCGAGACTCAGTCATCGCGTTTGTTGTTAAAAACTACATTTTTAGGTAGGTGTTGAGACGGGCATCTCTGTGGACGCTGGTGAAGAGGTAACCTGTTAGTCCTCAGTACTAGTCGATAAATTGGTGATGAATGGAAATGACGAAGTTGGTACCAAATGATGGTCACTGAGTTTTAAATAACGGTAACAAAATGAATCCTAAATAAGAGTTATAGTCGCAAAATTGCTTTGGTATGAGGTTCACTAAGTTTTATTTCCCAAATAATGCGACTGTTAGGCTTGAATTATCATCACTGACATGGTTTTGATGGCAGTCACTAAATAACTCTTAAAAGATAGTAACTAAATTAGTCCTGTATAATAGCAAATAAATTGGCATGGAAGACATTCCTTAAGTTTTTTTTTTGTTAAACAATGGTAACTAAGTTAGTCCTGCAATGACTAAGTTGATCCTGATAATAATCTCAGTGTTAAACTGAGGTAAAAATATTACACCCGAATCTGTCGCAAAGTTAGTGCTGAATAACAGAAAGTAAATCGGAATGGACGGTGTTCAGTAGTTTTTCTTAAAAGATGGTTGTTAGTCCTAAATGATAATCGAAAAGATGGCGGTGAATAATAGTCACTAAGGTGGTTTGGGCTGATGGTCTCAAAGTTAGTCTTAAATGATGGTAACAACAGTAGTCCTGAACAAAAGGGACTAAGTCAGTCTTGAATAATAGTCACCAAATTAGCCTGGAATGAAGTTTTTGCTCAAAGATGTTAACTAAATTAGTCTCGAATGATAAGCACTAAGGTGGTCCTGATGATAGTCAGTAAGTTAGTCTTAAAATTACGGAAACTAAATTGGTCCTCAATAATAGTCACCAGAATGGTCTTCAATGATGTTTGCCACGTTCGTCATAAAGGATGGTAACTAAATTACTCCTGAATGAGTCATTAAATTGTTCCTCAGTAATAGTCAGTAAAATGGGCTTGAATGATAGACAAAGTTAGTTCAGGATCACAGTTGCTAAATTAGTCTGGAGTGATAACAACTAAGTTTTCCCAGAGTTATGATATCTGACTGAGTCCTGTTCGTACTGTTCTCTCTACGTCTTTTTATTCATTCTCATAATTTACAGAAGGGGGTGAAGCCGTGTCTTTTACAGAGGAAATAAACAGTTACCTAAAGTTCGAGAGACACGCAATCGGTTGCTTTCCGTAATATCTTAAATAACGCAAGAAGCACACAAATTTCTGATGAAAATAAATTGTATTTTGTCTTATTTTCTATGCTTTTTCAGGATTTCTTCTCAGTCTTTGTGTCATTGAGCCCTGGTGCAACATGCCTTCTTAGGTTTATAATGTAAATAACAAAAACTTTCAGCAAATGTTTATATGCCGTGAAACTGCGAGGAATATGTGACTATTCAAAGCGGTGTCTGATGATCTTTGATGTTCGGTTTGGACTTGCAGGGCAGGAGATTCCATAGTGGAAAGATGCTGGTTTATTACAGGCTGTAAAATATGCACGAGGGCTTCCTGAGGGCGATGTGTATAAATCTGAGGGTAACTGTGGTTGGGATTAATCTCCAGTAAATGTAAATTTTTAGTGGGGATTAATCCGCTGTATCCATGTCTTCTATTCAGGCTAATCCCCAGTAAATTTGGGCATTTCTGTGGAGTAATTCTCAGTTTATATAGATGTTAATCCTTAGCAAGCATCAGTATTCTGTGTGGGGTAATCCCTGTCATATATGAATGATCGGTGTGGGGTAATCCATAGTGTATGTAGGTGATAATCCCCACCATATGTCATTATATGTGTCAGTATATGTGATGTTTGGTCTGGCATGGTCCTTCTTGTATGTGGGCATTCTGTGTGAGGTAACCACAAGCATATGTGGGTGTTCTATGACGGGTAATCCCCACGCGTTTTTGTTTTGTGTGGGGTAATCCCCATATATGTAAGCATTCTGTGTGGGGAAATCCCCGCGTATGTGTACGGTTTATGTGTGATAATCTCCCAGTATGGGGGCGTTCCCTGTGGGGTAATTCTCCATGTATGTAGGCAGTCGATGTGGGGTAATTCCTGTGCTCTGGGTGGATTAATCCCCATCAACGTGGGCGTCCTGCGTGTGGTAACTTGCAGTATATCTGGACATCCTGTATGGAGTAACCCCCGTTGTAAGTGGACGTTCTGTATAGGATAATGCCCAGGGTAGGTGGGTCCCCTGTGAAGGTAATCTGTTTGTCTCTGTGTGCGGGCAGCTCTCTCTGGTCTGACCGGTAGCCGTCTAAGGAAATGGGCTGATAAACTACTCCTATCCTTCTTCCCTCTCTTAAGCTCGTGGGCAGCTCCACCTGAACCCCCCACCCCCCCGTCACCCCTGGGCCACCCTGCTGCCCACCACAACGGAACACTGCTCTCTAATCCTGATATACGACCTGTTCTCATAACCACAGTCCCTGGCAGCGGCGTCTGCAGGGCACTAATGTGCCTTCGCACGGGCAGCTGCTCTTATTTCAGCAGAGCTGGTGCACAGGAAACCTAACTCCGGGTGGGGAGCAGATGCTTAAGATGGCATGAACTTGAATACCAGTTTGACAAAAACCACACACTATACTTAACTTTCCTTTTCCTTTTTGAATACTCACATTTTGATTTAATAATCACTTATCACTTGTCCAAACCAGGACCTCAGTGGACCAGAACCTATCCTGGAAGCGTGGGCTGTGAGGCAGGATCCAATCCATAACAGGGCAATCGCTCACACGGTCACACATGTGGGCAGGTCACCAGTCACCTGAAACTCCAGTCTTTGGACTGTGGGAGGAAACCAGAGCCCTTGGAGGAAAGCAAAGCAAACACAGGGAGAACAATAAAACTGATCCAGACCTGAACCCATGTCTAAACCTACAGCCTAGGGTCTGTGAGGCACCAGCACTGTCTGTTGTTCCCCAGTGTTGCCCTGTTTTAAATGAATAAACTACAATGTCAAGAATAATTCACACCAAGTGATGTGTCTTTGTGATAAATACAGTTTCGCAACCTGTTTATTCTATTGAAGTGTAACGATAACAAAAAATAATATATTTATTAATCGGAACATGTTGTGTAAGACATGCGTTCATCATGAGTCAGTGTGTGTTTAATCTCTGCATGTAGTGTAATTTCCCGTGTTATTTACCAAGGCTTAAAGAGCAAGGTGCTTAATCTAAGTGACGTCCCGGAGTGCTGGATGCATCCAGCTGTCCTCGTAGCCACGACGATCCATAATCTCGCTAATTGAACCGGGAACATGTTGCATCATGGGCCGTCATGACGTCTCCGTGGCGCTTTAGTCACTCCAGAGCAGCAGCTGCCTTTGTGCTGACAAATTTTTGCCTTTAAAGCCACATAATTGCTTGCTGGTTGCAGTCGTAAAAAAAAGTGGTGTAGGTGTAGGTGTAGTGTGTTCCAGGGGTTTGTTACCACACACTCTCACACTTTATTATAAAAAATACTATTTTACGATTAGATGGAAACAACTGTCCTTTTGCTGAGGATACAAAGGGTTAGCGTTAGATAGGCCTGTAACAGCATATCATGTCCTTAAGAGATGTTTCAAATCAGATTAAAGGAAGTGTGTGGGAGATCTGGGAAAGACTTTTTTTTCTTAAAAATTTGCCTTCCTTCCATTTGGTCTCCGTTCCATTTCCGCACTGACGATGTGTCCGCGCGGCCGTGACAAAGCCTGATTCCGCCAGGTTAGTCATCGGTCCTTCAGCGCTTGCCTGCTTTTCTCTTTCAATACACCGTGCTTTTCTCCAGGATCGTTCTTTTGGTTTATTGTGTAGCTGAATCATGTTTTAAAAATGCTTTCAGTAATTCGAAATGAACACTAAAAAATAAAACCCCGCAAAAAGAAAACATGAAAAATCCTTACGTAATCGTGATTTAGACCCACTGCCTTATTGGAGGTATATTAACTTTTTTTATTTATGAGTTTCATGTTATGAAAAAAAAAAATGGAAAGGCTTAATGATGGATCTGTGTGCTTTAGTGCCCCGTGGTTTAGCTGTGTTTTGTGATTTATGCTTCATAGTACAAATGTTGAGATGCATACTTTATGGCCCCAAAGTCAACATTTTATTTGAAGGCATAGAGCAAATGCAGCTCAGAGGAGCCATGAAAGCGAGGGGGGGGTGTAACTGCCGCTGTCTCCATCGCTGGCCATTTTGCACCAAATATCTCTGGACTAGCCTTGAAGGGCTTATGAAAACAGAGCCCATTACAGTAATGCATCCATTGGACCATTAGGCGTTCATGATTTCTTCGCTCACCACCGGTGGCCTCCTTAACAGCACGTTTTCTCAACTGTTTGCAGACAGAAAGTTTTTGAAATCACATTTTTAAACTAGAACTTTGGCTCCATCCTGGTTCAATTTGTCCCTAATGGCAAAAATAATAATTATCATTTTATTGCTTATGTAACTTGCTGATGAGCTGAAGATATTTAACCCGAGTTCGTAAAATGAAGCAAAATGAATTAAAATGTATAAAAAAGTATGTATAATATAAAATGAATATTTTTTCAGTGTGCAAACATCCTGGTCTGTTCATAACAAAAGTCAATGAAAATATTCAGATCTGAATTTGGAGGGTACATTGCATTAATAGATTTACATTTATTTGTTTAGCAACAAAAGCAACTGTTTAAGTCAGTTTAAAGTGAAGCAGATGAGAGACAGGGGTTCTAAAGATGAGGGGAAGGGAGCCGACAACAACTACTGATGACTGAATCCGTATGATCAATGGATCAAGTAGTAGTAGCTCATTGGTTGGGCACATAACCGATACATTAAAGAATAAAGAATATATCCGTCACCTGTTTTTGTTATTCACCAGGAACGCACTTATAACAACATGTTGCTAGCAATGAGGTAGTTTGAAAGAGGCTAAAATTTCACTTTTTACACCTCAAGTTAATCACCGCCTTTCAAGATTCCACGATAGGACCCATCCGGGGACGCAAACTAGCAACCTTCAGGTTTTACGCTGCCTGTCTGTAAAGGTTGAATTTTATGTCTATATCTGTGCTGCATCCCGAGGCGGGGTGTCTTTGTCTGCACGCGGATGATGTGTGTGTGTGTGTGTGTGTGTTGGTGTCCGAGAGGCAGCTGTGCCGTTTTGCTGCGTCTGGCTCCGACCCTCGGCAGCAGTGATTAATGACTCGCAGAAACTCGCAGGCCCCTTCACTCCTCCTCGCTGGAGTCCCTGTCTGGCTGATGTGCGCTATCTTAAACTGATTTACGGAGACTGTTTTGGCGTTTATTTTGTCTGTCTATTTTAGTCCCAAGGTAATTGTTTTTCGTTATTATTGCTTCTTATTGTAAAGTGTATCACCGCCTCTATGGACGTTAGGAAGGAGATCTCGCGGCACTTTCAGAGGAAATATTTTATTGTTTTTCTTCTGTTTTGTTTATTTATTTGCACCACATTTTTATAGCTTTTCACCTCCCATTACAGTCAGGACCAGCTACCGGGGTTTTTAGCTTTTCACACCATCCCCTTCCAAGCATGAGAGCTGCACAGCAGCAGCTCGGGCCACCCAAACACAGACACACACCTTTACCCAACGTTTGTGCTGTGAGCCACCCGCAGCTGCCTCTTTCACTCCTTTTAACAAGTTTTTACAGCAACGGCTGGATTTTTTTAATGGAGGAGTTCGGGTTAAGCTTCTTGCTCGAGGCAACGTTCTGGGTGCCTGACTGTGTCCCTGACCACTGAGCCACCTGCCGCTCTGTAGACACACGTGTGGCTTTTCTGAAGCCCCTTTTGCTTGAACGGAATTCAGCACAGTGCTTCACACGGAGGACGCCGGTTCGTGCGGTTATTATGCCACTTCCAGTCGAGGCAGCTGGGGTCGGGAGAACGGCACTAGCTTGGTTTATTGAGCAAGCGTCGGTTCCCTTTCAAACGTTTGGTCTGCTTTGAGAAACAGCTGCAAGAAGTGTACGCAAATAACTATTTATATGATCATTGGAATAATCCATCAATAATCATGTGTAATTCCTTAATAAGGCATATTTAACACTTTTTTTCTCCATCATAATGTATTGAAAACGACAGATGTCAAACACTGGCGTATTTCCCTTCCCTTTTCTTCTCCAACCAAAACGCCTAAGAAGCAGGGCTGAAACGGTGAACTGTGAGGCCAGCAAAGCGTGAGTTGGCGAAGCACCGGAAACATTTTTCAGTGGCGCATCTGACTGAGCCGCCTGAAGTACAAGGGAAGGCTCGATGCATTTTTCAAACGCCATGTGAAATATTAGCATATTATTTGCTCGAATAATCATGCGAAAATGGCTCCATTTGCAAGCGCACCAGGAGAGGCAGGTGAATCGCGAGGTGGTGACATGCCTAATTGAGAGGCTCGCCGGAGAGGAACTTCTTCCGCATCTCCACCGAAACGCAACCAGCCCTCGGTTTCTCCATATGCCGCGACGGAGGGGAGAATCTCCGCCGTGGCCTTAAGGCCAAATGAAAGCAATACATAGTGTTCCGATCTGAACTGCAGGGAATGTGTGAGAAGATTTTATTCGAAAAGGGATATTACTAGTGCTTAAAATGTGCTCATTATCACTCTGATGGCTACCATTATGATGTCCCTTCCATGACGTCCGAGACCCCTGTCTGAAACCTTCTGCTTGGTGGTGATAAGTGCTGCTCGGCTCTTGCGTCCTTGTCACGCCTGCTTGAGCTTTTAAAAACCCACAGGCTGAAAAACAGGACACCTGCAGCCCTCGTAATATCATACTGATGTCATAATGATGTCAATGGCCCGACGCTGTTAATGAAGACGTCCTGGAGATTTATAAGGCAGGGTGAGCCTTAGACCTTGTGGGTTTTGAGTGGAAAATTTTGTTCCCACATTATTGACTGTGAGAAGGTCCTCGCAGGGTGGTTCTGTATCAATATTTAGCGACCTTGAGGCTTACGTGAATTCAGCAGCACTGAAGCATTACCAGAAAAGACCCTCGATTGGTGTCCAGGACATCCTGTCATTTACTGACCTTGCAGCAAGTGCCCGCTTGCTAATGAATATTCATAACCGCTCGCTCCCGCCGAAATCTCCGCTTGGCAAATAGGTTTCGCAATGAAGAACTTTCATGTTTGATTCCAGCGCTACAAAGTATGTCCCGCGCTTTTTTCCCTCTGAATGATGTTGCCATTATTTCCCAGGAGAAGAGATGCTGACACTCTTGACGTTTTCAACACATTTTGGGGAAACTGTCAAATAATTTCAGTATCTGTACTATATCAGTCAGTGTTTGCTAAATAGCTGACATCACATATTTTTAAGTGTGAGACAGGCCTGGTGCTTCTTAGTTAGTTTTGGATCAAATAGTTGACAAGCAAAGCTGCCGCTAATTTAAATTTAATTTATATTCTCTTTTTTTCTTGTCTGTATTATGCCAGGATCTAGACTGTTAAGAGTCATAACATCCAGCACTTGTGTACAGTTGTTCAATTGTTGTTTTGCTTTGACCAGTTCGTCTCTTTTCAGTCCAGTCTCTCATCAATATATGCTGTATATCTTTGGGCTACAGTTTATGCTTTTGTGATTATTTTGGTCAAACAATTGGTTTTGACTATTTTACTTAAAAAAGTGGTACTGTGTGGAAAGACTCTGTTTTCAAGTAATTCCTCACATGTATATGCACATTATGACATCTTCTGTATGTTCTTTCAGTTACACACACTTTTTGTTCCTGTCGGTGCTACTGAGAATGGGAACAGGTTAAAAGAAAATGGATTTTTTTTTAAAAGGGAGATAATAAATAAAATCATTATTCTGACATATGGGATTCCTCCTGTCCCAGTTCCAAATCCCCGCTGAGAGCCCATCAGCAGTGACTCCCCAGGCCATAATAAAGACGGGATCAGCAGACAGAGCGTCAAACAGAAAGTTGAAACTTCGGAACACAGTCAACATTGCAGAGATTTACTTTTCATTTCTGAGAGCAGTGACGCTTGCGATATGAAGGGATTTGGGGTTTCTTTATGGAAAATAAAAACATTATGTGCACTGTTCCTTTCCTGGGGTGAATATTATGTCATCGTTGTATGAGTGTAGAAATAATATGAGGCGGGAAATTGGTTTCTTTCCAAAGAGTATACAATTTGTGTGACTCAAAAGATCAAATCTGGGTAGACACTATAAACTGATAAAAAAAATACTGTCAAATAAAAACAGCTAATCCTTTGACAGCTGCCATTAGCAATTCGCATTGGGGGTAAACACAAGACGAATTCATTTGGCTGACTCGAGCTTTTTTGAGGCCCTGGGTAGGATGTTGTAAACTGCTCCCTCCTCTCCTGCACATTCAGTTTAAATGAAAAAGTTAGACGGCAACAAAAGTAAGAGATCTCTGTCCGTCAAGATTTCAATGCAGCAAAATCCACAGCAATGTTAGGTCATTCAAGTAATTAGTCAGCAGCTTTATAAATGAGTTTTTCTGACGTTTTTATAAGCTGGAATTCCTGTTACTTAATTGTATTAAGCAAGTAACGTAAATGTAAGCATGTAATGTTAAGCTGTATTAAGCTGATATTGTGAGTAGTCATTGCATTGCATTCTGTAAGCATGCGTCGTGAATTAAGTAGTACGTGTTTCTCAAAAAAGTGACTTGCTATGTAGTTAACTAGCTGGAAGGACATTCAGTGTTATGGCTTAGGTCAAGAGTGAGTGGCGAAAAAGAAAACTATTAATCGATCCATCCAGCCATTATTCATAATTCATAATTTACTACCTGTGCTTTTCCAGGAGAAAAACTAAATTTCACGTAATAGGCTGCTTTCGTTTACAAACGCAGACTTAAAGAGTTTTCACTGTTTCATTTAGATGTCTAAGTTAGCAGAATATTTAATAAGGGATAACGGGTCAGTTTAAGTTAGATTAATTTGTTGTACTTAAGTAAAAGTGTGAGCAGTAAATGACGCTTGCTGAGAAACTGCATGT
This sequence comes from Arapaima gigas, assembly GCA_900497675.1. Classification (NCBI taxonomy): domain Eukaryota; kingdom Metazoa; phylum Chordata; class Actinopteri; order Osteoglossiformes; family Osteoglossidae; genus Arapaima; species Arapaima gigas. Next base: position 335,773 of record UFQX01000367.1, on the reverse strand, counting down.
ACAGAAATTGAAAACGTATTTCCAGTTTATCACAATTCTCTAGCTAACTTTACGACAGAAATATTTAGGGAAGGTTAGTGCGTTACTGAAATTCTTTAGAAATATTCAAGGAGGAAGTAGAAATAACGACAAACGCAGTGACGCCAATGTGGCAAACTCGTGTCTTGCCTCATATTTACAGATTCATTCCACAACTTTCTGACCGCCGTTCATTCTGCACTGTAACAAATACGCACCAGTTCCAACACTCATCATATAAATTTGGTGTTTCCCACCTGTAAGGATGACCTAATGGGTTTTATAGGCTTTGAAAAAGGTTGTGTGGTATTAAAACCTCATACACTGAAGGATTCCTGGCAGCAAAGGAGCCCTTCGCCTATATGATGGGCTAGTTGTATAAATTCGCAATGTCAGTTTTTCATCATTACTTCTTGAATGGAAAACCTGAACAGATTAAAGCAATAAAAGAGCAACGTGGCTTTCAGAGCGAATGTTGAAACACGTGCATCTTTGTAGGTTCCTGTACTTTAAAGGAGGCAAGGTAGGGGAATATAAATGTACAGAAAGTTAATAAAATAAAAGTCTAAATAGATTATTTATGCAACAACTGATTATTTTCAAGGTAGTTGTGTGCATTCCATAAACAAGACTCGTAAATATATATAGCATAATGACTAAGGACGCAGACTTATAACCTGAAGGTTGCTGATTCAAGTCCCAGGAGGGGCTTTGCTGCAGCACTTGAATTGTTCTGGAATAATATGTCGCTGTACAAATGGGCGCAACTGAAAGGCACTTTGGAAATGCACTGTCAGATAAACAGTGCAATACTAATAATAAACATGGTGTATAGAGGCAATAAATAAAGAATAGCAGCAGAGAGCTACAGTTACAGACTGGGGAAGACCAAAAAGAGCCCTTTAACTCCCCCGCCATAGACTTCTGAATATCAGACAGATTATGGGCTTAACCAAAAAGCAATTTACCTTTAGGCCTCATAGGACCTGCAGAGGTTGTCTAGAAGGAGGTTAAATTGGACGTTAGGAAGCCGCTCCCCAGCGGTTCCCTGAATCCTATAAAAAGTCCCGAAGATTATCGGAATGCCTAATTAGTCTGGAAAAATCTGCGCCGCGTCGTACGGACGTTTCGCTCATCGCCTCTCTCCCCGGACCTGTTCATTTGTTCTCCATAATGTCCAAATAATGGGGCGGAGCGCGCGTGTGTCTGTCTGCGCTCTCTCGCGGCAATGCGGCCTGTTACACAGCAGGTCGGCGGAACGAGGCCTCGGTCCCGGACACCATTGCAACCGCTGAATCGATTCTGGTTTTAATGATTTGATAAAGTGCACCAGCTGCGCCCTTCTTCCCATTCAGGGATGCTATTTATTAATTGTTATATGCGTCCGTGACTCCTGTTTTAATAAACATATTAATGAGTCAATTAGGCCCCTATTTGTGCAACTCGTTCAGTTTTCCTTGGGGGTGGGGGCAATGCTGGGGGTGGAGCAGCCAGCTGTTATGTAAAAGTACTACATACAAGAAAGTATAATAGTCCCGTCTCACCCAGTTTTTCCCCTGTGGGAGATAACTTTCCTCAAACTTTCCTGGGAGTTTGAACGTACGGCACAGTGTTTTTGCTCTTCCTAGCATTTGCGTTCTTCTGGACTGAGATTGATGCTGTCATTCCTGGGATCTGATGACTCCACTCCTCCAGCTTAGGGGTCCCAGTCCCAACTGCTCCTATCAGCATTGGAACTTCCTCGGTTTTCACCTTCCACATTCTCTCCAGCTCTTCTTTCAATCCCTGGTATTTCTCCAGCATCTCACATCCCTTCTTCCTGATGTTTCTACCACTTGGAATTACCACCTCTATCACCGTGGCTGTTTTCTCCTCCTTGTCTGTCACCACTATATCTGGTTGGTTAGCCAGTTCCTGTTTATCATCCCAGATGTAGACGTCTCACAGGATCTTGCCTCTGCTGTTCTCCACCATTCTCTGTGGTACCTCCCATTTAGATTTGGGAAGGTCCAGGCCATGTTCCTTACAGATGTTCGTGTATATTGTCCCCGCCACTTGGTTGTGCCTCTCAGTGTATGCTGTCCCCACCTGCTTCTTACAGCCCACTGCTAGACCTCATAATATGACTTGATATATATATTATTTTATTCTGGCCAAGAAATGATTCCACAGCACCAGGCTCCTTTATTGGAGCTTGTAATTCATACTGTTCAGTCGGTTCTCTTTGCTCAATGGTGTATCCCCTCTCTGGTAATTAGTCTATATTCCATCTTTCACATTTATGCTCCAGATGGTGCCTGTAGGCGGAAGGACCCCTAATGGCTTCCCGTGTGAGGAGCGCTGCCCCCCGGCCCTCCCTCTGCCACCTCACAGCCCCAGTGGTTTGTTTTCCCACCCTGAACCGACCCCGAGGATTAGCTTCATGGCTCGCGTGCCCCTCAGCACTGCTCTTTTTCCAGCATCCAGCTTTAAAAAAAAGTGTGTGTGTGTGTGTGTGTGTGTGTGTGTGTGTGAGTGTGCGTGGTAGAGGAGACTATTTGGCTGCATGAGGTGTGCCTCGGGTTGGCCGCCTGCGGTCCAAAGACAATCTGATCGAAGAGCGATAACGCGTCATGTCTGGCTCGCTCCAGCGTGCCTCCCCTCCGCTAGGCGATATCCTCTTTTGCAAAGGTCGTTCCAAATGTGCGCTGTTATTATTGTTGGTGCTTAGTCAACACTTCTGTCCAAAGCGACCTAAAATTTCACCTGTTTACACAGCCGGTATTTTTTTTTAGCAAAGCCGTTCAGATTAAGCAGCCTGCTTAAAAAGCCACCCTCTTGGGATTTGAGTGTGCAACCTTCAGGTTACAGTTGCATTCTTTTAAGGGTGTTAAGGTCAAACGGGAGATCAAGGGGATCCACAGGAGCTTGCGGACCACTGCTGAGGAATACCAATGAATGTGTGTGGAGTTACGATCCCATTTCGATTTTTTGATTTATCCCGCCCAGTTTGGGCTGTAAGAGTCCTTTCATGGTAGAACCCCAGTAACAAAGATGAACGATGCTCTTCCCTTTTTATGGGGTTGGTTCTGGCTGGCAAAAAATTTTATTTGGCTCATAAGCACATGTATTAAGGGATGCTGGCAATTCACTGGCGCCATCCCTTGCATTCAGTTTTAAGCCATGCAAGCTTGCAGCAAACCCTTAATCTTGCGCTACAGAAAAGGACACTGACAGACGCAAAACTGAGCGAACAATCACGTCTCCTGGATCTTTTCACGTTCGCGTTCGACTTTTCAATTTGCGGCAGCCGCTGCAGGCAAACAATTCTCCGATTCTCTTCCCATCTTGCCGGCTCAAGCTTAGATGCAGCTTATTATTGTTTTAATTTCTACTGAACATTTTTTGTGCTTCCTAGTTTTAATCTCCAAGATGATAAAATTGGGATAAAAAGAAAACAGTATAATCTGAGAGTGCAGCTTTTAGCAAAGCACTTATCTGACTCTTTTCTTATATAACGTGATGCTGTAGAGCTCCAGCGCTGTTGCCTGATGTTGATGGATGCTGGGAGTAACTGCAACTTCTGTCTAGCACTCAACCGGATTTTATTTCTCCACGATCGCCTTCGCCCGGCACTTAAAGTGTTAGGGACCGGCTGGGGTGCTTGTTTTTTCCTCTTTTTTTCCCAAATCCATTTTTTTGTTAGATCGAACCTTATTTCTCTGGAACTTTGAGCATGTTAGGAAGTCATGTAAGGCCACTGCTTTGAGTTATATTGACTGCGAGAAAGCTTTTGATCCCTGTGTGTTTCACATAAACTCTCCTTGGAGTTGATTTAACCCTCGGAGTTTGTTTGTCTCAGTTGATTTGAGTCTGTTTGATTCTGCAGTGTTAAAGCGAGGAAAATGGGGCATTCGGGGTGTAAAAATACCCACACGAACATTCCTTTTAGCTGTGGGAGTGCATGTAAGAAAACTCGGAATGCATGAGTAGTATTTTGGACAAAGGCGTGGATTTAATGTAATAGCTCAGCACCTTTATTACACTTGGCTTCAACAGCTCTGCCCTCTATATATTGCAGCGTGACTGAAAGCTCTTTTCAAACTGAGATACTATATTGTGTGGCCTATAACTCCTTTCAAAAACAATGAAGCTCGAGTAAAACTGTTAAGGTGTAACGAAAACCCTTTAAAGTTATTTAAAAGGTCTTGAAGTTTTGTGTAAAATGCAATTATATTTTTAGCTCAGATATTGATGGCACGTCCATTGAGGACACCTTTCGCAGCCTTGAAGAGTAACAATAAGTGATTTACCGCAGTAAATTTAATCGAGGCTGTCAGGACAAACTAGTAGATCGCATTTGCATGATACAGACCTCTGTTTCTCAACCTCATAATTTTCCTAATTTGCTAAGGTGTGGCTTTAAAATCTTTCAGACATTTTTTCCTCAGCTTTTAATGAAAATTCATTATCCTCTTCATTCTCAATTGAGTCACAGATAGTCATCCTAACTGTCTGCCAACAGAGATAAGAGGTTTATTTATATATTCATCCAATTTTGCACAATGTGGTATACACCTTTTTCAATTACCTCTAAATTGATTTTTTTTAAGTTTTTTTTTTTTATTGTCTCAGGCATGAGTAATGGTGCTTTGAGTTTGGATTCTTCACATTCTGAAAATTATATTGTCCCTGAAAAGTGGTTCAGAACCTAATGAATTTTTGTGAGAAGGAGGCAAAACACTGGTGATTAAAAATTCTTGAATTTATTGACATAAGTTTTAAACTTTTAATGCTCTTAACCTCTTCAACTGACCTATCCTGATCCTTTAGCCCTACAGTAGGGAAGAGGCATGGTCCGGAATTCAGAAAATAAATATAAAATGTTCAATTTATTTTTATATTGCTGCCTTCTTAACAAGGGTGCCCCAGGGCACTCAATATAGAATAATAAAATAGTGACGCTTCTGATCCTGTCATACAGGGAAAAGTCACTATTCTTGTGTCCCGGGGCTATAAGACCCAAATTGCTTATGGTGCTGAAAGCTGCATTCCAACTGGGGTCTAAGGTGAGGCAACTGTGGTGTTTGCTGCCTTTGACTGTTCCTGCTTTATTAGATTTCAAAGGCAATTCAGCAAGCAGGTGGTCAGGGAATTCCTCTTTTATTCCACGCCGCCTAATTTGGCCGGACTTGACAAGGTGACCCACACACGGAACGCTGTGTGTCCCAAATCCAGGGCACTACACACTGTGGACAATAAAAAACGCAACGCATACACGTCTGTTGACATGACTAAATATTATGAACTACGAGGCATTTTGACATATGTAACTTAATTGTTGCATTTGTTGGAGATTTAACGCTAAAACAGCTTTCCGTATGAAATGTTTTTCATCTGAATATTTACATTTTCTTTTTATGCAAACAAGCGACGACAATCCTGTAGTTTGCTGAAGTTAGTTGTGTTGTAAATATGAATCTTACTTTAGATATGTATAAATAAATAAAGAATAAAGGACAGTATCACACTGACTGTATCAAATGTCTTCAAGAAGCAGCTGCATGCAAAATCACGACTGCCCTTAAAATGGTATCATGTGCGGAATTTTCTAATGATATCTATTTAAGTATCCTGTGTAGAATCATGTGAAGCAACTATATCGCAACAAAACACATTTTGACTTTGAATAAAACCAACAGACATGGTGGGGGGGGAGCCCGGAACTATTTTTGCATAAAACCTCAGTGTTTGTTATTTTAAGAAGTGCAGACAGTGTGAAGCGGTTTGCCTCCTCTGGTTGACTGCGATTGTACATTTCAATTACAGAAAGCCCGTGCTCTCCCAATCCTTTATTTTAAACAAGAATCCAATTTATTTTGCGGTAATGGTGTTTGTGCATGGTTGTGTTCATTACCGAGTCGTCAGTCTGACCTTTTTCCTTCCAGCGTTCATTCCTTCAAAGCAGAAAGCTGAAAAATGAGAGTGTGGCTTTGTAGTGGTCTTAATCGATAACATCTATACATGATCTCTATGGTGAATAATTATCGCACAGATGCAAACCAAGTGTGGCTCCAGATCCATCGTTCTGGCCCTCGTCCTCATTTGGGGGCCGGGATACTACGTTGTCCTAAAAGTGTGGTCTTTCTTTTGTGACAAAACACCGTCTTGAAATTTGGGCTGTTGTGCAGTGGCTGTTTCGTGACGACAAAACTATTTTTTTTTTTACATGTGTTCGCTCAGGTGTGCGATACATTTCTGCAAGTTTTGCGCAAAGCAGAATTTTTGTTTACTTGATGACTGCAGCGAATGTGGTGTAATACCGAGGACGTAATGAACTGATAAATATTAGTGGATGACAAATACCATCTCGGTTAGAATCGATGGACCTTCGTTGACTCAACGACTTATGTTCAGTAACTGATAATGCAATAAAGCTACAGCGGTCCAGCCCTGTCAGCATGCGATTTCCTCGGAGAGCATACAAAGCATCTCCACTGGTTGACCTGTCTACATTCATCCCTTCTGTTCAGTCCATCTTGTTCTCCAGCTATATCAAAAAAAGCAAAGCAAAGACCATCAAACACAGAGCAAGTGGATTATAATGGTTCAAATACAACCGGCCCTCAATTATTGTACACAAACAGGGCCTTTGATACAAGTCAGCTCCTTTCATCGGCCCACCTCAGATCCTCTCTCGTGGACCTTTTGTTAAGATGACAAGACTGGACAGAAATCTTCTCTAGTTGTCAACTTCATTGTCACTTGGTTAGAGCTTCTTTTTAATTCTCTGCTGGCTTTGTAATGCACTTCATTGATTTTATTATTTTTTTTTTAAATAAGTAATTTAAGATAATGAAAAGTCAAACATGCTCTACACCATTCAGGAGGACCTGAAATCTGTGTTGACGAGAAGAAAAACGTGGCGTCTCCTCCCCCCATCTCTAAAAATAGAGCATTAACATATGCATTGTTTGAGGAGAACAGAAAATTCAAAGAAGAAACAAAAAAGTGTAGGGTACTCTATACCAAGCCAGTTGTTTTGTTTGAAGAGAAGCCACGGCAGAGCGCTGTGGGCCACCAGCAGGCGCGTGACCAACCTGCAGGAGGTGCTGGAATGCTCTCATGCAGAGGTAGCAATGGGAATTTTTTTTTTTTTAAATTCCCCGGCACAGTCATCTATTCAAGTTTTCACCCATAACCACGAATTACAAATGCAGTCACACATTCTGTGTTTGTACCCTCTCACTCCTTTCAAGTTCACCCATTCTTTGAAGTTTGCAGGCGGCGGTGCTTTTTAATACATAAGCCCATGGTGCTTCTCGTTTACGCAATGGAAAAGGGCTCCTTACATGTTTTCTCCTGTTTCTTTTTCATAATATCACAGGGTTTCATCAAGGAACGGCTGAGCCCCCCCCGATAGAGAAAATGCGAATTGGATCTATAAGCATTTTTCCCCCTGCTTTGTTCCTTATCGGCCTTATGGATTACAGGTGTTAATATAAGCTCTTCAGCAAGATATCTTTAAATAACCACATGTATTCTCCCCCAGCGCACCAGTCGACACCACTCAGCCCCCCACTTGAGTTCTTTTCAGTGGTAAAACACGCATAGTGAAAATCCTTTGCGCTCCTGAGTGAATTACTGCCAGATTTGCCTGTTTTTTTTTTTTTTTGGAACCTCACGATTACCCTCGGAGTTTCTTTTCCAACACCTCAGGAAAAAATCTCTACGCATTTGTGGTTCAGTGTTATAACCGGCAGCAAGTAGGGATGGGCAGGGTAACCTTTAGCTGATGTTTTTCCTCAGCGCTTTGCAATTTTCCTTCATGATTGTAACCAGCAGCAGCTGTTGGGTAAGGCAACCCTTAACTGGTGTTTTTCTGTGTGCTGCAGTCTTCCTCCACCATGTCTCTGTGAAGAGAACATGCCTGTCAAGGCTGCTTTTTCATTTTTGTTTTAAAAATTCTTAATGACACCTGATTTTTGGGCCAAAAAAATGCTGAGCTAGCAGCAAAGGGACGTGCAGGCATCTCTACACCTTGTGGAAGACATGATCCCCCCCCCCTTGTTTAAGAACAAATTGCTCAGCACTTTTTTGAGTGAAGGACAGAGTGTGAGGTTGTGTACACTGATGCTGGTCAATGCAGTATTCCAGTTGGGCTTCACAACCCACTTACTGCTGGAGCACTTCTTGGGTCAGTCTGTAAATCTCAGTTTTTCCTAAACTGCCAAACCTGTGTATTGATACTGTGGCTTTGCCGGAATGTGTCCTTCATTAGTGTGACGTACAATTCTGTGCAAAAGTCTTAGGCACCTGTGGGAAAAATGCTATAAAGCGAGGATGGTTCCAAAAATAATGCCATGAATACTTATGAATCAATAAACCTTCTAAAAAGTGCAGTAGACAAAAAAACCTCAGTCAGATCAATATTTGGTGGGACCCCCCTTTGCCTTTAAAACAGCATCAGTTCTCTTATGCAAACCTGCATGCAGTTTAAGGTAGAGGTTGGTAGGTTCTTCCAAACATTTTGAGGAACTGGCCACAGTTCTTCTGCAGACTTTGACTGTCTCTGCATGTCCTCCCAGACTGACTTGATCATGTTGAGATCAGGGCTCTGTGGAGACCATACCATCTGTTGCAGGATTCCTTCTCTTTGCTGAACATAGTTCTGTATGACAGATTGGGTGTTTGAGGTCATTGTAAATACCCCAAGTACAAGTGCAATACTAACTGCAGTGTTTGTTGTTGTTGTTGTTGTTCTTCTTCCTCCTCCTCTTTTTCTTCTTCTTCTTCTTAAGTGCCTTCAAGTAAATATTAACTCTTGTAGACCACTTAGAATAAGTGTCATTATATATGAGAGATGTGTCCGTTGTCACTGTGGATGAGCCCGTCCATCTGTTTGCTTTTCTTCTCCAACTTTTCCAAGCATTGCAGATCTTTCAAAGACAATTCAGTCTTTTCATAATGTGTCAAAAGCACAAAAACCTCAGTCTCTGTGCTTCTAATGAGAACTCTAGTCTGATATAGGTCTGATATAATATGATATAGGTATGATAGCGATGTTGAATGGAGAAATGTTATGTGGAGCTTAGAAGATGACGTGACGTCCTCATTCAGGGGGTTAGACTGCACATCTGTCTGTGTAACTGATGGCGAAAACAATGATTCTGTTTATCACGTTCTAAACTTGTACAATCCATATTTCTACAGAACTATTAAAGAATCAGTCCGATACTTTGATAGAGAGGGGAGTCTTGGAAATGTTTTACTTTCCAGATGAATTATTGAACGATTGAACAGGGCAGGCACATCTTGCTGCACAGTTTTATTTTTTTTCCTGCCTCTAGAAATAGCGCACGCTCAGGAGACAGACAGTGGCGCTCAAGTGCGACCGATTCGGAGCTATTAAATGTGCATGACGGGAGATTCTTCCCGAGGCCAGTTCCCTGTCTGCAGTTCCACCTCAGCAAGAGACATTTGTGGTTTAAAAAACGCTGTACTGGCGATCACTGCAACACCACAGCACAAAGCTTCCGCGCTTTCAGACATTTGTACTTGGTGAGAAAAACTCTTGCGTGTCTCATGTGGAACATGTGGAACAGGTGTGGGTGAGGTGTGGAGATCAGTGCCCAGCGGCTGGTTTAAGGGACTTTCCACATGAAAAACATTGAATATTTTCCCAAAATCAAAGTTCTATTTGTTGTTGTTATCGTAAAATGCCATTAAGTTGACCACATAAGTGAAGCAGCTCTAGAAACTTCTGCCCTCCACTTGAGTCCAGAATGTTGAAATTGCAGTGGTTGCCCTCGTTCTCTTGTTCCTTCAACTTAGCCAAACGTAACAGTATGATTCCCATTCAGTTCCAATTATTGTGAAGCAAATGAGGTGTTTGTTGCTTCTTCTGCTGTTCACCCTGAAATATGAAGGCAAGGTGCCTCATAGCTGGCCGCAGGAAAATGAAAACCAACCGAGACCCCAAAGATAGCAGGTCTGCTCAAATTTTCTTTTCCTCACAGTTCCAAGGACTGCAGGCCACGTGTTTCCCATCAGGCTTAACCCTCACCTTTTTCTCCCTCATGAAGGACATGCAGGGAGAGATGGACCCCAACACCGACATCTTCAGAAGCATCGACGGCAGCCGGCCGAAAAGCATCTCCGAGGAGACGGTGTTCCTGAAACAGCGGCAGCAGCCACCCAGAGGTCTGACCCGGAACGGCGGCGATCTGAGAGCCACGTGCGATAGCGTCAGGTGAGTCCCCCGATACGCAGGAGGGTCGATTTGAAGAACAACAACCACAACCAGTAAGACTGCCCCAGGGGGTAATTAACTGCATCTAAAGCCGACATCCCCCCAACACAAACAATCCATACATTGCCCCGCTACGGAGATTCCAGGGATTCCAGATCTCTCAAAATACCGAGCATCTGCTTTGGCGCATGGATTCTGCTCCCAAGTGTATATTACCCCGTATTACTGCGGTGGAATTATCCATTTCAAATGCAAATCCGTCGTAAACATGTTAGATGCATCTAATTACGTTGCTACAGTCTGTTATTGAAGATTCAATGTGCCAAACTAATTACTGTACATCTACGTATAAGTGCTGCTGATAAGGGCGCCTTGTCTCCGATGCATTTCCAGCCTTCCGCTGTCTCCCTGCCATTGTTGTGTATAATTGAAATAAACGGAGGCTGTCAGAGTAAATATTCCACAATATCAATCAACACACATCTGTTTGGAGAGGGATTTCTCACAGAGTGAAGAGCTGACGTGCTCTCCGGTGATCAGCGGGGTGCATATGTCCGGCTGGTACCGGTGCGGACATGGCACTGTGTCGTTCCCCAAACTCCACACCCCGCTACCCTGCAGGCTCTGCCCCGAGGCCAGCGCGGAGAGGTGGAGCCGGCTTCTGGTCCTCCTGGAGGAGCTATGGAGGTGGCTGGGCCTGAAGGACGAGGAACTGACCCAGCGCACACCTGTCAGGGGGGACGCCTTGAGTCTGCTGCTGCAGCACAGTCACTGCACGGTCAGTTCTCGTTCTCGTGCCCTAATGGACCGTTATGGATTTGGCTCCCAAGAGCCGCGTTCGCTGAGTGAGTCATGTTGTCTGAGATTCTAGGCATTTACAAAAAACCAGCAAATTTCGGTAATATTGTTGACCTCCCCAAACACATTCATTTTGTCCACTGCAGAGGGCATTTGTTTAAACTGCATTGCCAAACCGTATGTACGTTAATGCTGTGTCCTAATGCACCTTGGGCTCAACATTGTCTTGTTTGTATGTGGGATTTGAGCAGCTTCCAGTGTCTAAAAACATTTTTGGGCTTCGTCTCGGGAGGATATGGACTATAAGCATTTATACTTGTTTACTTAGTGTAATGCATTTGTATCAATCATAACAAAGACACCAAGGATTCTTCACCAGGTCACGGTTTGCATTATGATGTGCTTCTCCCTTTCACATGCTTTCATCTTTTTTCCTAGATAGCATATCTTCTTTGTCAATGTTTTAATGGGCAGGGACTGCTTCATGTAAGCCAAAGCGGGAAGGAAAAATAAGCAAAAAATTCTCTGTCGCTTGGTAAGGTTCCTGAGAGCAGATCGAGATAAGCGGTGTGTGTGCCCATGCGGGGCGATGTATCCGTGGTGTATTTAGATTCATGGATAAATCCCCCGTGTGGAGGTCACTGTGGGACTGTAAGCCGCTGAGCAGCACCGTGGATGTTCACTCTGGGACAGCTGGTAACCCCCCTCCCCCAGTGTGGGTTTCCTACATGTGAATTCTGAGTATTTCCTTATTCAATACAACATGCATATGAGGTCATCAGGTAACACAGTAGTCATAGGGATGGATCAACAACCTGTAGGCTGCTGGTTTAAATCACTGGAGACGTCCTCCTTTTATGTCCTGGAAAGACGTGCTTAACTTGATAAATGAAACTATACAGTCAACATAAATCACAGTGTTGTTTCTGTCACAATAAACTATAAATGCCACTGTTTTAAGTTAAAATACAGCCTTTCTAACTGCATGATATGAGTCTAAATGAAATATGACAGCTTGTGAGTGGCATATGCGTTGAGATCGATCAATCTGTGGGAACGAAACTTTAATATTCATGGGGTCAACATACATCAGACAGGGAGAGGAGGGCAGGGTGAGCAGCGCTATGATGTTCAGGAATAATTTCAAAGCGCTGCCTTATCACACTTCCCAGCCAGCTTCACAGAGCAGAAGATTTCGAACCCCAACCCCCCCAGAGATTTTAATTTCCTTTACGTGTTGTAGTTTATTTAATACCTTTGCATGCCTTAACAAATGAACCAGGCCACTTGAAAGTGGAAGGATCAACTTTAGTTTAGAATCAGGCTTCCCGTAATAGATTGGCTTTGAATTTCCAGTTTTTAATATCAGCTCCCTGCCAAACACCACAGCCTTTTGAGAAAAAAAGTGGCGTCTACCTGAACATTTGTTACGACGTTGAAAGTATCCGAGCTGGAGGCTGAACAGAATGAAATGAAACAGTGCTGTGTAGGGCTTAAATGATAAAGAATACTATTTAGAGAAACAGGAGAAAGGATTTCAGCTGTACTTTCCGGACAGCTATGACAGCAAGCTGCGTACGTCTACAAACAAGGGAGGGAAAAAGCCGACAAGTTGTAAACCTTCCCTCGAAACAAGTGTCTTTCGCAGGTGTTCCGTTCCACACCGTATTGCAGAAATGAATAATTGGCCGTAACATCTAGCGTCATACAAACAACAGCTTGCGTTACACGGTGCCTTCGATCATCTTTTATACCACGACGCGTGACGTCTCCAGTCGACGTTCGTGCGCTTATTTATTCCAGCTAAGGTGACTAGGAAGAAGGACGTGAGAATATTGCATGTTCTTCTTGCGGCGGTGCTGATTTTGGGACTTTGTTTTCCTCCCGTGACACATAATTAAACGTGTGATTAATTAAACCCGCCGGTTTCTTCTACGTGACTTTAGGGTCTGTATGATTAAACTCATCAATCACCCCCCGCTGTTATTGCCGCAGCAGAAAGGTGCTCAAGTGTATATTTCGGGTTTCAAGCTCTTACCTTTATTTTGCCATTACGGCTGCTGTGTCCCGAAAAGCAGATTCCCTGCGTTGTATATTTATGGGACGCATCGGCATTGTGCGGGTCATCACTTGCAAAACCTCATCTCCTCTAGAGACGGTGGTTTACAACCAGCTCCTCGCCTAATGAGCTGTTGCCTTTATCTGACATTTTTATAGTAAAAAAATTTAAGGGTTTACTATAATAAAATGGTCCACCTCGGCAGTTAAGGAATATCCGGAGTTATGGGGGCTCAAAACAAATTCGGATATCTCTCGTTCTGGTTTGTGAGAGAAGTAAAACTAAATGTCAGCAAATTTAGGGATTTTAAATTATGTTAAGGAGAGTAGCCTTTTTTAAAAGATCCTTAAAGGGAATATTCTTGAGAAAATGCATATAAAGCTGTGGACTATAAAACACTTAAGTCCCTGTGGCTTTAAGAACACCTTATTGCCTGGTCAGCAAGTTTTCAATAAGATATAAGCTGCTATGCATTTTCTTTAAGCTTTTGTTTAGTTGTAAAGAAACGGTTTGTCGTCTTGAAAGAACACAAGAGAAGTGTATTTAATACCTGTCAGGTTTTGGGGGTTTGAATTATTCAGGTTGTTTTAAGCATCACAGAAGACTGAAGAATTTTTGAAGCCTGTTTTAAAATATGCTCTGTAATTTTCCATATTTTCTTCTAATCTTCTCTCTAAGTTTCTGTATAGAAAGTGAGTGAATTTAATATGTGCGTCAGAAGTCAATTTTGCTCATATATCCAGTATAAATATGGGCTTAGATTTGGACTGGTTGCATTAACCAAACTATTTCGTGTAAAACGAATAGAACACAAGTATCTATCCATTTTCATCAAAATCTTTCATAGCGTCTAATCCAGAATCACCGGACACTTGGCTTTGAAGTTAGACTATGGATGGGATGCCAGTCCATAGCAGCGTGGTCGCATACAGTCACACACGCCGTGAGTGACCATTTAGCCTGGAACACATGTCTTTGGCCTGTGGGAGGGACCCAGAGCATGCAGAGGATACACAGAGACACAGGGAGAACACGTAAATGCAAACTGAGATAGATTCAAACCCACACCCAGGTTCTGTGAAGTGGCAGGGCTACTCGCTGTGCTACCACGCCACTCTAGACCACAAGTAGCTACATAAAATCTCACACTTATGGAAAATCTCAACCTAATAGCAGATCATGAATTGCCGTGTAGGTCAACAGCACTTCAGTTCTGTAGCACATGCAAAATCTTAACATGTATGCAAAGTATGTTGTTGCTGTTGTTGTTGTTAAGTGCTGCAGAGTGGATGTTGACTCATGGACACTTGCCCTGAATTGTGTTTGGTCTTCACCCAGATGGCTGATCTCCGATAGAGGGGCATCTATAACTGCAGTTTTTATATCAATCTGCCGCATTGCAGGTCTTCCTCTTTTCCGTTGATCCTCGCCTTTGCCAAACACGGTGTCTTTTCCCAATGATCTTTCTGTCCACATGATGTGTCCAAGGTACGAAAGTTGAAGCTTTGTCATCTGGGCCTCCAGGGGAAACTTAGGTTTGATCTTCTCCGATACCAATGCTCTCCTTTTTTTTTTTTTTTTTGTTTTGCAGGCCACCAACACCATAATTCAAAGGCATCGATTTTCCTCCTGTCCTGTTTCTTCACTGTCCAAGTTTTGCCCCCCGTACAACGTTATTGAGAATAACGTGACTTGAACAAGTTCAGTCCCTGTACACAATGAACAAAGTGTACAGAAGAAATATGTAAAATCTCACAAAGAATTTGCAGAATAAAAGTTACTCAACTAAATCCAATTTTTAAATAACAGCACAAGATTTTTAGTATCTTTAATGGTCACAGATATTTCTGCATGTGGATCCATCATTTTTGATAAAGTGCTTGATCCCAGTAGCAACACAATACTCTGATTTGCCTGGATGTGTTACTTCTGATCAGTTCTATTCAACGTCACAGTGACCATTTTCTTTAGACATTTATGACCTTATTTCCACTCATTTGTTTTGCACTAATCTCCTTTTAACAGAAGAAGCAGTGTGAGAGTTTTATGTTCAGACACCAGGTCTCCATGGTGCCAGATAACCCTTCTACAATGGACACTTGCTGCTGGATTCAGCAGATTACACCAGCGCTCTCAGGGATTCGTGGTCCCAGCGCTGCACTCGCTCTGAAGATAAAAACCGCCACTTTCTAGGGCTCATTAAAGGAACCCGAAATATATCACAGCAAATGATCGATTGTGTCAGTCTGACTGCTCAACAATGGAGCTGTCCAAGCAGATCACAGCAGATACAGCGGAGAAGTACGGCTGCAGTACTTTGTTTGAGGGCTGGTTGGACAAATCACGGAATAATTATTCATAAGTGTCCACGGTCTGGGTGGTAGAGGGTGCGTTTGACATTTTTTTCCGAGTGACATTTCTGGAGCAAACAAATATAATTGGTTCAGCTGAGGTCAACGAACCTGAACGGAAACACGTGTCACCTTGATCGTACCTTTGCCCCCCATTTTCTGCCTCCTTTTCCAAACGCTACCTTGTGCATCCCTTTTGACTGCAGATACATTTATGTACGGAGGCCAAATTATTTTTTTTAATGAAATGGAAAATATTAATTAGCAGTAGTTCAGTAAAAATGGAAATAACAAGAACCGTTTGAAAGGTTATTAGACCTTTCGAGTGAAATCAAGAAAAATTTGTACAGAAATTAATTGGAGTCCTAGTTGGACAGTTATATAATCTCAGGAGTTCACAGCGGGGTCCTACAAGGGCTGTGGAGCTTGTTGGTTTTTCATGGAGTCCCAGCAACTGACTCTTTTTAATACAAAGCGTTGTCATCTGGATTTTGTAGTTGTGAATAATTTATTAATGTGTCACTTTTGTCAGCAATTAATAATTACCTTTAAATCCCCCGCTAAGCTGTTTTCTACTCCAGATCATTTTCATTTTCGAACATCACAAAAATCTTCAGCCTCCACACTCCTCATAGGATGTGACTTCCCACCCTAATCTGATTAAGCTTGCTTTTCTACATACAATATTAATTTGAAGATTCATACTGTCGCCGCTGTTAATGCTGAATTTCTTAACTGTTTTTTAAAGTTAGTCCTTGCATTACTTCACTGCCAACATTGTGTGTCACGTTCAGGCGTTGAGGAGCAAGCTGTTGGACTGCGAACACGTGACGATCAGCACACTCTACCAAGCCTGCATGTTCCTCACCCACCAGACCATCGAGGAGCCAAAGGACTCGGGGGAGAATTTGCAGACCATAGCAGGTAAGCAGCTGAATTCTGCCCATTGCTGATGTATTGCTCTTTATTAAACACTCAGTCCGCACCGGATCTGAAAGGGCGCACAATCAAACATGTAGAATAAATTATTTTTATGAGCAGAAGAAATAGGAAATACGCTGTTATTTCTTTCCATCTGAGGTAAAGCTATCTGGGAATTTTGCTGCCTGTAGGGATATACTTGGGAAAGTTCAGCAGTTTCCAGCTGGCTAAAGGTCTGGCTGCTAATGCGGGGAATTTAGTGCTGGACACGTCCTGCTGTCGTACGTGTGAAGAAGAAACAGAAGGGGGCCAGGAGTCTGAGTGAAAGAACACTGATTTCCTCAACTGGTGTGTGAGATAAAGCGTGATGGGCTGTGCTGTCATCTGGAGAGCATGAGGACCAGATTAAAGGTGAATAAACTTAAGAGACTAGGTGGGAAAAAATTAATAAAACTCACCAATAACTTTGTTCATCGGCAAAATAGCGGTATTCTACTTAGAAGAGTTTAAATTCTGGGCTGTCAGTATGTCCCTAGACTGTCAAATAGCCCCACAAAGGCACGGCCTCCCTGACTTCAGTCCTTATGCGGAATAAGGACTTAAGTCTCTGGATGCAGACCTGGATCCTGAGATGTCACTCACATCGCCGGCATTGAATAATTATTCCTAACACTTTTATCTTTTCAATAAGCAAAGGAAGTGTGAGGTCAGCTGACACGGCCAATAAGAAATCGCCTCCTTTTTGGCAAAACCTCGTCGTGGCGTACAGCCTTGACATAAATAAGCAGAACAGAAGGCGTACGTGTGAGAAGGGTGAATTTTCCTCATTTCAAACAAAAGGCAAAGGCATAATGTCACATTTACACCAATAATAGTACAGACCTTGCTATCCGGTTTCTGTATGATGTTAAGTCAAAAGTGGTTGTCCAGAGTCAGTAGTCTAAACCCTAACCTCTAACCCCTCACCGTAACCCCAGGTAGCTTCTTAGCTAAAACTTGCATGTTGCAGTCATGGTCATTACACGCTGTGCTTGTTGGCTGAATAAAAAATGAATGGCCGTTCGATTTTATTGGAAAGGTTACTGACATTAATGTGGTTTAATGGGTCTGCGGTGGCTAACCGCTCCTCCACTCTTCCACTCCGCTAAGAGACCGCTGTCGAGGTGCAGGCATGGAAGGCAGCCACGGCCGTCCGGAAGCAGGCCGAGAAGGTCCTGGAGCGCTGGAAACAGCTCAGCGCCCATGCAGGGAGCTGGCAGCAGCAGGTGGATGAAGCCTTGGAGAAACTGCAGGAGGTCCGAGCCTCAGTGGACCAGGAGGAGCTGGTGGAGCAGGGGGACCCGAGGGAAGGATGGAGGCCTGTGAGGGACATTTTTATCGACACTCTACTGGACCAGATTGAAAGGACTGTTGTGAGTACTGAGCCCTGGTCTGGATGGTACAACCTTGGTAAGAGCGACTATTCTGTCCTAGCAAATGTCCCTGATAAGGACTTAACCACTGAATTGAAGTTCATTATTTCCAAATTTTCATTTGATTAATATTGATGCAGTTATGGACTTTGGCAGACACGTTGTAAGTGGTCACAGTGTAGGTGGACATTACTCTAGTCATATAATTTGTATACACTCATCCTTTACATGATGTTGTCCTGCGCAATGAGAAAATAGAGAACATAACATGGAGAACATGAAAACTCCCCACACACTGAGCCAGGTTCAATCGCTCACCCAACCAGCCCAGGCACTGTGAGCCACCGTGCCATCCTGTATTGAAACCTTTTTGTTAAATATAGAGCACGCCGAAATCACAGTTGAAAAATGCGTTTGAGTTACTCAGAACAAGAATTTGTCAAACAGCGTGACTTCATGGGATGAATTATCCCCATTATGTCAGAGATGACAGTATGAGTGTCCACTCTGTCACACGCAGACTTTACTCAACTTCTGACTTAATACAAGTTCTGTGCTCATTTTCCGTGAAAACAGCTCTTGACAGAGGAGCTGACACCCCCGAAATCCGACGTGACGCCTTCAAATGACTTCACCGGCACCCTGTCGTCCCTCAGCCTTCCCGCTTCCAACATGTCCAGCCTTGGTGATCTGAGCACGCGATGGAAACTCACGCAGGTGGAAGAGCCCGTCTCCTGTCGCATTTCGGCCTCCGAAGTAGTCAGCTGTACTCGCGTCTGAATCCTGAGCGATTTTCGAAAAGGCTGCCATCGAAATGCAGAGGAGCACTCAGTCCCATGGGACCTTTATATTCTAATAGAGTCTTTGTTTCCGGGTTTCTGCGTTTATTCCCCTCTGTTCCTCTCCGCTTTGATTTTAAAAGGAAGGAACCGGCTGTTTTAAATTCCCTTTAAATTACCCCATACAGCTGGCTTTTGCTGGCATTACTAATGAAAGGCTTTGCCATCTCTGAGTGTCCTTGTATTGTCTCCCAATGGCGGTATGACTGTGGCGCTCCTTCGGGAGGCTGCTGGGCAGGTTTATCGAGTGCCTCCATTGACTACTGCTTCTGGAGGAGGCTGATAATTAAGCCCCCCCCCTCACCGCCCCCCCCAGAGGCCTATTTACACTAAACCATCCAGGGGTTTGTTCCTCTGGGTTCCTCTTATCCTTGGCCGTAGAACATCCGTCAAAACAAAACCGTATTCAGAATTTCATTAGAGTTCTCTGGTCCCAAAGCCAGCTGTGGAGAATGAACGAGTGGGCTGCGACCACGTCGTCGCTGTCGTCAGTTTGTTGATATCTAAGCAAATGAGGAGCGGGTCCAGCTGCGCGACCCTGCAGCGATTGCTCAGTTCCTTGTTCTGGAGAGGCAATTACTGGAACAATGTAGTGGGCCAGAGATGTGCTGACCCAACATCCAGTGTAGCGGAAGACTGAGTTTATGTTCCTCTTGTCTCCGCTACATAGTTGGGTTAATTAGCGAATGGGCTTCCTGTTGTCTCGCGCCGACGTTACGGCACTCTTATGTGGCCCGGGTGAATTCTGCAAATTGGCCGCACTCTTAAGTTGCAGAATGAAACCGACTTTAAATGACAACAGGGAATATTGAATATGAAAATGTTTTTCTAGCACATTCAGTATGATGGGTTGGTGCACCGTCCGGGGAATTCCCTGACTCTCACCGAACGCTTTTGGGATAGGGTCCGGACCAGCGTTACCCCGCATCACGACGGTGGTCAAGGACATGGAACGGCTTGCTGAAAGTAGATGTGTCACGAGCTTCTCTTTTCAGACGCTTGACCGTCTTTGTGGTCTGCAGGTGGCGGCGGGGGATCAGCTCAGGATGCTGCAGGAGTCCCACTTGGATGATGGACCTTTATCTCAGCACTTCCTCTCCAGTAAGGATGTCCTTCTCCTCCCTGCGATTTCCTTTTTATGCCATAATTTTGGCCACTTTATTTATTTTTGTTTTTGGTTCAAGGATCTTGCGTCGCCTGAAGCGAGTTTTAAAGTACAAATTTCATTTTTGCTACACTTTTAATTATTAAACTTCCCCTGCTTTGCTTCAAAATGAAGCAAACTTTCAGTTAGTTGACAGCTCCTTTTTTTGGAATTTGTTATCACAGGACACTTTATGGCATTTTGACCTATATCGCCACAGATTTGCTACAGACAGTGGGCCGCCGTCTTATTTGCATAATCCTATTATTGCGAGGGTGGGGGGAGTGTAAAATAGCTTTGCCCTGAGCTTCAGATGTTTGTTGTCGTCTCTTCGCTGGAAATAATACTGATATATGAGAGTCAGGAAAGGAACCAACAAAACCGCAGTCGTGAGTTTGGAGCTCATTATGTTTCTATGGCTATAGCAGCCAACACAGGTTACTCCCCACTGTGAGTTTGGTACTGAATCCTGGAGCCTTCTGTTGATCCCCCTCTGCAGAGACGCGTCTGAGTCTTCGCAGAGGGTGTGGTGCCAAAAAACCTCGGCAGTATTAAAAGCTTAAAACTAATTACAATCGCAAACATGTACTCCGCCGACGGAGCATTGTTGGCTTTATAATTAAACCAAGGCTTATTATTCGGATAGATGTCTCCCGCCGAATTGCGCACAATAACCTGTCCTCGGTTATCATTTTTCCTCCATAACAGTTTTCCGCTCCTTTCTCCCCAGGTTCGGTGCAGCTCCCTTGGCAAAGAGCGATCTCCCACAATAAGGTCCCTTATTACATCAAGTGAGTCATTTTCACCCCTCCTAAGCGAGGCTGTTGAAATGTGCCTAAAGGAGGCCAGACAGGACAATAAACTGTGGAGGGAGATTTACAGTTTGATACCACCAAGGTGAGGGATTCCAGACAGGCTCTAGTCCAAAGCTACCCAAATCCACCCACTGACAGTCCCCGTCCAGACTTCTGCAGATTGTTTCACCTCTGCTGACTCTTCCAGGTCAAACTGTCGTAATATGAGAAATATAGTATTGAGGAGACCATCTTGTTTAAAAAATGTTTACTGAACAAATGATTTAAACAATCAAGGGCATCAATGAAGTGCTGGTTACATTTATAAAGAAAATAGCCTTTAGGCCAAAACTGCATCTATCTATCTATCTATCTATCTATCTATCTATCTATCTATCTGTATGTCTGTATGTCTGTTTCTGTTTTTGATTTGTTTGTGTTTGTTTATTTGCGGGAAAGCGACAGTTTGCATAATTCACACAGTGCTTGAATAGATTAGTGATCTCTGAGTAATGTCCGAAAATTTCACAATTTTGCCACTGGAAAGACACGACACATATCAAATTTATTCATTTTATTTCGAAAGCTTTCAGCCTGTTCCAGTATGCAAGCAGTTATCAGGGCAACATCCGAGAGGTCTATTGTCTGTGGATCAGAGACGCCTCCATCTACGATAATGGGTGTTGTGTGTTTGCCAAATTCTTCCCAGTAATGATATCACCACCTTAATGCTTAGGTCTGCATGACACCGCAGTCTCCCCACACCCAGAGCTACGCTTACGCTGAATTATCGCCACAGGGACTGAAATAAGTCACAGAATCCCAACGGAATGTGGGATGGGGTTTTATTTTCTTTACTTAATTGGGGTTTTGTGGCTCGCGTGTGCCGTAGCACTGACACTTACGGAGGTCCACAGTGGCCTCTGAGGTGGGCCACTGAAAGTCCCTCCACGGCTCAGCCAGTTTCTCTGTAGCATCTCTCTGGTTGGGGGTTGGAAGTTGGAGAACTCAAAGCCTAAAGGTTAGAACTGTCTCCTTGGCCTCGAAGGGGCCGAGGATTCAATCCCCGCTCTTGGTGTAGCACTTCTGATCAAGGTACTTACCTTGAATGTGTCGTGTACAAATTCCCCAGGTGTATGAACAGGTAAGTAGTTTAGCAAATTGAAAACCAAGGATTGCACGTCATCTTGGATAAAGGTTAATAATTGTTAAAACCAACAAACAAACAACAACGATAATAAGCTGAGCTGAGCAGAACTGGGTAAAATGCGGTATTTTATATAAATACAGTAGCTGTGGAAGGATCATACCCGATACCTCGACTTGGACAACTTCCCAGAGCACCCAAATGGGTGCGATCTGAATGCTCTGGATGGAGCACATGTGGAAAAAGGTGCACAGCATCCTCGCGTGGGCTGAAGTTTGCAGTCTGACCCGCATCACTTCCATGATGGAACTGGGGAGAAATGTTGCACTAACTGCAGCTTAGAATTGCGCTCCTCAATGATATTTGTTAAGATCTAAATGCACTTGAGCAGGCAGGTGATTCAAGACCAGCATTTAAAAGTTATATAAATCACTTAAGGTAAAAGCATCTATGAGTCAAATATAATTAGAAACATATATATATATATATTGACTTTCTCTGCTGAATGTTGTAGGAGGATGTTTACAAAGAGCAACAGAGGGACTGTGGAAGACTTGCTGTTTTACTGCTTTCAGACTCAAATCCAGGAGGCCTTTTGACAAGGGAAGCTGTATATGGAAAACTGCCCTTAAATGTATGTAATTGACATTGGATAAACAACAACAACAACAACAACAATAATAATAACAGTTGCTGCTGTTTGCACAGACCCAACACAACTGCTACTGTCATCTCATAGGACAGAACTGCTAATAAGCTCAGTTTTGCACGCTAAAACCGACGTGTGGAATAGCTCTCGACCACCTAAATGTATTTCAAAATTCATGAAACTCCCAGCCAGACGAAGCGCTGATAAATATTGATGAACACCTGCTTAAATTTGCTGAGGCTTTTTTATTGCATGTTATCAGCATCATTAGCCTTGAGTTCGGTGCAATTAAATGGCAATTGGGAAAAGACTCTGCTCAGGAGTTCTTTTTTTGCCTTTTTTGCTGATCATAAAGATAAACAAAATTCCCCGTGAAATAATTAAGAGAAGCAAGCCGTAAATGTCAGGAGTTAAACATATGGAGTAAATATTTTTCATTCTTTACCTCAATCAGAGTGTTTCTTAATGTGCAGCTGAAGACTGAGAGTAAAAGCAAAACAAACACATGCAAGAATACACACTGAGACATACACCCAGACACACACCTAGACACACACCCAGACACACGCTCAACCACACACCCAGAAACACGCTGAGATACACACTCGACCACACACCCAGACACACGCTCAACCACACACTCAACCCCACCCCCAGACACACACTGAGACACACACCCAAACACACACCGAGATACACACCTAGACACACGCTCAACCGCACACCCAGACACACGCTGAGACACACACTCAGACACACACCAATACACACATCGAGACACACATCCAAACACACTCAACCACACACCCAGAAACACACCCAGACACACACTCAGCCACACACCCAGACACACACTCAACCCCACCCCCAGACACACTGAGACACACACCTAGACACACACCCAGACACACGCTCAACCGCACACCCAGAAACACACCCAGACACATACTCAGCCACACACCCAGACACACACTCAATCACACACCCAAACACACACTGAGATACACACCTAGACACACACTCAACCACACACCCAGACACACGCTGAGACACACACTCAACCACACACCAATACACACATCGAGACACACATCCAAACACACACTCAGCCACTCACTGAGACACACAACCACAAACGTGTCAGATTTGCTGGCGAGGAAACAGAAACGGTGCATCTAATTGCTGCCAATTATCCTCATGATTATTAACAGTATGGTGGAAATTTGGAGAACAGAAAACATTTTTGTGAGCAAATGACTGTTTGCGTGATCAGATTATGCATTTTCTGAGGAGCTCAGGCTTGCGGGAGATGTTAGTTTGCTTGTTTACGCAGTGTAGAATGGAGAAGACACAGTCCACACTCTGGATAACAACATTTGTAGCGGTTCAGGTCGCAAGCACAATATAGGGACTGAATTTATGCAGCCACAGATGTACAATCAAGGAAACACAACACAAGTGTTTTCACATTCCAGACAGATTGAAGATACGGTATTCGTGATGGATTGGTTCATTAAACGTGTCGATGACATGGAACACGCCTCGTGCTAGGATTATAGGATGGTTTCTCAACCTGCATTTTCAAACTAACTCATTGTTGAGTTGTGATGCCGTTGCTACTGGACGAAATTAAGAAAAATGAAAACATGACGTCTCATTTCAGTCACCAGACGCAAACTACCTGCTGGGACCATCCAAAAATGACTGAGCTGTTTCATTCACTTGGTATGTTTTCCTTCTACCTTTCATACTTAAACCCTGCAATACACCCATTCAAATAAACCGCAACAACAACAAAAAAAAATCACCGCGCCATCACACGGTCTTTCAATAATGTTATATAAGCTCTACCTGACAGCAGTATAATCAAAATGAACTATGGACTTATATACTGTTAGTACTGTCTGTTCTTCATTTAATGTCATTATTATAACATCTTATAATCTCCTTGCTCTTCAAATGTACTCTCTAATGGATCTGTGGAGAAGCTCACATTCTGACTGATGCCTTTTAATGCGTCTTCTTCCTTCCTCCCCTGCTGGCGCCAGCGGACCTGAACAGCGTGCGGTTCTCTGCTTATCGGACGGCCATGAAGGTCCGCCGGCTGCAGAAAGCTTTGTGCCGTGAGTGGCTCGGATGTCCTTTGTGCTGCTCGCAGATACATCCTCCCGCTCCCAGTATCTCCTGTTTCTCAGCGTGGCACTAACCTGTGGGAAGGGGGTTGGTTGCAGTTGAATATAGAGGGCAGATTTAGTCATTCGCAAAGCCAGTCCAGAGGTGCAGATGACCCTGCAACCTCACCACCCCCATCCTCACCTTTAGGTTGTTTACTCGTTCACTGCGGAGGTTATATAACACGTTTAATGGGGGTACCATTCGCTGGCAATACACTGCTGAGCACATTCGTAGAACAGATTGGCCACTCATTGTTCCCACGGAAGCACCACTCCACCAGCTGCGTGTGTTAGTGAGAAAGCAATGATATTTTAATCTGCACTATACATGTGAGGATAAAATGGGGGCTGGTATAACAGTCCCGCAAAGACAAACTCACAAAGTGTGTGCAACTACAGAGCGGCAGGTGGTCTCTGTCTCAGGAGAACTTCCCTTTCCCGACTGGGGCTCAGATGTTCCACAGAGGAAGGAATTAGCAAAGGGATCCTTTCTTCCGATGAACATTTCCGTTTCTTCTTAGATCATCAACGAGAAAATAGGTGTCGGGTCAGCTTTTGAAACACCTGCAATGTTTTCTCAAATTTACCGCAGCAAAAATCTGAGTGGAGGCTGTTTTTTGTTCCTAAAAATGACATTTTTAAAAAGGCCTTTTTTTGTCATTTATGAAATGAATATTCTTGTCATAGTGATAAAATATAAACCCTTGTCTTTTGTCATGGTTTAAATTCAAAAATTCAAATTGTTTTCAAAGATTGTCTGAATGCAATAGCGTTTGCAGGCTACACCTCTACACTTAACAAGATGATCCGCTGAATATCCATCCGAAAAAATGTTAATATATTTAAAGTGGCTAAAACGGGCAGAAATGAATGGAAAGTCTGCTAACATCATTATACCTTTATAGAGCTCGATTAGGGATCTAGACGTGTTCTTGAGAAATGGAACTTAATGAAACAACATTATAAAGGATCATTAATACGGTATATTGCATAAATGGAGCTTGAAAACTGCACAACATGATACAAAATATATCAGTTATTGATAGCAAATAAACAAAGAAACTGTATTTGTGTGATGCCGTTGGCAGGAAGCAGACGTGTGCAGGCGCGAGTTGCCAGAGGGTGTTTATTATTCAGAGGCGTTCCAAGTTTGCAGTCACAGCACAGGCAAGGGTCAGATCCAGAAGGAAACAAGGTACCAGAAGTGGTCAGGCTAAATCGGTGGTCGGAGACAGGCGAGGGTCGATCATGGGAAAGGCTAACAGGAGAGATGCTCGGTACACTCAGTAGTAACATGGGCAATACTTCACACTGGCTTGTCAGGCTACACAGGTCTGATACCCTGCTAGGAGGAACAAGAAGCAGGTGCCGGCGATTATGGAGTTGGGCGGGACAGCAGGCGGAGCAGGGGGCGTGATAATTTGATGGATAACAAATACAACATTTTGTAAAATGTGCTTTGAAATGTTTAAAAAATGTTTTTCACATATGGTAAATTATTATGGTATAATATTCAAAGGACTAAAATAATGTGTCAGCTAAATATTAGTTAATAATTACAATAAGATTGAGGTGGTTTGTTGAAGTGTATAATAATAAGCAGTTTGTGTGTGTTTAACAGCTTCAGGATTTCCAACATTTTTAGTAAGAATTATGTATTTGTATTTTTTGCAAAGCACTCTCATACAGTACTGTACAAAGGTCTTAGGCACCTGTGGAAAAGATGCTATAAAGTGAGGACGGGTCCAAAAATAATGCCATGAATACTTATTAATCAATAAACCTTCTAAAAAGTGCAGTAGACAAAAAAAAACCTCAATCACATCAATATTTGGTGGGACCACCCTTTGCCTTTAAAACAGCATCAGTTCTCTTATGCAAACCTGCATGCGGTTTAAGGTAGAGGTTGGTAGGTTCTTCCAAACATTTTGAGGAACTGGCCACAGTTCTTCTGCAGACTTTGACTGTCTCTGCATGTCCTCCCAGACTGACTTGATCATGTTGAGATCAGGGCTCTGTGGGGACCATACCATCTGTTGCAGGATTCCTTCTTTTTGCTGAACATAGTTGTGTATGACTGAGATTGGGTGTTTGAGGTCATTCTCAGGCCGCAGAATGAATTTGGGACCAACCAGAAACCCCCCTGATGGTGGATAAGAATCTACCTGTACTTCTCAACAGACACTGAAGTTGCACGTCTAAGACTTTTGCACAGTACTGTATGTGGAAGTGACCTGAAGAAACAGTCCTCTGCTGGCTCCCTGCAGAAGGGAGAATACGCTTCGTTCAAGTCGTACCCATTCCAGCTTGTTTACCATGAGGCCCGAGGGGATAGACATGAGCCTCGACTCGTGGCTTCATTAATGAGGCTTTTCTCCTATTAACAACTAATTAACAAAAACAGGTGTTAATGTGTGTAAAATGCTCACTTTGAATTGTCATCAGTTTTCAGACCGATCCTTTTAGATTACTTAAATGTGAAGAGCTATAAAGCGACACCAAACGATGGGATACGTTGAGAACTTGTGTTAAAAGAATGGAAAATAGCAGTAAGGCTGAAGTGACGTGGCGACAACAACATTTTAATGTGTTTTGAAATGAAAAATTAACCACTTGGTGCATTTAACACTTGCCCTCTAGTTCTCTGAAGTTCTGATAATAGTTTAAATTGCTCCAGTGAATATTACCCAGCTTTATACGTGGGGAAATAATAATAAAAGTTATTATAAGTAATGAGGTATAAAAAGTCCGAATTGGAAGTTAATTTTCAGGAAAATCCACTAAATAATGGTTAACAACTGAAAGTGAAGATGGGGAAGATGCTCCTCAACTTTTTAGCGGCTCACTAATTCAAATGTCACGTGCCACTGCAGTCCCCTTGAGCGACATACCAACCCTGAATCGATACAGTAAAAATTACCCGGGTGCTATAATGGGTAAATTGTAGTGAGTAGCATAGTGTACAAGGCTAAAATTGCATACTACTTTGGAGAAAACTGCCAGCTATGTGGCTAGAATCTAGATGTTCTTGCAGAGAAGAGGTTTGGTCCTCCAAGTTGCGCTTTTGCGAAGCCCTTATGAGCAGTTTGGGTCAGTACCTGATGATGTACGGCTGGGACAGAGGACATGAGTCCAGAAATACTAGCAAACCGTAACTAGCAGAGAAAAATCCAGTTCAGTTTGTATTTGAAGGTTGTTCTACATCTCATGGCGGACGATCAAGGTGGGGGAAATCTGACCCAGAATCTTTAGGGTGTCAAAACCAGAAATGCTGGAATGGCATCTTAAATATGTGTCAAAACCCAGTTTTATTTGACAGGTTTATTCAGTACACGAGCACGATCCGTTAAACAAAGCATTAAATGAAATTGTGACCATGAGCTTCTGTATTACAGTTTGAGGTACGATGGAAATGACTCAGCATAAAACCAGGCTTGTTTTCCCAAATTAGGCAGGAGGACGTTTCTCACGAGGACATAAAATATTGATGTACTGAGCTGCTCTCGAAATTCATTACATGCTTAACCAGCAGACAAGGTGACAGACCTGGATGGAGGAAGGAGGGACGTTCTCACATATTCCACAATGCTTGCCATATCACACGTAACTGGTCACAGTTGTTAAACACGCAACTGCCTTAAAAATATCACTACTGCGGGCCGAGTTCGCTTCGCATCTCTGGTGTTTGATGAACGTATTCACTTTAAACTCTTTGGTAAGTCTTCTCCGGGTGCTCTCCTACACATCCCTACTGTTGACTGAGGCCAACTCCTCTGCTAGTTTATTAGTGTACAAATCTGCATTCGGGTTCTTCATAGATTCGGGTTACCGGCCCAGAAGTGATTACCGTGTCAATTAACATTCTTCATTCCCATCAGAAAGACAAGCATGCAACCTTATCGCTTTCAATGTGCGTGGGATGCCTGGTGAAGATAGTTTTAATTGAAGAGTGCTGGTCAAAACCCAGATCACATCTGTGCGTCTTTTCATTTGCATACCCATCGGATCAAAAGCAATTACCTGGAATTATTAATTAAGACACAAATTGCCGGGGTGTAAACATGAGTTGTGCGCCGGGGTCTTCGTGCTTTTGTTACTACTGATTTTATTGTTAGTCGCCTCTCCTCCGGGGTTCAACAGCTGCTTTGGCCTTTGCTGTTGGACTTTGTTATACTGTTGCGGTCGTAACAGTTCTGTTTTATTCTTTATTACTTTATTCTACTTTATTAGTTATTATTAGCAACTGATGTAGTGGTTAAAGCAGCTACCCTTGGACCAGGGGACCTCAAGGATAAATCCCACCTCCTGCTGTAGCCTAGTTCCCTTGAGTGTGGTTAAAAAAAAAAAAAAATGGGGGAAAAAAACCGCCGAGGTGTATCGACGGGTAAATAGGTTGTAAGTTGTTTTGGAGAAAAGCATCAGTGAAATGAATAGATGTAGACGTAGGGTGTTCAGCAGAGCTGGAAAAAGGACAGCGGTCGACGAAATGGTTAAGGACACTGACTTAGTCTTCGGGGTTTCAGGCGAGACTCCTGTTGGTGGTGCAGCAGCCGCACCCTGGAGATACTTTACCCCCCCAGCAGTGTCTACTAATATTACCATGTTACCTGCAGTGGCGAACCGCGTTCGCGTGTCTGCCGTCCATGACAGTTTTATATATCCAGCAGGGCTGATGGTTGAAGGCCATTCTCTACCACTCTTGCTTGCCAGACTTATATTGTCTGCAGTATAAATCCACAAAATGGACTGTTTGGCATATAGATTCTTAAATCAATACCTTTAAATAGGTAGAGTGCTCTCACACACGAGTGGGTAGAAAATGTGTCCATATGAAAGCATCAGTGAAGTAGGAAAACTATGAAAGCAATAACAATAATACTAATAGTAAGAAGAACAAGAACAACAACAACAACAACAATAATAATATTCCTTGTATGTACAAAAACTGCTGGTACATCTTGCTGTTAACTTACTGTCAGTCATTCCACCCCTAGAGAAAAAAAAAAAAAAAAATTAGACCTCAGATTTCAAAAGACCAGACAGAGTAATGCATATGTTCCCCGATTTCACATATTTATTCATTACATTATTTGTTTGTCTGGCACACGCCCATGCCCAGAATGACTTACACTTCTTACAATGACACACTCAGAGGGCATCTGACGGCAGCCTGAAGTGATTGAATTTATATGTGAGGGCTGCCACCCCACCATCTCGACTCGATTAACTTTTCATTTTCCGCACGCTGTTTTGATTTTAATGCAAGGCAGAGGCAGCCACTCGGGCAGTCAAAGGCCACGCAACGGCGTATATCCAATTCAGCGCAGACGGACTCATAATAACTCGTTTTCCGTTAAAATCGCTGGTTCATTGAGCCAGAATGGCTATCCACCACTGACTGTTCAACAAAGCATGTGGAGGGAAAGACGTTCGGATTGCACCCGGAAATATACTAGAAGTGTAAGTACATCTGTGCCGTGTGCAAACTGTATAGTACGCTGATTCGGCTACGGCCGAGACCTTGCTATTTCGGATGTGACCTATGCTCCGTAAGTAATTCAGTGTGGCAGGTTGTGGGGACGCATTCTGCAACAATGAATGTGGCCTGGAGGAATGCTTATGCATTGCCTATTCGCACATTTCCTCAGGACGTAGCCTTAAAAAGAAGAAATAAGGTGCGGACGCTTCAAGCAATATGACAAAATGTGTGTTGCCTTTCAGTGGACCTGCTGGAGCTGAGCGTGGCTCAGGGCGTCTTCGAGCAGCACGAGCTGACCAACGGCAGGCTGCTGGACATTCCTCAAGTTGTCAGTTGTCTCACCAGCATGTACCGTGGTCTGGGCAGGAGGCACAAGGAGCTGGTTGACGTCTCACTTTGTGTGGATCTGTGTCTCAACTGGCTTCTCAACGTCTATGACATGTATGTGCTCATGGGTCAAACCGACTCCTCACCAGGTTTAGTTCCGGGCCCCAGTCTGGAGGCTACTGGTTTAGTTGAGGATGTACAGAACCAGTGAAAAGTCTGAGTACATTTGGGCAACCTGAGCAGTAGTTACAGCAGACAACCTAGACAGGAGTCAAAGCTAAACAACCTATAGGTGTCTGGAAGCAGGCACAGAAGAGCTGAAAGACACGATGGCTCATGTTTCAAATCTCACCTCCTGCCACTGTACCCTGAGGAAGGTATTTACCCTAAATTGGTCTAGTAATAAATTGTCCTGCTTTTTAAATTGGTAAATAATTGAAAGTAGCTTCGTATTGTAAGCTGCTTTAGGGAAAAGCATCGTCTAAAAGAATAAAGGTGAACGTGCTCGTTTCTTCATCAAACTTGTTCACCGAATGCCTCGCGAACAAAAAACGGTGATCAGCAAGTGTAGTCAAACTTTCCACCGACACAATGGATTGGAACAAAGCAAAAGGGTTAAGATATTGTCAGCACCCGATGTCAGAAATTCTCCAGAACCTGTTTTAAGAGCAGCAGGAGCCCTTAAGGGGAAAATGAGTACCCTCCAAAGAAGCCCTGCAGTGTTTTGAGTAACTTTGTGAAGTAGATCCTTTTTTGACTGGAGTCGACAGCGGTGTCAGGCTGTTTTGTAAATGAAAGTCGTAACATGGTAGGCGAACACAGCTGTCCGTTTAGAGCACAGCAGTAATGGGAACGTAATAAACTGAAGTTTGTGCTGCATTTCGCCGTAGAGGCCGAAGCGGGATGGTCCAAGCGCTCTCAATGAAGATCGGATTGCTCTCGCTCTCCAAGGGCCATCTGGAAGAAAAATACGAATGTAAGTACAGTCGAACCCCCCCGCGGCAGCACAATTTGTTCCTTCCTGTTTATTGATCTCCTGGACATTCCTGAATCCATCTTATTGCCTTTTGAAAACGTGAATTCATATCATTTCAAAGGCAGGAAATTCTAAATGCCAAGGTTACATTTGATGAATTTCGTATCACGAGTTTGTTTCTGTCCGTGTCGGTCAAAAACGAATTTCACTGAAGGTTACACTCCCCATCTTTGGAATAGGTTTCAGTAGCAAAATGGCAAATTAAAAATGCAGCAGCAACTGCTTTAAATTAAATAACTCGGATAAATAAAAGTCATGTTTTTCTATTACTTCTGGGCAATTACAACTGAAGCTGCCTCACTGGCAGCTTGCAGAGCCTGAGCGGGATGAGAGAGGAGCCCAGGAAGCGCCGTGTTGACGAAATGTCGGTTTTGTTGCGGCTGACGTTTCGGGCTCGCAGGCAGCAACTGCACACGCGCCGCAGCGTAACAGAACATGACAACTCTTGGTTGCTGAAGGCGGGAAAGATCAGAACAGAACTATCAGCGCTTCACTTCATAGCTGGATACTCTCGTGCGTCTTCATTTACGTCATAAATCAAGGCCTAACACGCCTCGGTGGCACCGCTGGCAGTTTGGCGTTAACAAAGCGGGCCCTCAGTTCTGCAGTTACAGAACTCCGGAGGGTCTCTCAGACCCACCCTTTATTGTCGTATTTATTTTGGACACCTGGACTCCTAACCGTCAGGGTCAATGATCCCTCGCCTTTGCCGGCTGATCAGCTTTAATGCGACGACTGAAGGTACTCTGGACTGAGATGATGCCAACACTCGGTGTATATTGTGCGTTGCGTTTCTAAAAATGCTGCATACGTCAGTGTTATCATATCACATTTTTCCATTAAAGCCCTTCTACGACACATTTTGGGAGCATGATGACAGATGCTATATTTGATCTTGTTAAATGTGAAGATCCAGTAGATGCACTTGGGTGCAATAACACGTGTAGGTTTGTTACTGCCTACAGCTCAACACCCTTATAAGGCCTAAGTTTTTTTACACTTCAGTGCGGAGAGGCTCTGCCCACATAATCCTATAAATAAACGTACCAGTAAGAAGTGAAAGCTCAGGAAAGGGCAGTTTACGTACAGTGTGAGAGACTATGGGTTTCTGAGGTCAGTTCTGTTCTGATATAATGGCTGACATCATATTTCAGGCACTAGTGCCATATATACCACAAGTGTGGTCTTACGTCTTCCTCACCTCCTTCTCAGACCTGATACGACAGGTTGCAGCCCCAGCGGAGTCATGTGACCACAGGCAGCTGGGGACACTGCTCCACAATGTCATCCAGATCCCACGGCAGCTCGGGGAGGTGGCCGCCTTCGGGGGAGGCAACATAGAGCCCAGCATCCGCAGCTGTTTCCAACACGTGCGTGTCGCACCGTGCAGCCGAAACCCGCACGACTGAGCCCGGCTCTACACTTTGAAATGTAAACCAGGAAACTCAGACTCATTCTGCAGGCCTGTTGCATGATGGTCTGCATTCTGGCACAGATCCTCATCCTTAATGCTACAATGAGCAGTCAGTTACATCTAAATAACCATCATAAATCTGTTACTCTCTTAAGTGAACTGCAGCTCTTATTAAGTAGTGGGTACAAAGGTTTGCAACTGTCAGATGAACTTTGTGAAGAACAACTGTCCTGAAAAACATATATTGTAAAATATCCAGCAAATGGGGGAGCTGGAGCAAAAAGCTACGTGCACAAGGCCTCTTGTGGGATGAGAGTGAGACACCTGGCATAAACCTTGTGGACGCAATTAAAAAAAAAACCTTGTATAAGAGGGAATAAAAGATCCCAAAGCGACAGGCAGTCCAGTCAGTTTAGGATTTACAGCGATTCTTCTACTGAGCAGCCAGAGTTAAATTGCTGTACTGTATCATGAAAAACCAGTTGGTTTCAGCCTGGTTTCAAAAGAATAACCTGCAACAAGGTCCTCCTAGGAGCCCTGATGGTTTATGAGATCCCCTAAAAAAGGCAGGTCCTTCATCTAGTCCTTGACATCTGCTTCACGCTTACCCTGTTTTACTCTGCCGTAAGACAGAACATATCATTTAATGTACCATGAAATTAAGAAAATGTGCTATTGAGCCTTGTGTTTTTACTACAAAGGTGTAATTGATTCATTACTGTGTAATACTCACTTTAAAAACACAGCTTTATTTTGCGTAAGAGACGGATGTTCTTTTGTCACTTACAAAATATCGATGTTTTCTTAAAGGGCCCCTGCTAAGTGTTTTGTCGACGGGTGACCCCGTGGCGATGCCTCTCGCTATGACTGTGCTGGTCCAGTTGTAGTGCAGGACTCACGGCGTGTTCCCGATTCAGGCGAACGAGCCGGACAGAGTGGAACCCGAGCAGTTTGTGGAGTGGATGCGCCTGGAGCCCCAGTCCATGGTGTGGCTGCCGGTCCTCCACCGTGTGGCTGCAGCCGAGACGGCCAAGCACCAGGCCAAATGCAACATCTGTAAGGAGTTTCCCATCGTGGGCCTAAGGTACCGTTCCTCTCCTCCACATTCGCTCAGCACAAAACCTCTTAATGCAGAACCCATGAACCTGTGCAGAGAAGGGTCTATCTGACAGCTTGATGCATTTCTAAATAAATCACACAAATCGATGAGTGCCAAAGGGTCACTGGGTCTGTCCACGGTGACTCAGGCTGTGCAGGCGCAAGTCAAGTCCTTTCTTTTCTTCACTCCCCCCAGATAAATGTACTGCTCTGTGAGAACTTAGCTGTGGAAATGTGTGATATGAAGTACAATCTGAGTGACTTGATAGTCCTCGAAGGCACAGTCTATCCCTTTTGCACACATCATTTAAACATCCTTATGGTGTCATTTTTTCCAACATCTGTTCTATTTTTCACATCACTGCAGTGGTTTCAGTGGCCCTCGTGATGAAAAGTGTGGAGTCTATTTAAACATCCAACTTCTTTGGGTATTTATCTCAGTTCGTGCAGGAAAAAGTGGCATAAATGTGTAAATAAATGTAAACAGCTTAGCATTGTAAGCTTTGGAGTAAAGTGTTAGCAAAATGAGCAAAAGTAAATGACTAACTATGGAAGTGTAACCCAAGTCTTACTAAGGCCTCTTCCTTACAAGGTTAATAAACATTTTCTGAGACAGCGTTGTATTGGTCCAGTGTGAAGCACAGGAGAATGAAACCACAAGGTGTCTGTTGTCGAGAGCCACATTAGAACGTTTGTCCTTCCAGGTACCGCAGCCTGAAACATTTTAACTATGATGTCTGTCAGAGCTGCTTCTTCTCGGGCCGGACAGCCAAAGGTCACAAACTGAATTACCCCATGGTGGAATACTGTACTCCAGTAAGTACCACACCACCTGTACACATTAAATTCCACTCCTCATCGACATTATTAACCGCTGTTTACCATGGCAACCTACGATGTCATCTTTATATACTGTGCTGCCGTGCAGCAACGGCTTCCATGGATGACCAATTGAACTTGGCGTTTTTTTCTTGTTTTAAACCTAGCGTCGTATGATTATAGTTAAATTTAACCGTAAATGACCGTGACTGTTGCGCGCTGTGGTTCCCTCGCAAGGTGTTTATTGCACCTCACATCGGTATGCAGAAATAGGCTTATGTTTTATAAACCAAAACATAACTCTGTTCCTGTAAGATGACATGTTGTCCAACACAATTACTGACCACAGAGCAACATCTATGAAAGGAGGTGTTCAGAGGAGTCCCACTTACTCTCCGCGGTTACTGTAATATCCGCCTTGCCTGATCTTTAGCCTAACATCCTCAGCCGGCTGCAGGTAAGCTGATAGTTCCAAAGGTAATAAAGCAATTTCAAGTCAGATTGAAAGGCAAATAGAATTATTTGGGTTTCAGATCCCACGACACAAGGTTTTATTAATGTTTAGCTCCCCTGGGCGATGCTGGGGGGAAGAGGGTCTCTGTAGGAGAAGAGAGACACTAATGAGCTGGCGAGGCAGTAATACACCCACCGAGGGCCAGCAGAGAATAAGCAGCGGCATTGAACTCGACTCGGTTCGGTGGGTTGCGGCACTGACGGGAACGTTCTCCAGGCAGCGATCACAGTGTTTTTTTTGCTTGCATCCATTAACAGCTGCCTAATACCACCATCTGTCCACCTCCCCTGTGAACTGAAGGCCACTTTGAACCGCACCACTTTGGCTCCAAGCTCTCAACTTTTTCATAGTATGTGTCACACCCAGAGGCGGTCTCCTTTCCCCTCAGACAACCTCCGGCGAAGACGTGCGTGACTTCACGACCGTGCTGAAAAACAAGTTCCGATCTAAGAAGTACTTTGCCAAGCATCCGCGTCTGGGATACCTGCCTGTCCAGGCGGATCTCGAGGGGGACAACGTGGAGACGTAAGTTCACTTTTTCGTGCACGTTTGTCGATGTTCTTCCTTTCACTACTGTACTTGGTCACACGATGTATTCCATTTACATGAACAGATGAACAAAAAATAAATATTCTTCTTCTTCTTCTCATTATTATTATTATTAGTAGTAGTAGTAATAGCTGACATAATGTTAACATGAAATGTTATAAATAAACCCAGTAATAAACATGCATCTGGACACTTTTGGAGACCAAAGCTGAAGCAAAGACAACAAGCAGAATCCAACCTTAGATCATTTGTTTTCTGTTTATACTTCTCTCCTCTTTTTTTTCTGCCTTACTCTCTCATGAGTTACACTAAATCCGCTGCAAACTGCTGCCTGGCAATGAATATTTATACATTTGGATACAGGAAAGACATAAATTCTTTTTAAATTATTCAAATGATTTATTTTAAAAGTACAGCTTTCAATACATATTTAATATATTTAACAAGGAACAGGAAAAATGGAAAGACAAGGTCTATTTTTAAGTCTCTCTCTATCCAGCACAGTATATCTTCAGTAGTTTGAGCACATTTAACTGTCTGTACAGCTGATTTTAGACCCCATGAGCATACGTGAGAAAACTGGGGAAAAGGAGGGGTCTGATGACCCCGATCCTGACTCACGCACCATGAGGTCAGCACTCTCTCAGGTGATCTGTCCTCTACCGCTCGTTGCCATATCTGGTCCAGAATATAGTTCCTTTATTCAGTCCACAACACAGGTGGAAGCCATGTTGTGCGAGTTAAATTTTCCTGGAGGTGATGAGCACAGCTTCACCCCCACTGACCCCTGGCTTTACAAGATCTCACCGAACTGGCTTCACCAGGCTTTGTCTCAATCTGATCATCATTAGGACATTCCTCAAATGGAAGATACCAGGTGCCAAAATCTGTGTTTGGCACAGTGTTAGCATAATGTCGCACCTGGGGAAGAGATCAGATTGTGAGAAATAAATATGGAGGCCCATATGGATGAGTAACTCTCCAGAGGGCCTCCGCAGTATTTGAAGTCCTCACTGGTACCAAGCAGCGCCAACCCAATAACCCAGTCGCATGCTTTGCTGGCTCCCACAACCCAGGTCCCCCTCAAAGGTGGTCAAATACATATGGTCTCATTATCCACAACGTAATGTAAAAAAGCGTGCAGAAGAGGCCTGAACATGTGCAGGCTTTACGGAGGATGATTATAAACAGCAGTTCTGTTTACTTGCGACGCTGCTTTTACTTCGCAGCGCCGCTTATTCGTCAGATTAGTTTTTCGCCGACTACATTAAACTACGTACGCTTTCACACGGACAGAAGCACACGGGAGAAACAAAACAAGAAAACCCATCCAGTATCATTAATGAAGCCTCAGCTACGGGTACATCATAAAGAGAATATCCCTAACCTACCCCAGAGGAAGGCCGTCCACAATCTTCACATCTCTATGACTTCCTTCGCATAGGGGCAAACTTTCTTCCAGTAGAGTTTAACAGCACCACTTTCTTTCTGTCTCCATGCCCAACCCAGAAATCCTCACCCTTGAAGAGCAACCTGCTTAATAATCGATTCCACGGAATGAACAAATGAAACTGGCTCCAGGGATCTTACATATTTTTATATTATGGTACCTTCTCATAAAAATATGTGTAACATGTCACCAAGAATCAAGAAACTAGGGCACTTGATCGTTTTTAAAATTATTTACTACTATAGCTCTGTATTATAGGATAAAAATTTTATGACCCCTGAAAGCAGTTTCCCGGAATGTTTTATTTCTTTTCTGTGATAAAGTGCAAAGGTTTCTTGGTCTTTGTAATAAATATTTGCAATAAATATAGTGCTTAAAATGGCTTTCCGTAACCCTTTCAGGTGTACCAGATATCATAAAGTCATAACTGTAAATAGTGCACATGCACAGCAATATTAGTAGCAAACTTGAAACCCCAAGGTTGCAAGATTTAATCCCTGGAATCTCACGACTCTCAGGGCTTAAACCTGTAAAAGCAACTTGCTTCAACAAAAACCTGGTCCGTTCCCAGTAGTTATCGTGGATAAGAGCTTTAGTAAGTAAATGGGGATTCAAACTACAGCTCGCTGATCAACAAATCGGCAAGAAGGTTTAACGAAAGCGAAACGGCACTAGAATACGCCGGACGTAAATCCGACTCCCAAAAACGGCACAAGACATTTAAACAGATGTAGCCTTGACCTAAAACCGCAGTTTTAAAAATCGCTCGGCAAACATTAAACAACGCCACAGGTACAGTTTTCGGAACGCTATGACTCGCGCTTGTTCCTTCTGCGTGTTTATCTACCGTGTCCCCATCTGATGCCCGGGGCTTTTGTTGGCTTCCTTCACTGTGGTCCTTGACCCGCTGGTCTGTTGGTCCTCAATGGCGATGTTGAGCTCTGTGATTCTCATACCCGTCCCCACGCTGTCTCTCTTTCAGTCCCGTCACGCTCATCAGCATGTGTCCGGAGCACTACGAGTGAGTATCTGCACCGCACCGCTTCTCCCACACATCTGTTGTCCTCCCTTCCTCCATCACCCCTCCATGACTCACCAGTTTTCCCTTCCTGTAAAATCCATCAGTTCCATCAGTCAACAGACCCCAAGAGTCACGCGTTGCCGGCCCTCGGATCACGTCAAAAGACACGACGAGGCTCATTCTAAGCCCTGCAGAGGTGCCCAACTTTCACCTTCTTATTTAAATCATTAAAATCCATTACCACTTGCAGAAACTGTCATGGCAACACCAAATAAAGGTTCAGAAGTTCGGCGGCAGCTCTACTTCCAGTCATTGCGTATTCATTATAATTCTGGTTGTCCAAAGCAGTGTGACAAAAGTGTACAAACTACTGAGGGAGTTCTGTTACCTTTAATGATTTTTTTGATTAATAAGTCCTTTTATCGCTTTAAATTCGTCCCGAGCAGCGATGTGGAAGTGACACACCAGTTAGCGGTAGCATCAGCGTTGGCATAGCCGAGTGGATGCTTGTCTAGTAAAAACACGCCAAAGGCTCTTGTTCTTACCTAAAAAATGGACCAGTTAGGTCGTCTAAATATTGCCCCACTTTTTCACTTATTTCAACGTAAACATTTTAATCTTCTCCGCTGGAGCCGAAGCACCCCGTCACGCAACCAAAAGTAATATCTCGGCACCTAAGTATGACAGCAAATATATGACATAATCTCTCTTCCCCTGCCGTTTACGTTAAATACATCCCAGGCAGAATATGCTGTCGAATAAGCTATTCGCGTTTAAAAATTCAGCACCTGAGAAGAAAACTAAATTTGAAAGTTAGCGCAGTGCCGACTGCACTGTTTGCCAGTCGCTCTGTGTCTCCCTTTAATTTTCTCCATGGTTTTAGACACAATGAGGTCACTGGGGTTGTGTAAAATTCCTGGGAAGCCAGACATTTTACATTTCGGTTTTTCTGAAAAGGGGACTTTGCATTCCATTTCAATTCATGAACTCATCTTTGTCATCCAGCCTGAACTTACCCAACTGCGGCCCTGCCACTGAAACAAGGAACAAACCCACCAGGAGGAACTTACTGCGTCTTATGAGGATGACGCGTGCGACTCCTTGGATATATTTATATTTACAGCTTTGCGCCACAGTGATGCCGTTCTTATTGCTGGTTTCAGGTTGGAGCAGATGGAAAGGCTGGACACCGGCTGGCCTGCAGAAAGCAGCTCTACAACCGACACCAAGTAAATCAGTGCGGCACTGGGGACCTTTACACAGAGACTGGCAGTTTCCTCTTCTTATCAGTCAAGTGGGAAAACAAGTCATCTGCCACACCAGATATAACATACAGCCTGAGATAGGAAAAAACTTACGCGAGATGTTAGATGTGGGCATAAATGTGCCGTCGCATATAGACACAGTCAGGTTTGAGATATAAACACTCAAGGCGGCGAAAACTGCGGAAATAAAAACAGGAAAATATTTGTTTTGCAGCCAAACTAATCCCAATGCGTGGGTTCATTAATTTACTAATTTATTCATTCATTTATCACGAGTAACCGCTTGTCCAAGGCAGGGTCACTTTAGAAGCATAGGGTACGAGGCAGGGAACAGTCACAGTGCATTGCAGAGCAGTCACACACACGCATTCACCCCGCACACACTGTAAGGAGTGACCATTTCACTGGAAACACGCATTTTTGGACCGTGGGAGGAAATTGGAGCACCTGGTTGAAAAACATTGTGAACACAGGGGGAGAGAACGTGCAAACTTCACACAGATCGATCCAGATTTGAACCCATCACCATTTCGGGCCCACCTTGTGTGCTTGGATGTTTCTCTGGAGCAGTAGAAAGGTAAGTCCTTTGCTAAAGGTTACTACACCTGAGCCTGTCGCGTCCAGGTTACAAAGCCATGTCCTTAAGTGCTCTCGCCCGGTGCTTTCTGATGTTGATATATGCTAAAAGGATGGTAACAAATGTCTGGCGCAGTAAGGGATTTGACTTTGACCTCACTGGGGTCTAACACAGGACCTCACAGGGTTGTTCTTATTCCAGCTTCTCCTATCGCCTCAACTACAGTAAAACCAGACCAAACACCCAAAAGTTGTGACTGATGCTTAACAGTTCAATTATCAAATTAAACACTATCGGCGCAAAAGTACATTTAGCAGCACAGCAGGGACAAATATCTGAAACAAATTACACGGCTTATAATTTTACACTATATCTATTAATATATCGGGGAAAAGCGGAGCACACACGTCATTCTGTATGTTATTAAAATGACTTGATGGGCATTATGCGCCTCGCTTTTCATTTACTGCTTCGCACGGCTTTGTCACACAGTGAAAGGTTTTGTCATGTTTTGGCTTAATGCGGTGTTTTGTTAGTCATTCAAACATGGACATTATTTTTACATCCTTTCAATACGACAAGATGTTGAACAAAAAACATTAACCTCCTTTTCGGTAATGGGGGCCGTGTGCTCTCCGCCTCTAAAGCGTTGGAATTGTCCTTAAAGCAAAGATGTCTTTTTAACCATTATTTACCTATTGCTTTGTCAACACAACTCACAGTGTGAGGTTTGGGCACAAAGCTACTTGAACTTATTTGCCCAATAGTAAAAAACTTTTTTTTTTTTAACTTGAACGACTCATAGTAGGTCCTTCGGTCGACAGTGCTATAGGGCAAAGTACGGCTCTGAACCCAGGACCTACTGTTCGTGAGGGAATCGCTCAACCGCTATGTGACCCGTCGCTCGCTCTTCTGCTTGATCTCTGTTTGCATGTGCACTTTCAGCTGGCAGCAAAACAATCCAGGATCTTTGTACCATGTTAATTCATTAAGGTATAATCACCATTTCCAATATACAGCAACCGCCGTGATTCATTTTACAAATTCGTTTCAGGAGAGACGCAACGCGCTGCCGGAGGGGAAATCTTCCAAACTGCCACAATGGTTATAAATTCTAACGTGAACGCAGCTTTACCCCGCTAAATAAATCACATTTTTGTTTTCCGCGATGGAAGAGGTCTAATGCCAAATCTTTAGCGATTTACCTTTTGTATTGATATTACTGGCGGTGTTTATGTGAGCGCGCTTGTTCGTTTGCTTAACAAAATGAAGCGATTCATCACAGGAAAAGTTCAAGTCTCTGTGGCAGCACCTCACATGCGTATAAAACCGACGCCAAGGACAGAAATTATTTTGTTGTTTGATTTTGTCCATCCATTTTCTTGCGTCCTTTTTATTTGTAGCATCATATGGCTAAAATGAGCTGCAGTAACTTAGAAAAGCACAAGTACGGCTGTGAACGGGGTGTTTTTAAAGCACGGATGTCATTGTTACATAATCTAAGGAAGGTTTCATTATCTGCCAAGTGCTCGGCATCGGGTTTGAAGGCGTTGTTTATTTAGCCTTATCTTCTCCATGAGCAGCCTGTTGTCACCAATTCCGCTATTAATGTGCCGCCCTTCAAACCATTCGTGCGCTGAAGGAGAAGGACGTTATTTTCGGAGATCGTATTCCACAAATAGATGCAGAGGCTGCCCTTTGACCTTAACACTCCCCTTTTTGTGTCCAACAGTCAAGTGCTTAAACATTATGGGAATAATATTTTACCGGGGTCATGACATCCGCGAGCGGCACGGGAGGGGCATTTGTCGTCAGTTGCTGGGCTGTGGGTTTAGATGTGGGTTCAAATCCAGCTCAGCCTGGGTGGAGTTTGCAAGTTCTCAAGGTGTTTTCATGCTTTTCTCCGGGTGCTCTGGCCTCGTCACACAGTCCGAAGGCCTGTGTTTCGTTTGAATTAATGTGCAGTGTGTATGCGTGTGACTACCTTTAGATGGACTGGCAACCCTTCCAGGATGGGCTCTGGATCACATGCACTGGACAAATGGTTGCTGATATACCTGTTTAATGTGCATTGATAGAACTGTCTGACTTTTGTACGATGTTATATATTGAAAGACTGGTCACGTGGACAGAATCCCAAAGTTTTTAGGTTTTTAGCCAGCCGTGGCTTTCGACCGTGGATGACCTTTGATAAAACACAGCATGT
The DNA here is from genome assembly GCA_900497675.1 of Arapaima gigas. Lineage (NCBI taxonomy): Eukaryota > Metazoa > Chordata > Actinopteri > Osteoglossiformes > Osteoglossidae > Arapaima > Arapaima gigas. The sequence continues at coordinate 293,481 of UFQX01000367.1, read as the reverse complement.
TATTTGTTAATGGATAGATAAAAATACATCAGTAATTAAAATTACTCAGAAAACCATGATGAAAAGATCAGTTCTAATGGTCAGATGAGAAGACCATGCTTTTCCATTTGTTTTGCTCCTTTAGAGAGCTTGAGCCATTAGGGACTTTTCGTCAAAGTAAAATGTGAAAAGTGTAATTTTCTACTTGAGTCGGAGTGGACACACAGATGCTAGGAAAATATGTAGTACTTGAAATTTGTGTACTTGGCATTAACTCCGTCAAGAAATGATATACATATAAACGGTCCGTGATAACAGTTTAGCGTAGGTGTCATCAGCACAGGCTCGCCAGCCATCTTTTCTAAACACGATCGCTGGATTTTCAGGGGAGATGACCACGCGTTAATCCTGCAGTACTGCAGGACTGCCGGAGCCCCCGAGTCTTCCCTCAGCCAGCCCGGGAGCCCCGTCCGGAGAGGCGGGATGGAGGAGGACTGGGCCAAGATGGAGTGCGCAACCGCCTGGCTAGAAGAGGAGGAGAGGTGTGGTCCGCATGCTGTCCGTCATTGATGCCCCACCCACCCAGCTCTCCATCAGCATACTGCTCAGTTCATCACCGCTTGGCTAATTCTGACCCTCCACAAATGAATAAATACGGCATTATTCATGGCTTAAGCTCTGAGCAAATGTTAGAAGTTGACCAGCCATAAATGCAGTAAATCCTCAATTTAACCAAACCCGATTTAATGGATTTCGGATTTAACTGACAAATTTCTACGGCTCCTGTAAGCACTTCACTGTTATTTTCCGGTTGATATGTGCAGACTTCGGCACCTCCCCATAATAGTCAGGTTGATATGTTTCAAACATGCCTTAAAATATACAATTTGTTATTTAATGGACTGTTGGTTTCATGCAAACGCTATTTTACAGACATTTGGATTTGTCAGATGCTCAGCAATATCGGACCAGTTAGTTTGTTAAATTGAGGGTGTGCGGTAAATGCCCGTGTTTGAGTTAGTTCACAGCTCAATGCAAAACAATGATTTTTATTTTATTTAGTTTTCTCTAGTTTGCTTTGCTTGTTTTTGAACTTGCCAGGGAGCCCCAAGGACAGAGTGCCCCGCTGATACACAGTCCTGTCAGCTGATGGCTATTTGTCACATGGTGCTGTACAAGAATGCCGGAGACCATTAGACCAGAGGACAATCTTTCATTGCAGGCCCCTAATATTTCGCTAGGATGAGCTTATTTCAGAAGCCTGGTGATGTACCCTGGTCCACCTGGGCTTGTCCTTTCCACCAGACCATTAACACCATGCTGACAGCTATGCTGTGTGTCTGGTTTAAACTGGGGTCTGAAGTGTAACATTAATTCAATATGAACTGTGTATATGTCTATCTGTGTGTGTGTGGTGTCAGGAGTTTGCAGATTGAGTACATGCACCTGAGAGAAATGCACTTCCAGAAACGCAAGTCCAGTCCTTCACATGGCGAGATGCTGCACGAAGACCCCAAATCCAAATTCCCGATAAACCAGGAGAGTGGCGGGGGGGACGACTCGGCGCTTTGCTTTACCGAGGGCCTCGACGCACAGTGCGAGTCCCAGCTTTGGGGGTCGAGACAGTTGACACACTGGGTGAGCTGTCACCTCAAACCAGCAGGTCCTTTTTTGGCTCTTTTGGCTGCAGATGCACGAGTGGGAGCACTGGAATGAACAGCAGTGAGAGATCTACCAAAGAACACATGCAAGCACCAGCAAACTGTGTGCAAACACACACACACACACACACACACACAGACACCAACTGTAATATATGCATCACTATCAATGTAATTAAATGTAAATAAATGGGGTGAAAGTTTAAGGGATCACAGATTTCTCTTTACCACTTGCTATTACCTTCATTAGGTTTGGGACACTCTGTGGCTTTGGGTGTTTGATTTTGTTACTTTCCCCTAAATAATTTATCTCAAACGAAGAGATGTGGAAGAGTAATTCCACTTTAGAGCGGCTGAATCTCTTTCCATTTTCCCTGCAGCCTGGGACACATTCCAGCATCCAGAGCGTTTCCTCATCCCCTGTTTCCCACAATTCCCCGGCGGATCGCAACGTCGGCAGCTCTAAGCCTGCAGGTCATAACATGACTCACAGCACACAATACATTTGCGCTGTATGGTCGCCGGTGTTGTGCTTGTACTACACAACCTAGACCAGGGTTTCTTTAATGAACACAATGTTTTTTTCCCCTGCATTTTCTCTCGTAACGCGCCTCAAATCTGGGATGTGCTGTGTTGCAATATGTGACTATTCTACGGTAGCTGTGCCCTTTTCAATAAGTTATTGCTTGTGCCCGCCGTACCTTAATAATACATGGATATATTATTAAGATGCCGCACTGCCAAGGAAATATTTTCAGGAAATATAAAATGTAAATTCCTGTAGGCCGAAAATAGCTTATTCCTATCTGCACGATTTGGAAATGAATGGTTTCTCGGTGAACAGATTTAATGTGAATCGCTTAACGCGTGTGGGGCGGAAAAATAAAAACATAAATATATATGCTCATTGTTTTTCAGATGAAACGTCGGACCCCGTGAACAACAGCAGCTCAGACCTCACGGAGCCGATCGCCAAGGCATCACCGACGCCCAGCCGTAAGCCGCTGCTCTCTGCATCCCAGACTGTCAGCTCCCGCGCAATATTTACTCCTCCGTGTTCTTTTGTGACGCCGTTTACATCTTTTCAAAGCACATTTTCCGTCGTCGGCGTAACTCGGCTCTACATTCTACGCCGGATGTGTTTTATTGCGTCATTTGAGCACACGCTTAAAATAATGACTTAATTATCGCTGTGAAACGGGGCGTGTCATTATTTCGTTGCGCACGCATACGTAACATATATGTACAGTTAATTTGCATTCATAATCTTTTTTATAATGTTGTTCAGCCTGCATTGGCTGAGAAAAAAAAAGTTTTAAAAATTCTTCAGAGCCTTATAGTTAATCATAACACCGATGGGAGGAAGCACTTAGAGAGGTCTTTATGGGGGAGATGAATTGTACCAGGCCGCTTACCACTCTATCTGGCATATTGTTGCGGCCTGGATGGCCAAGTCTGGGCGTGATTTATCGAAAAGGAACTGGCGGGTACACAAGGATGTTCTGACCAAACTGAAAGTAATGAGAGCTTTGCGCAGATTTATCATCTTCATCATTACAGGACTTCAGATCAAATGATGTGTTTCCTGGTTACAAAGCAGGCATCTCATGTAAGCAAAATGAGGTCTTATTAGATGGTCACATTAGGGTCCTTTCATATTTAATACGTATAACTAAGATTATAAATTCTTCACTTGGATAAAACACACAGAACTCGGGAATTGTTTTCCTTGGCCGGCGTGTCTCATGCTAACATTTTTATCTTTTTTTCTACAGCACTAAGTGTTACTCCGAGACTATCGGTAAGAACCTTTATATTCCGCAGATAACATGAGTGTAATGAAAATGAAACCCGGGTTTAATTAACTACAGACGAAGGTGTACAGTTAAAGATTAAGGCCTTTCATCTTGATGTATCATTTTTCATTGCATAAATTGAGCTGGAGGATTACAAATGAATGAATGTTTTTTTTTTTTTTTAACAAATTAACTATATAGTCCCAATGAGATTTATGGGTACTGGGCCTGTTAATGGCAGCATATTCTAATAAATTGTCTTCTTATTGGCCATCAACACTATCAAAATGGTCTCAGTGCAGAAGCACCCAAACGTAACCAGGAAATACTCCATATTGCACAGCGTGACGCGGCGGGAGAAATGGTTTTGTAGATGTGCATTTCAAAACACGATTATGTGTGTTTTCTGCGAGCATAATGGCTCCTTTCTGCTGTTGAGACTCAGCTAGGTTCAGATCATTAATTTCTATGCCTTAAGTCTGATTGTAACTTTCCCTGCGCAGCACAAATGTGTTCTTAAAACACTCGTAAACAAGTTGTGGAACATGTGTTCCAAAGGACTTAGTGGAACACTGGTGCACGTCCGACACGGCCAGCGTTGGTTCCGGTCCCACAAGGCCTGATGTTGTCACTTATGTCACCTTGTGTGGAAAAATGGATGTTAAAATGGTCACCGGAAAGTAGTCATGTAAGCTGTGTAAGTGTGTTACTGTGCGTGTCCCCTTTGAACAGGTAATGTGAGCATTAGGCCGAGCTCCCAGTGGACGCCACACCCACTCTTCTAGATGTTGCATCCGAACGAAGACTTGAAACGAGGACCACACAGATTTTCTCTCTATATTTTCTACCTATGCAATTTTACATTTTCTTGATCGCATTAGAAGCCCGTTGCCAGTTATTTGTTTGAGAACGTCGACACAGACTGGAAGACGTTTGTCTCTAGGCCGCAGGCAGGCAGTCGCACCCGACTTCAGCAGTCCTGATGACTTTTGTCGTGGTCAGGAGGCTCAGCACTCCGTTGAGAAACTGGAGCGATGATTTGAAAAGAAAAAAAAATCACCTGGTTGTCACAGGGGTAAAGAATTTCTGCTGCCAAAAGTTGTGCGCCATTATTTAATACCAAACACGGATTTTCATTAATCTACCGAGTTCTGAGACGCAAAGTTTTAAAGACCCTGGTTCTTGTCTGAGACAACTGCCTGTCATTGCCATGAGCCACTGGATCTCTTCATTCTGTAGTCACCACGTTATTTCCAAACCGGAGGTATTCTGGGCTCGGCTTAGCCGAGCCATTTAAATTTCCCCAATAAACTATGCATAGCCTCTTTACCGTTAATGTTCAATTTTGGAGGTGTTTACTGTGCCACTTTAAAGCAGTGCTGGGAGATCAACAAATCTGACACATTCAATATGCTTTGCAGCTTAATGTATGCACTCTTAAAAATAGCTTGTCTGCAGCCTTCTTGTCCTGAATCCATTTTGCGTAAACATGAGCAGTTACACGAGGAGAAGCGGAGGAGAAAAGTTGCGCTGTACTTTCGCGCGGCTGCACTTGGAGGCCTGTTGTGGACAGGGTTATTTTGTACGGTATGTTTAGACTTGTGTTTCAGGTCTGAAGGAAGTCTGACTGCTTTGCTACCTCAAACAGAACAGCCTGGTTTGACGTTTGGTGGTTCCTGGAAATAACTGGCTGAAATATGGTGTAAGAACATTTTCATCAGCCCGAGTTGTTCCTTTTTCTTAATCTGCGGTACATTCTAAACGGTATTTCTCTGTCAGCAAAGCACACCATACAGCAGGGTGTTCGCAAAGCTACTATGGCTTTAAGTGCCACGCTGAAGCAAAATAAAAATCAAGTAACTCATAATTTTTCATTTTACAGGACGGCATCACCCTGTACAGTTAAACTTCATACCGCATTGCTGTATATAATTGGATTACGATAGCGCTTTCAGACAATCTAATAGAACGTGGCTTTTAGGACTCCTTATGGCTTTGCCTGATTCTATATTGTTAAGTCAATGTATGTTTTGACTGGGAAACATTAAAATATATTTTTTCTAATTGTGTTTTATTGTTCTCATTTATCTCCAACAATATGAAACATGCTGTAAGGCTGGGTGTGCACAATAATGCTGACTACATTAGAGTAACTTATCCAGCTAGTGTTTTCTACTAAATAAAAATATTTTATGCCAGTTTCTTTGTTTATGCATCTTCCTTTTTTTTTAAATTATGCAATCTTTACATCATTTTCGGTGTCGATTTTAAGGTCCCGGAGTGTGAACTATGCTTGTGTGAAGAGGATATCTGGCACATCAGTCAGTCAGATGGGTGTGATTCCCACAGCATGACAACCAGGACTGACCCTGTTAGTGTGACACTGACACCAACTGGTGTTTAAGGTGCCTCTCTGTAGGTCCTTCATGACGAAACTTGCCCACCCCTGAAAGTCAATATATCTCAGCAAACTGCATTGAACTCCTGCCCCACTGACCTACTCCAAACCTCCAGGGCAGTTAAAGTCCTTAGCTGACAGAGTGGCTCCACATCCCCAAACTTAACCTTCACAGAGCTTTAAAACCCAGGCCCTACTGGTGCTTTTTTTTTTTTTGATGGGAGGCTTTTCCTGCCCTTCCAAATGAGAGGCCATTTAGCATTCCACAAACACACCAAAAACACAAAGTTTATGTTTGTCTTGCACAGTCAGCTGTTCTGGTGGCGCTGAGTGGGACTCCTGGAAAGCTGATACATCTGGGTATGTTTTGTTGCTCCGTAATGGGGGCCCATTAGCACTGGGAGTAGCCGGCTAAGCGCAAGCAGCTTGAACGCTCTGCGTTTATCCTTCCTCACGGGGGACGTGGAGAGGATTCTGCTCCTGCGCTAAGCTTGGTTCTGCTTAATGCAGCAGCACAGACTGCCTAATGACAGCAGACCAGTTCTGCATGTGTCCTTCCATTCTCAGACTGTCAGAGCTTTCACTGCATCTCAACAGTTCCCTAAGAATGCACGAAGGGGCATCAACATCATCACGATCCCTTTCGCAACTTCGAAAGCCTCATTAAATCCACCAGATGAAGATCTACATCTTTGCACATCTCCACCTGCATCATTTTGCATTATTTAGCTTCTCGGCAGATGTTTTCATTTATATTTATGTCTATCGCTTACAGCAGACAGCTAGGAAAAGAAACAGATGACATCAAACCTGAACTCTCTTTGTAAACACAAACAATGAGACTGAGGTTATCATACTCAGGACATGCCGTGGATCCTTGCAAAAAGATGGCAAAGACTGGAAAAGTTGATGGAAAAGGATGACCAGCAACCAGATGGACTGAGTCAATCACAGATAAAATGGGAACACCCCTTCTGAGCCCTAAAGACAGAACATTCTAGAATTGTTGTCAAGTTGCCAAAAGTTGACTTAACAATATTCACTTATAATGTTAAAGCAGCCAAATGTTTTGTTTAGGAAAAGCACTAAAAGGACCATCTGCCATCTGAGAATGAGAGTTAAGTATTTGCATCAGTCCTTTAACTGCTGATCTGCTTCTAGCCATGAAAAGTCCAAGCCAGCGGGTCCCACCACAACCAACCTGATCGGTCACTTTTGTTGTGACGTCCGGAGAAAATTAAACATGCGATGATTTCATTCAGGTTAAGCTTTTTAAAAAAACTCATCTATCAGTAATGCTTGCGACAAATACATTTCTTTTGACAGAGAAAGCATCGTAACTGAATACTACCAGGTATGGAAATAAATACAACTGGCCTCAAAGGTTATTTAGTTTTGCTTAAAAGCAATTACGTTTAATAATTCATAAATACATATAAAAAGTCAGGAGAACTTTGTGATTTACGTGACAGCTCGATTGCTTTGCATAGCAGATAAAAATAAATGACAAATTAAGTTATAATATTGAGCCAGTAGAGATGGATCCTATTATTTCATTCAATTTATTTCTAATTTGCCTAAAAGGATGGATTTCGATTTCTCGGCTCTGTTCCGCATTGGTCGGTGACGAGGTGGAATTATTTAGCAGCCATAGAAGTGTGTTTGTCTGAAAAGCAATGTCAAGGTACAAAAAGTCCTTCAGTTCAATTGCACTTAGTTATTTTTCAGCTGGTTGGATCATTGTACCAAAGTGACTTTTTGCTACTGGCCTGCATTTTACCTTTTATTTATTTATTTTTTTTAAGGATTTTACATGGTTGGTACGGTTTGGCGTAAATTATTGCATTAAAATTTTAAATCTACCTCTGACATAAACCATTGCTAATACCTTTAGCTAGAAGATTTTGTTGAAGGCATTCAGGAGCCACATGTGCATCAAAAAGATAGAGAAATATTAACTGGAGGAATAATTACTCTCCAAGTTGAGTACTGAATGTTTTGACTACTTTTAAATATTAATTTCTGACACCTCTACTTCTAATACTATAATACCTATGAATGTCTGTGCATCACACACTGCAGGTAATGCATAAGACTCCTCTGGCCCAAAAATCCTGGATTTGAACAGAACATCTAATGATGTGACAGATGACATGAGAAGCCCTAAACCAACTGGGGTTTTTAGTACCAGGAAACACAATTGAGTGTCTGTCCAAATCTCCAGAGCTTATTAGTTTATGGATTTGATTTTGAGTTATGACTCACTTAAGGATACATTAAACTGAGTTTCAAGAAAAAAAATTAGTATTGAAAATGTTTTGTGCATTAAATACCACCACATTTAATATAATTTGTGCAGTGCTTCATGGAAAGGTAAACGTGTACAAAAGACAATGAATAAATGCAGAGAGAATTTTATATATATCTAACCCTCAAGAAGAGCAGAGGAATAAACCACTATTTAAACAGACGAACGGAAACTGCTGCCCTTTAAGAAAATTAGATGAATGAAAACTCTCATCATGTGATGTGAAATACTGAGATACAAAAATTGATCTCAATGATTTCTAGTACCTGCAGTGTGAGCCTGTAATGACAAAGTAAGGTAGAGAAACAGACATTCAAACCACATCGAAGATGTTGCTTTAGCTTCTGTGCCTCATTCTTCCTGTAATAGTAGCAGTTTTATTTAATTTTATACCCCCCCCCCATCGCTATCCTTAACAGAACTTTTTATCTGGTACTTAAAAGAGATTATCTGAATGTAAATGGGGATGTATCTACTCTTATCAGCTCTCCATCCACCAACCATCTTATATCATGCATTAACAAGGACTGTAACCAACAACACAAAATAAAAAAAAATGAATTCAAAACAAAGTGGGTCATATCTAACACAAGAAATTTGTTCACTTTTGTTGTTATTTTTCCCCAAAATAGTTTCTCCTTCAAATCTCAAAAGAATTAACACAGAGAAAGCTGCAGGTCCTGATGTTAAAGGAGCGCACTATTGAAGGTCCTCTCCGACATCTTTAACACCTCCCTAGCTCAAGCTGTTGTCCCCAAGTGCTTCAAATCTGCCATCATCACCACCATCTCCAGGAAATCACAGGTATTTCTGCCTCAACGATTACAGTCCCATCACACTCTGGTCATTACGAAGTGCTTTGAGTGACTGGTCATGTCACACATCAAGGCCTGTGTATCTCACTTTCCACATTAGACCCGCACCAATAGACCCAGCTCCACAACAGATCAACTGAGGACACCATCACTGTTCAGTTCAGCATTCGACACCACCCTCCCTTAGCAACTGGTCAAGAAAGTATCCTCACTGGGTGTGAACACTAGGCCTACAGAGAAGAAATGGAGCGAAAAGGACAGCAACCTTTCTATCAATGTCAACAAAACCAATTAGACGATCACTTCAGAAGGATTCGAGCAACTAACACTCTTCTGGGGGTTCAGCAATGGTGCTTGTGCAAAGTTTCAAGTTCCCCAGAGTGCACATTTTTGAGGGCCTCTCCTGCAAAAACACAAAGCACCTGGTACAGAAGGCACAACAGCACCTCCCTTCCCTAAGGAGACCATCTAAAAGAGCTGGACTTCCGCTTCTACACATGCACCGTAAAGAACATCCTGACCTCCTGCATCTCAGTCTGGTATTAGAACTGCACTGCCTTTTGACCAGGGAGATCTGCAGCAGGTAGTAAAGACCGCACAGTCCATGACCAGGACTTCACTACCCACCATCCAGACCACCAGCATAATTATCTGCTGCTCTAACCTTCTCCAACTGTTTTTATCACTGCCGTCTGGAAGATGCTTTGGCAGCTTACAGGTCAACACCACCAGGCTCATGAGCAACTTCTTCCCGCAGATTGTCGGACTGCTGAGTTCCTGGACAGCATAGGGCCTGATCACCACCACCACCACAAGTGACCACCCATCCACTGCATCATCACCACCATCACTACCAACTGTTGCAGCATAACATTTGCATCGCTGTATCATACCTCTTCTGTGCCCTCAACTCGCATTTGTCACCTGCTCCTTTACCACCCCCTTGAACTCATTCACTGCACATCACCACTTACGTAAAGGGAAATACTCTTTATCCACACTGTATTTGTTCTTTATTTATTTATAAAGCAACTGCCTGAGTTATGTTTCTGCTCCCATGTTTTTTCTGTGCTGTCCTATGTGTTTGTTGTGTTCACTGTATTGTGCACCGTGATCCTGGAGAAAATACATTTCCTTCTCTCTTGTACATGTGTACAAGGACAGAATGACAATAGTGAACCTTCAACCTTAGTGAACTCACCAGAAAGTTTACTTAACTCTCAAGTGTTATTTTTGCTGTTTTATCGCCATCTAATGGAGAAAACTATATCACACGCTACACGATTACTTGCCATTTAAGAAAACATTTGATTTGTCAATTCTCATCTAGCAAAGAATAACATGTCACCAGGAAGCCATGTAATACATTTCAAGCTTTATGACGTATCAAAAGTACAAAATATTAGCAGGTACAGTAAAGAAATTTAATTGCTTTATGTTACTATCATTATGCAATTCCAGTACTGTTCCACTGCTGTTTAACTTGGGGGGGGGGGGGGGGG